>JACATO010000343.1:55000-492500 GCA_018389105.1 Nautilus pompilius | reverse complement strand
TTGCTATTAAAAGTACTTAGTAGTTTAAAACAGGTCTGTAAATTTCTCACGTTTCAACTCAAAACAGAAAAGAAAAAATGTTCTTATTAAAAAGCCTCTAATTATATATATATATCCCTTTTAAATGATTAATATATAAGAAGCACAAATATATTTTTAAAAGCCTGATAGTTCTGTAATTGTTTAACTGGTGGTAATCACAAAAGTAAAGAAATATCAAGATATTTTACACCAAATGAAAACGGATTAATTTACGCCTCTCCTCGCCATTTCACTTAATCCTCCAGTACCCAGAGAGGCAAAACATCTAAATAATCCAAACAGTCAACCTGAGTCTACTTGAAGGCTGACCTTTCTTTATTGCGCTGTCCGTTTCGGTTTTGAGCCCGGTTTTGCAGTGTAAATAAAACTCTCTGTAGTAAGTAAAAATGTTGATTAAAAAATAAAATAGCGATAACGTTTTATTAAAGAATTTCCTTGTTTTCAGGTTGAACATCTCAAAGAGCCGAACGACCACTGAACGAAAATTTCTTTTAAATTTATCTTTAATGAATGACATGAAGAGCCAAAGCAGCACTGTCTTTAATTATCAGTTAATTGACATTAAACGTGACGTTTAGTGCGAGCTGTGTGAAGGCTCGTAAAGATTATAGTCCTTTGATTCTTCTTTGGTGGTGTAGACACCGGAACAACCAGCAGATCGGCTCTATCGAGCTGTTCTTGCTGCTCCACGTGTACCATCCTTCTTTAACGTAACACTGACAATGATTGCGTTTATTGGTTGCAGTGACAGTACAATCCTGCTGATGATTCAATTCGATATAATTAGACTTACCTCTGTTAAAACAGTTATACTGCACAATAAAGTTGAGTCTTGTGGACAAGGTCTAGAGAAAGATAATTGGTAACGATCACTGATAGCTAAAAGAACGGAAGATCGTCTTCATACGATCTTGTCTTAACATCCGTTATCTTTATTATTCATTGCAATGCAAAGATCTTTTTATTGGTTTTTAAGGAAGTTAGTGAAAAATAAGTTAAATTACTTGTTTATATATTAACCAGTGTAATTTTTCTTTTGCATGTTCTACTAAGTTAGTACATAACTTATAGTTATTTACGGAAAGTTAGAAAGTCTTCCAACCTATAGAAAGAGCTTTATCTAAAGCGTTTTTTTTTCTTAAGTACTAACTGTAACATTGAGGGCCTGCAGTTGGCAGACTGTTCCTTGTGTTCACCATCGCATTTTAAAACAGCACCTACAGACAGACCTCCTGTCTAATCTAACACAATGTTTTCGGTTACTCGAAATAACAACAAACCGGGAGTCATCTACCTGTTTTGTAGATTTTTTATATCTTCGCGAAAACTTCGACATGCAAGGGCAGGATGTCTTATTTTAGAGGATCGCTGAAAATGGTTAAAATATATTTGTTTCCAAAGTTATTCTAGCCAAACGCTGCCGCAACCCATGCAGACTGTCATACCGTTTGCAAAACAGACTCCAGGTTTTATGGTGGGTCTCCGAACATTATTATTATTAAGTGTTAAGTTAAAATCTATGACTGTTTTAAAATGATCGAAAAGTCCTGGTAAGACATCGGCTTTCCACCAGCGCTAACTTCATCACTATCATTATAGATGCTGAGATTTTAACTTGGAGTAAAAAAAAGGTGGGTGTCTTGTTTTAATTCCACGAACTGATCCGTCGCCGAGTGAAACAAATTTGCCTTTTATGTTGAAAAGACGGAAGTTTCTATTAATTCCAGCTTTTGTTATAACGGTGAACAAATCACAAGAACAAACTTTTGATCACGTGGCTACCTGGAGCAGTGCTTGCTCACGGACAGCTGTATGTTTCAATGACACGAACAAGATCGGAAAATAATTTTGAGAATAAGAACCAAGGAAAATTGTAGAAAAATTAAATGTTCGCGAGAAATCTAGTATACCACGACATATTTGGAAGAGCGAAGAGAAGGGTTGGGAAATTTGAATTTGAATTTCGTTATGACTCATTTCATACTTATACCTTTCCAAATATAGTTATCCCTTCGTCGTCTTTGATAGGTAAGCACACTACGTTAGTAGATAAATAAGGAAAAGATTGCTTTGCCTGTTTACATAGTTCACATAATCAGGCGCCGCTAAAAGCGGATAAACAAGGAAATTATAATGCCGTGTTTATTAGTTTAGTTAATAATGTTTGTTTTCCCACTTAAAAGTTTAATACTTCAAAAGTGGGTTAGGGCGAAGAGAGAAATTATGTATCTCAAGTGGCGGATTGGTTTACTTTTGACTACGTAAGCAAATGCCGAGGTCCTTAACAGCTTTGTTACTTCCTTAATAACAGTAGGTATCGTCAGTTAACAAAACTAATCAAATAATTATTTATGAAACGATTCAAGCTTTATAGAGAGAAGGTAGGGGCGTACAGAGGCTGGTGTTTTGAAAGTTCTTAGCTTTTTTCTTTTTTTGTTTTCTTTCTAAGCTGACTTTTCGTGACATCGCACCTTCTCCAATGCTCAACCGTAATAAACTAGTAGATTATCTATAGGTGTTTCCTCAGCTGCGCATGACTACGGCCCGTGACCGGCGGTGCGAACCGCCACGGTTCGTTTGTAAGTATGCCAAGACTGCCTGCCTTTGGACACACTTTCACTTTACGCAAAAATTTCTCGACCGCAACGACATCTCCAACTTCAAGTTTCGGCAAAGATCTCACTCAAACAAATCAACAGACTGAAAAAGAAAGAAAGTAAATGAGCAAACTCGGAGCTGTAAACTGTTATTAACAGACTAATATTAACTACGTCGGTATCCATTACATCAGTCGTTGCGCAAACCATAGTCACGACTTCAAACAACATGGACTCTGCGATTTCCCAAGTACTACGTAAAATATTTTGAGTAAAATTAGTCTTTTAAAAATACGATGTTCTACAAAAAGGCACCTTGTTATTAAAAATTATATATACAGAGTTCCTCTAGATTCTAAAAAAGATTTTAAAAATCGAAAGGGAATGAAGTTTCGTTACTCATTTTTTATTTGTGTCGCAAACAATATGCTTCAAGAACTAAGGGAGATAATTCTGTTTTAACTTGTAATACATTTTTATGTCTAAAAGTATTTTAATAAATATTACTTGTAAAAAAAAACAAAAGAGAAAAGATTGTAACTTTGATTTTATTTACTAAAATTATCAAAAGGAAAACTGCATATTTCAATAGTAAGCATTTTGGTTTGTTTTCATTCTCTTCACATTGCTTTATGTCTCTAATTCTTCTAAATCTAATATTCGCTTTAAGTTATTTACCTCCCTTTTATTTAACATAATAATAATAATAATAATAATAATAATAATAATAATAATAATAATAACTGTTGATTTAAAAACGTATTAAAATCTAGTTATTTAGTGTACTTTAATCAGTATTCCAAACATATGTTGCTAATATTTTATATTTTATATTCTTTGTTTTCTTATGAGGCACAGAAAGAAAATAAAAGTCTTCAAATACAATACCTTCGTGGAATCGCATAAATACTTATATATGACACTGTTAACACTTTTGAAAAATTGTTCGCATTTTTTTTTGTATTAAACAATGTTAATACCATCATATTTACTACTGTATAATTACAGTTTGTATAGAAAAGGAAAACTACGATGCACTAAACAATTTTCTAAAATTTCCTCCATTTTTTCCCTTTGTTATGTACTGAAGACGGAGTTGTCCGAAATTCTATATTTTTTTAATTACTCCTTTATTAGAAAAAAAAAAACTAACATTTGCATTATTTAGTTAACGAGAGAAGCGGAATTATAATTAATAAATAAACACTGGCTTTCCTAAAATTTAACCAGAGATCAAATTTATTCTGACGATTAACCGGAAAACCTCGCATAGTTATGTGGACTAGCTGGCGGTTCAAACTTACGACCGCGACGTGCGTTACCTGATGAAGAGCGACTATGCAAATAATGTCATTGGAAGTGATGAGTATGTCTTCTTGGTCTGTAGCTGGGTGGCTGATACCGCTGTCGCAAGCGAAAACCATGTCGAATAAATTCGCATAATTACGGAAAGTCTAGGTTTAAAAATAATAATAATAATAATAATAATAATAATAATAATAATAATAATAATAATAATAATATAATAATAATAATAATAATAATAATAATAATAATAATAATAATAAATTAGAGCAGATAAATAGCAAAGCTATTTTTATTGTTAAATTATCTCCCTTTATCAATAAAGACTATTTTTTTCTTAATTCATCGTATAATCTATGTAGAAAAAATCGGAATATCTGTACTTGTACTTGTTGTTGTTTTTTATTGTTGTCGTCTTAGATATTTTTCCATTAACATTTCTTTCTTTTGAAAGGGGAAAACTCTTGTTCTCTGTCAAATTTATTTTGGCTAGCATTTATTCCACCTTGCAGGTGGGGAAGGGGAAGGTCAGGTAGGAAACAAGGAAACTCCATCTTAAGGTCGGCCTGGCAGATCTGACAGACTGTCCCCCTTTGGACCCCTAATACACCTCCCAAACTAAATTTCCGCGGCAGTCACTTTAAAAGAAAAAGGAAAAAGAAAAAAAAAACTATAGCAGTACAAACTTCTTGAATCACAACACTTGTCACAGTGAGAACAAATAAAAAAGGATTCTCTTACAAAAATCGTCTTGAACAATGGAAAATCGTAAAACAAAAAAAAAAAATGCAATTAGTTACAAACAGCAGGTGGCCCTGTCTCGCTTATCGACAATTTTAAAATATGTGTAAGGGGAAATAACTCAGTACTACAACTTCCCCCTGTCGCGAAACGGTGGCATTCATCCGTGGTAATTACTGCGGAGTAGAAAAAACTTTCGAGATGAGCTGCTCTTGTTGTCTTCTCTCGAGTTTTTGTGTTTCTTTGTCTTTTTTTTTTGGATTACATATTTCTGATCATCTGTGCGAGTCCCACTTCTATTCGACAGATATTAAAATAAAATCCTGAATTAAGTTTCCGCTTTTGGATGTGGAATTGTAGAATAAATTTTAATAAAACTCCTTCGTTGTTTCAAAAATTATTTTAAATCAAATAGAAATAAACGTAGAAAAGTATTTTTTAAAAAAAAAAAAAAAACAAGCAAACTCCATATATACAGTACATTAGCGTTCAGAATTACGCGATCGCCATACGGAAACAGTTATCGCCCCTTTCAGTACTTTCCCTTTTAATGGAATTACATTATTCAAGCAAAACCAAAAAAATATAAATCCAGTGAACTTAACGCAATTCGGCATCACGTCAGACCTTCTTTCATGAAGATATCCACCAACTGCTGCAAGTATTTTAGGCATCCGTTTCAGTAACTCTTTAATATTACCATATAAGTGGCTTTCTATTTCACTTTAAAGTTTTTCTCAATGATTGGACCCTTTTCCTTCACTCTATGATCTAATTCATTCTACACACAAGCTCGTGTCGCTCATATTTAAAGATTGAAGGCATAACCATGGTTTCAGGGAGCCCTTTCAGAGCTCTGCAGAATACTGTAGCGTCATCAATTTTTATCAAGACACTCAGCAAAATAATCACATACTTTTACATTTCCATTACCACAATGTTTAATGTTAAGGAAAGCATAGTTATTGTGATTTTCTCCGGCTTCCATTCTAACATATTGTCGTTGCTTGGAAGTAAATATTTCAAACTTGCTCTTTTCCGGCCGAAATGATTAAAACTTATAAATGATTGTCCGTACACGTCTCTTTGTAACTTTAAATGTCTTTACATTCTCCATTGGGAGTAAACAGCTTCACGGAGGGCAATAAAGGATGGTTATCTTGTTTCATATGCAATTTCATTTTTAGGTGCTACTTTCTCAGCAAAATAGAGCTAAAAGTAGCGATGAGATCTATAAGCATTTATACAAAAGAACAGTGTAGACAATTATTCAAATTAGTATTTTAAAAGATATTGAATAAACACAATAAATCGTGTTTTCGGTATGTAACGAATTTTAAATTTATACAAATAATTTTCTGAATCCATAGTTATGCAAAAAACATTCAATTATAAAAATTGTCAAAATTAATAATTTATATTCTTTGATTTATGGTTCAGCATATTTTAATACATTTTTGCTGGAATAATACATTTCACTCACAATAAAATGTTTTGCTCATAATTTTGAATGGAAATGCATTTTAAGCATCCGCTGCTGTCTACTACATACCAACACAATATAAAGCGTGGTTTTGGCTTCGACTATCGTAATCTCCCTTAAAGCTAATTCGTCTCTTTTCACAGATCCAAAAAAATTTTCTACTGGATGCATCTTTACCTTGTAAGTAAACTAGTTGAAACTTAACAAAATAAATAAAACATAAGTGAAACGAAAAGAAGGATATACCTTGAGAAGATGTCAAAACCAAAATATATTAACTATTTTTTTTTCTACAAGCGATAGTAATTGAACGATGTTTATTTTGTGAATTTAGTAACTACATAAGAATCTGCTTGTCAATAGAGGGTGTGAAAACTTGTAATTTGATTTCAGTACTAACATTTTTGAAGTATATATGTTTTGTAAGTTGTTCACATTTCCTTCTACCTAAACAGAGAGCTAGTTTATCAAGAGAATGAAAACATTATTTTTAAAGTTTTTATTATTTATTTTTGTTATTAGTAGTAGAATTCATCCTAGTTGCTACACAAACTATTTAGTCAGGTGGTAATAAATTCAAGAATCTCATTAACAAAGAAAAGTGTTTATAAAAGTGATACTAATAATTAGATAGATAGTTACAAGAAATAATATAATTCTGTAGTACTTTTACAGATAATTATTGATACACAATACATTCCTTGCTTTGTTGTTAACACAGATTAATATTGTCTATTGCATAGTTTTGGTTACCATTATCGGGATTAAAACCTGACCTATATCAATCTTGGAACCAATAAAATATTCCATACATTGTAACAGTATTATAACATATTACTTTTAGGAAATACTATATATACCTAACAGAATATGTTAAATAAGTTTCCGTTAAAACGTTAATCACAAAAAAGTTTCAGGCCTGGGAGTTCTGAAAATGTTAATTTAAGTTAATTGATAAAAATCAATGTATATTGTTTAAGCAAATGTTATCGAGAATTTTGATAAATTCCCACATAAAACACTTGTATAACGGTTAAGAAAAATACCTGGCCTTTGCAGTACGCTTTTGTTACGGATAAAGAACATAGACAACGCCCATTTTCCCATCTTCAATAGGGTCCCGTCTCTGTATCAGCTAGTCGCTATCGGTGCTACACAGAGTTCAGTTTTGACTCTTTTCCTTTTGGTTTACATAAATTATATGAATACTGTAGTAGACGTAAATGAATATTGGCAGCGCATGTCTACTTCCTTGTAAAAACTTTTAAAAACTTAAAATCATTTATCAACATTATTATTGAAGTAATATAAAATGTTACAAGTCAACAAACAAAGAATCTTGACTGAACACTTAGCCAAAGCAGATGACAGCTTAAATTGCAGTTCTGTTGCTCGATAATGAATGTCAAGAATTTCTACATAGTTTGACTCTGCTTGAGGAGTGAAACCTTGTCTGTAACTATAGGAACTTTAAAGTTTTGTAATGTAACCCTATTATGTCCTCTTGTAAATTAGTTTTTAGCATAATGTCATTCTCGACTTACCTCGGTTTACTGCACCTGGAATTCTTGAAACTCCTTTTGCAAAAGAAAAGTAAACTTTACTATCGTTTATATTTAATGTCGTGTAACTGCTACGTAAAGGAAGCGCGGTGGTCTGGTGGTTAGTTTAAAGGACTCCTAAAGCCACGGGCTCGAGTTAGAATCAAGCCATAGACTGGGGCAGTTTGATCACCCTTCCTAATATAGTTTCTTCCCGCTCTTCTTTACCCCTGTGTGTCAAACAAGCTTTCCGGATTTCTTCTACTTCTAGAAATAATGAACGCATCTTGTTTAGCTTTTGCTTTGTTTAGGAAATCGAAGGTTGAAAGAGGAAGAAATGTCACGCAAATATTTATTTTTTTTTATTTTTATGGCAAAAATGTTAAGTTGTCTTTTCGAACAGCACAGTACCCTGATTACAAAGACAAAATATTCTTAACAAAGAATCAAAGATCTTCTCAATGTTTTCTATATATTGGAGGTTCTACTATATAAAATGAAATCTGCAACTGCTGTTATCCATATCGACGGCATAGATAAGCAAATATGAAATACTACGTTTTGTGTACTTTGTTGAATTTCTAAAAGTATGACAAACAAAAGTTAAATTATTTACCTAGAGTCATTAATTAATTCACCAAAGTCTCATTTCAAAGGCATGGGTTACTTATACAGAAAAGCTGTGTCAAGTGTATTTTGATTAATTCCGCGTTGTCTGTCTGAGAGTTGACATGTTTGTGTGTAAGTCGTCCATCTTCCACTCGACATATAGCGACCGTCTTGTCACTTAATGGCGTCGTTAACAGACAGATCGTGTCCGCCCTTCCTACGTCGCCTTAAAGGGCCGACGACGATCCGTTTGGTTGTACAACTTGACGGAAGAAAGGAGTGTCCGCATCTGCATCTTTAATGACTAGCGTAAATTTTGTAGATCATCTTTGCATGATATTTAATATGAATTTTAGTAAAATTTATGAAATGCCGAGTGAAAAGAATAGCGCTTAAATTATACAAATTACATATAAAGAAAGCAAATAAAAGTTAAAACTTTGGAAAATTTCCTGTGTGAGTCAAAAAACCGGCAACTATAGATGACGAAACTAAAGTACTTCTGAGTACAAGATTAATTCTAGAATGTTTTTATTCAGACTTTGTTGTGTATCTCCGCTCACACATCCTAAAACAGCTCGTGTGTTTTTTTAATTACTATGGAGGGGAGGCAAGGATTCACCGAGGGACATTAAAGAGGGCAACATCCGTCGACGGGCGTCGAGTCCGTTCAGATAATTTCAAATGCAAAAAATATTTATTAGCAATAGACCAAAATAGTTAATTTATTGTGACTGGTTTAATAATATTATTATGTATTCGCAAAACAGTCGCTGGCACAAGACGTGCAAAGCAAAAACCGCACATATCAGTTGTTTAAAGAAAATTATGGAATAATCTTGCGTCGGTTATTGCGAACTTTAAAGGAGATGAAATACGTCTGCATCTGGCCAATAGAAACTTTCGAGATGCTAGTACTTAGTGTCAACATTTCTTTCGGGTGGGTGAGTTGACAAAATCTCAAGCCATAACTTTAAACATACAGGAGGATAGTGATCGTGTGAGAAACAATGGTTTCGGGTCTAATGTGAAAGCTAAAATGAACGAGTTGTTAAGTTGTTTCTCGCAATATATGCTTTTGAGAGAGAGAGAGAGAGAGAGAGATGACATCAGAAGAGAGAGAGAGATGACATCAGAAGAGAGAGAGAGAGATGACATCAGAAGAGAAAGAGTGATGACATCAGAAGAGAGAGAGAGATGACATCAGAAGAGAGAGAGAGATGACATCAGTAGAGAGGGAGATGACATCAGAAGAGAGAGTGATGACATCAGAAGAGAGAGAGATGACATCAGTAGAGAGATAGATGACATCAGAAGAGAGAGATGACATCAGAAGAGAGAGAGTGAGAGAGAGCGATGACATCAGTAGAGAGATAGAGATGACATCAGAAGAGAGAGAGAGAGAGAGATGACATCAGTAGAGAGGGAGATGACATCAGAAGAGAGAGAGTGAGAGAGAGCGATGACATCAGTTGAGAGATAGAGATGACATCAGAAGAGAGAGAGAGATGACATCAGTAGAGAGGGAGATGACATCAGAAGAGAGAGAGAGTGAGAGAGAGCGATGACATCAGTAGAGAGATAGAGATGACATCAGAAGAGAGAGAGAGAGAGAGATTACTTTTACAAAAGATCAAACAGTGTGTTCTGAAAATGCTTCAAGATAGGAAAGTTAAATAAACTCGGTACATTTCGGAATGGCTTATATCACATGTGTCTATTCATACATTTTATTTTGTTTTCTTCGGGAAGATTTTGCCGTCAAAACTGCTTTGTGGGTTTCTCAGAACAGCTGCCAGTAACGGACGCAGCGTAGCATTCTTAAAGAGAGTTTACTGCTTACGTCACCAATTAAAGGGTACCGTTTTCGAACAGTTTAGAATCAATCGCCTGTTTGCTCATAGTTTAACATCAGGGGCGTTAGATTCGTCTTTTTTAGCCCGTAGTTGTTTGTCTTTTTTTTCATCTTGTGAAATAAAAGGAAATTCTGGCATAAGAAAACGTGATGTCACTATTATTATATATTTTTTTTCATTTATTTTACAATGTCGCTCATATATTAACAAAAGTTATCCTGTATAATGTAGTTAATATTTACACAATGCACATAAATTAAGCACAAAACAAGAAGAATACTATACAGAATCATCTTTAGAACTATAAAGTTAAACGTTCTGATTTTCTGAAGAGATAATTTATCTTCGCTCTGTCAGGGTATAGAATGGAACACTTTAAATGCTTACATTTTTTTAATAATTCTGTTCACGTCCTTGTCCCTTTAGTCCATAAATAAAATATACAAGTACCAATCAATAAATAAGTTTGATTTTCTTTGTTTTTTTTTTGTTTTTTTCTAATGATGTCACAACTACAAGCTGATATTATTAAATTAACAGTAGAGAAAAAATAAATATTAATAATAATAATACAGCTTATTTAGTCGAGATCTGAAAACAGTCGTCTCTCCGCCTTTATCATTGATTACCGCAGTAAGCGGCTTTCATGAATGCACCGGAGTTTGCGTCCTTCCCAGAGCGTTTTCAAAACAAAAGATCCTCTCGGGGACCCAGTAAAGGAGGCAGCAGTCACTCCATCGCTAGGAAAGACGAAGTTACACGTTTAATTAACTGTTGAGAACGCTTTAGTGTCTGTTGTTGTTTTTTTTTACTCTTTTTTCTCTAACATCCGTCAAAGGAAGGAAGAACGTAAGCAGTTGTCCCCGTCCATTCCTTAACAGAGTCACTTCCGGGTTCGCTGAATTACTATGATAGCAAGCTCTCGGCGTGGATTAGCGCTGGCTGGCTGGGAAAAACCAGAAGGGGGAAAGAATTATATAAACCTGAGTCCGGAAATGTTGCGCAAAGCGTTGAACTGATCTTTTCTGTTGTTAAATGTTCGAGTTTCAATCGTGAAATGCGGTGTACAGGATAGAAGCTAGAAAGACGCTGCTAGCCGCCCGCGGGGGGAGGGGGGCGTGTCTCACATAGCCGGTTCCACGGGAACACTGTAGAGTGCGTCATTTCTCCCCCTGAAAGTGCGGTTGTACATCTCGCGCCTCAGATTTTCCTGCTTTGTCGAACATCGCTTGCTGTCGTTTCTCTGGAAGCGGTACTGGCCCGGCGCTCCGGTGCCGTGCTCCCACTTCCGTTTCATCGAGGCGAGGCGCTGCTCGAATATCTGCTGCAACGGCGGCACCTGGCTGTTGGTGCTCCAGAAGGGCGGTCCGTAGCGGTGGTAGGTGTGGATCTTTGGGCCGTATTCGTCGTACCACTCTGAGCTCATACTCGTCCCGCCGTCGTCGTCGACTCCCCCCTTCGCATTCTTCTCCTGGTAGTCCGGCTCCGGTTCTAGCGTCTGCAGCCGTTGCGCCTCTTGCACCGCAAAGCGAGCGATGTCTTCTTCCGAGTACTTGTTCTTCAGCCAGTCCACTCTCGTGCTCGACATCAGATGCAGAAAAGTGCCCCAGCGATGCATGAACATGCTGAAGAACTGGAGCCCGAGGGCGATAGCGAAGACGGTCAGAAACATCAAAGAAAGGGGTTCGTATTTTTGGACGATATAAAAACTTTTCAGTTCGTCTTCCATTGCTTGCAGCTGTAGGGTGACAATGGTCCAGAGGAAATTAATCATGAAGTAGATGAACACGACGTTGTTTTTCAGGGAGACAAGATCTTCTTTTATCTTCTGCTTGTGGTTTTTGTCTTCGTTTATCGGGTGGAGATACCGCTTCAGTATGTACAGCCAAAATTCGTGCTCCGACTCGCTTATCTTTTCGATCTTCCCATTCCCCAGTTGTTCTATGTGAAACCAATAGGGATTGCTGGGGTCCGGCTCGAATCCCGGAGAGTGTTTCTGTTGCGCTTTTGCCGGTGTCACCATTTTTCGCACCTCCAGGCGTTTTTCTTGTTCCTTCTTCTCTTCAACGTTCTCTGGAGGTTTAGGCGGTGGTTCTGCAGTCGCTTTTGTCTCTTGTGCTTTTCCAAGGAAGTTGGAGATCAACTGGCGGACCTCGTTCACCAGCCCGGTTATCCCCAGCATGTTCCAAATACTTTTGCTTTCCTTTCGTTTTCTTTTTTCTTCCTGTTCTTGCTTAGCCTTCTCTTCTTCTTCAGGAGAGAGTTTCTTGGGGATCTCCCTCGTCCCCCACGACACGATGTTTAAGTTGCACAGGTAGTAGACAGTGAGCAGGATGAAGGTGGAGGGGACGGTCAAGAAGTACAGCAGGCCGTAGACAAGGCAGAAGAACTCCTGCGGATGCAGCACCCCTGCGATAACGAAAATGATGGCGAGCCCAGTCAGGAAAACGACGTTAGGACTGCCGAAGTTTTCTGTGGCTATGCTGATGATTGTTCCCACTGTGGTGATCATCATCACGATGGTGTAGATGGCGCTGAGCACCGCAGCAGATGTTATCTGGAAACTACCGTTCATGGTCATGCAGATGAAGAGATACAGGACAACGGGAGAAACCGAGAGGATGTACGACGTCCATATGTTGGTTTTCAGAACAGCGTGGTAGGCTCCAGTTATCATCAGAATCACCGTGGAGGGAGCGAGCATGGTAGACGCCATCAGAATGAACTGGTACAGGATGTACGGCCGGCTTATGTTATCGTTAATGCGCACTGTGTCCCGCCACGATGATAACAGATCCATCATGTTGGCCAGAGTGGACGGAGACCACCTCCGGCGTTGGTTAAAGAACTCTTGGAAGGTTTCTGGGGCAAAAGTCAGCGCGTCAGCACCGGCGCAGTAGTCGATTCGGTGACCCTGCTGCAGCAGCAGCGTGCATAGCCATCGGTCCTCACCTGGAATGAAGAATAACGGTCGTGACGGCGTCAGTAACTCTCTGGATTCTTTATACTTCATTTTGAAACATTTGCAAGAATCAACTGATTCTGAAACCACTACAAATACCAACTGCGATGAATTAAATAACTGTGTGCTGTTTAAAGCAAAACAGACCATATTTTGGTGAGAGTTTTCTCGTTGTTTATTTCATTCTCACCTGTGAGCGGCGCATTACGCACTTTACATACAAGAACACGCAACTTTTTTCTACTGTTTTGTGATGTTTTCATCATTTAATTGGAATTTTTAAGGATATAATATCACCAGCATTTAAGATTTTTCTTTTAAAATGATCAGGAATAATTATGGCAAACATTCGTTAGGAGTTTCGGAAAACGTCTTCTTTGTTAATATAAATAACAATCAACTGGTCCACGTTTTTACCTGAATAATATTCAGAAGCACCAAACCCGGTGCGTGCACGTCAGAGGTTTGAGCTCGTGAATAGGATTATAACTACTAGATTTTAAAATTAATAAAATGTTTATTTATTAAGCCGTTTAACTATTTCAACTATAAATTGTCAGTATATTCAACAGCAACAAGGTAAGTTCGGTGGAGCTATTCAAGCGATTTGTACAAACTTTGTGAACTACTGTACGAAATTATTCCAGTTCACTCTCCCTAATAATTTTAGGGATTTTAGCAATTCGTTTGAGGGTTCTCACTATTATTGTAGGGTTTTCTTTCTTTTTTTAGGGTTATTTGCTATCCCTGACTAAGCATTTCGTAATGATCATTTGCCATTTTTCTCAACTTGTTCACTTTTTCTTTAAAAAGAACAGGAAAAAAAATATTGGCAAATTTTAAAAAATTAATTCTAATTGAGATTTTTTTGTGTGTGTATTGTGAAATTATCGCAATAACAGTAATAATAATAATATATATATATATCTTTCTACTGGTTCTCTCTTTCTACACCAGTAACACTTTAAAATATAGTTTGGTTCTTTGTGTTTCCAATGAGTAAAGGGCCAACGAAATCTTGTCACAAATCTATTTGCCTGAACTGGGGTTTTTAGTTGAAAATGAACACATAGTTCGAAATATTCTGTTTATTTTACTGTCCTTTGTATGTGTTTGTATATATATACTAATAGAAAAGTAAATTTAAAAAATCAAAATATACCAAAACGGCCATATTTTGATTTTTTAAATTTACTTTTCTATTAGCAATATTTCAGCAGTGGTAGATCTGCTGGTTTGCAAGAGCATGCAATAACAGCTTCTGCGATTACCTTGCTCAAACTGGATGTAGTGCCTGGCTTCGGTTGGTTTCGTGGTGTACATCTTCATGACATTGTCGTCCATCACTGCTGAGCCTCGAAACAAGCTGAAGCATCCGGGACAGCAAAGCACACAGCCAAACACGTGCTCGGCAGCTTTCTGCAGCCAGTGACCAACAGCATACTCAAACTGTTGGTACCACACCATGGGTCCTTTAAAAAATGAAAATAACGCATCCTGAAATAATGAACACTGGATGAGATATTGTAGTTACTACTCCGGTAGAAATAGGCAAATTCTATGAATGACATTTACTGACGACACAGAGAGAGAGAGAGAGAGAGGAGAGAGAGAGAGAGAAGAGAGAGAGAGAGAGGAGAGAGAGAGAGAGAGAGAGGAGAGAGAGAGAGAGATGAGAGAGAGAGAGAGAGGAGAGAGAGAGAGAGATGATGTCAGTACAGAGAGAGAGAGAGAGAGAGAGAGAGGAGAGAGAGAGAGACTATATATAAACGTGGTACTTACAACCATATTAAAGATAGAATTTTGTCCAGTAAAAAAGGAAACAAGATAATTTCTGACCAGAGTTCACTAACTTGCATTACTGCTTCTAACTATACTATTATGTAGTTTAAAAAAAACGTTTAACAGTAAGGGCTTTTCCCGTTTTTGTTTTTTACAATTCTTTACACGACTCAATGTACTCATCTAGCAAACGACTTTCAGCCAAATCTAATGCTTACAGACCGAGTAGAGTCCATCGTTTAAAAGCTAGCATTTTAACAAGATACGAGAGGCAGCCAAAATTATAATACTTTATCCAAAATATTTCTGAGTTTGTGAGTGTAACAATTATACGGTGATTAAGTATTTGTTTTATCTCGTATTTATCATTTGTGCATTTCTTTTGTTAAAATATTATTTATTCAAAATAATTCTGCAGAATGAGAATTTCTTGAAATTTACTTCATTATTATTCTACAGATGCATCTCCATAACAATGGGCTACATTAAGGAGATTTAGATGAAAGCCCCACTGGATATCAATGCCACCTAAATTCTTCGTCCACTCGTATTATAAAAGACGTTTGAAATTGTAATAAACACAAAGAAAACTCCACACATTGTTTAAAAATACAAGGTTATGCCACAATTCTGCCAACATACTGAAAGCCAGTATTTTTTCCCAGTGTTTATAATTCATGTGGAGGATGAATTTATATTATAGTCTTATTTTTTCAGAGTTCACTTTTCCTCGGCTGATACAAGGACGCGCCATTTACAAACGATTAATAGCAATGAACACCAAGTAAAGACTGGATTTTCTTCGATGTCTGTTGATGCTGTAACAAACAGAGATAACAAAGTTCAAGCCGAAAGAGCGCTTTATTTGAAGCATCTACTTACCTCCTCCGATTGGATGAATCCGACCGCACACAGCTCCCACCTTTTTGTTCTTCTTCATTCTGTCAACCAGCAACTTTACAGAATCGGGTTTGAAGTCAACATCTCCGTCCAAAGTTAAAATGAAAGTATTCTCGGCCTGCAATACAAGTTCTGGTTGTCAGACGAGCATTTTTACTGACTTTCTGCATGGTTTTAGACTTTTAAAAAACGATGGACAAGATAATGCAAAACGTAATAAATACCTAAAAAGATCATCACCTGCCATTTGCAAAACATTTATGTTCTTTAAATCTTGTCTTTGGGCTTTTTATGGAGTCGATTAAAATAAAGGTGTCTTGTTTACTTAAGCATCTAAAGAAATTAAAAACCATCACTCCGTGAAAATTAATCAAGGTAAATCTGCTTAACAAAGATTAACTGCGGACAAAATACAAAATTATTCTTCATTTTTAGTTATCTTATTTTTCATATAAATAAAACTTTTTATTACTACGTCATATACTTTGCGATTACTTCATTTTCTTTAATGCTTTAATTAATTATTTGAATTATTAATTGGATTATTTAATTAGTGTTTAAAGTTAACGCTTGCCTCAGAGTTTAACTGACAATTAGAAAATCGATCAACATGAACAAACTATGCTTAGACACCATTACCTCTACCCCTTATTTATGACGATGAACCTCGTTTTATTCTTTTAAAAAATATATTCATTCATTTTGTTTGATTTCTTTTAGCTTTCCAAAATAGAATATCCATAATCTAACACGCAAACAAGTCACCATTAGTGTGTGTGTGTGTGTGTGTGTGTGTGTGTGTCTCTCTCTCTCTCTCTCTCTGTAAGACAATGGTGCACTAACCTTTTCATATTGGTCTGGTCTCATTCGTCTGAAAAGAGCCGCTAGAGGCCGAGTTCGGTTCTTTTTTGGCTTCTGCTTTTTCCTGTGGCGTGACTTGCAAGCAGCAGCATTCTGAAATTTTTCTGCATCGTCCGAAAACGCTTCATCAGTTTCTTCGGATCCGAGAAGATGATAGCCAAGAAGATAATACATATACATGCACTAAAAGCAAACGAGAACGGTTTTAGTGGCAACCATGCTTTCTTCTATATATGCGTTCACGTCGATATTAGTTCCCACTTTATTTTTTCTTCCAGTCAAGATCTTAGTTGTTTTTGTTTGTTTGCTTATTTGTAACTACAATATACCTGTCGAATTTATAAGACAATTGATAAACAGACTAATCTAACGCCAAGTTTACCTTCGAAACGCTGCAATAAGAACTCTTTCCGTACCTAAATTTGGAAACTTGGTACTGTTATCCCGTGCTACCATAACTGACAAAAATGATAAATATTACAGTTGCTACTTTATTTATGAGTGTAGTTTCGACAAAAAAATAGCATGCTTTTTTGTTTGTTTGTTTTAATAATGAAATTTGTCAACTGATGTACCTGTGACCATCGTTTTCTGTGCCTTATCCTGTTTTTGTCCTTTATGTGAACCACAAGTTTCGTATGGCCGGGCATCGTCCACGTCAACTTCCCGCCGTATGGAGTCAGTGCTTTATTTGGGGGAGGCAGGTAAATTGGACCCCTTGCTACTGATCTTAAAGAAAAAACAGTAATAAAATGATAAAGACGATAGAAGAGCGAAGAGTTTTTAAAAATGGGATTTGCATCATATAAGAGTTAATTTGTGTCATTGCATTTTTTTTTCAGACTTCACGTATCTACCTTTCAGCAGTTTTAACCAAGTAAAGCATTCCGTGAATCTATAATTATTATCTTCAACGAATGCACTTCTGGGTCTTAATGATCTTCTCGGAAAGCTAAAGATTGCGAAAGAAATCAGACATGTATGTTAATAGGAAACATTCCTTTTAATATTTTGATTTTTTGAAATCAATTACCGGTCTGATAGATAGTTTTTACCTTGAGCAGCTCAGCTGTTTTTAAAGCTCAGCTGCCTAGAATGTGCACTTTGCCGGTTTGTTTGTTTGTTTGTTTGTTTGCTGCAATATTTTTTAAGATAGTTTTGAGCGCATTAAAGCCACGACTTGACCCTGACAAAGTTCTGGCATCTTAAAATGTCTGTCTGGGTGTCGGTTTATACTTCAGTTAAATTATTTATTAGTGTTGTGGTGGTGCACCTACTGACGCCCAGGTTGACCTCTAGCGGCCTGCGCTTGAAATAAAATTGTAATATCTCCTCTCCCCCCCCGATTCTATTAACAGAGATGTCACGATTACTAGGACGTTTTCAGCGAGGCCCGTGAATGCTAATGTAATGACTACCACACGAAAACACTCGCCACTCACTTTGCAGAATCTTCCATACATTCGACAAGCTGCATCACAAAGCTGTTCGGAACTTTACGGTTGGCCTTTTCATCGATTTCCCACGCATCATCAAAGATGATATGAACTGAATGTTGTAAATTTTTTTTTAAAAAAAGCAGTTAATTATTAGTCTCCCTCCACGTAAAATCAGTTTTATGCTGTTTTAAAGGGCACTTTTAAAAGCAAAATGTCATCAATAAAATCGTTCTTTGTTTTCATGTATATAGCCTCTCATCAAAATCTTTTAGAAGCGCTGAATTATAAAAACAATAATGATGCAACAATAAAATCTGTAGTTGTCTCTTTAAAATTATTACTTGTAATATAATGGTAAGCTGTAGTTCTTGCATTTCCAACAAAAAACGTATTCAGACTATTTAGCTTTAAAATCCAATAAATGCATAATAATATTGGTAATGTATAGTATTTAGTCAAAATCTAAACAGAATTGTTTGTATTTTTAAAGGGACAATGGCTTTATACACCAGCAATAAATAAAGCCTGATTGAGAAAGCTGACTTTATGATTTATGTAATTGGAGTTAAATTAATCTTTAAAATTATTATGCATGGCTTCTCACAATGTTCAAGTTTTTTTTTTAAAATCTGGTGTTTGCATGAAATTTAAGTGATATGATTTGAATAGCCTTGAAGACTTACTTTCCATGTCAAAGTAGTCTGGATCCCTGATGTCAAACTTCTCTTGCGCCAACCGGCTCGCGCAACGAATATAGTCAAGTCTGGATTTTAAAAGCAAACAAACGAAGTAATAGCACTGAGTGCCCGCCTGGAGAAAAGGGTAGCATTAAGGGGTAGTTCTGCTAAAATCAGAGACTCTCGAGAGTAGATTTTAAAAAATAGATCTCTTTTTTTTTTTAAGAGTATCTGCTTTATCTTTATTTGTCACTCAATTTATATTTTGAATTTTAAAGTTTATGGAATGCTCTACTTACAAGTGAAAAACAAGTAAATTTTATTTTAATTCCCATTACTATTTTACCAATTTAAAAATGTTACTTCCGTATTTGTAAATGACTCTATCCAATAAAATTCTCTAATATTAATTAAAATACAATGAAGAAAATTAATTTTGTTTTAAGAATCATGTTACAGAAATGTAGTGATTGCACTGTTCGCTTTTCACCGACGCCAAACATAAACAAACCTGAATGATCCGGCTGGTATGGGATAGCTTCTCTGATATCAAATTAACCAATCATACATTTTAGATTATAATAGCATTCATTATTTAAAAATCAGATGTATAGTAATAACAAATTATCCATAAAAGGTTGTTTTTCTTCTTGAAAAAAACATTGAAAAACCCTGATTTAGCAAATTACGTGGGCACTTTTATTAGCATAAAAAACCTATTTATTTTGGATAAACAAACAATTCCAGCTATATTTTAGAATTTTAATCTTAGCACACTACTAACAATCAGGTCTCAGCGTAACCATGTATTTAGAATATCGTTGCAGCAACATTGAAGCAACAACCAGCTCTCGTTTATGAAGTTATGTTCTATCTATAATATTTTCCCTCTTTTAATGTAATTCTGTACAACAAGCCGTTTAGCACGAGTTCAGCGCAGTTCAACAAGTAAACAAAAGCAATCTGTTATTTCGGTAATTTCTTTCTTTTACCGTTTTATTACTGGCCTTTGCTTGTTTTCTGTATGTATATATGTTATCTGTTCACTTATGACACCTAAACTATTAGAATGCTTGCTGTGCGACCAGCAGAACCACTGACAGTCAAAAACAGTTACCTGAACAGAGATTTCAGCAGCTGCGTCATCTCGTTCTTGGTCTCGTGCCACATGGTGGCGCACACGTAAATCATGGGCGTTATGTTTTCTTGTTTGTAGGGGTCCTCGTAGAAGGACGAGCTCTCATCCTCACCCACGAAGGCCAGCGTGTCGAAGTGGGTTATCTTCACCTCGTTGTCATTTCGCCGTCTCCGCAGCGTCAGCGCAAAGTCAGGGAATATCCCGTCGAAGTGAGGCGCTATAAACAGTCTGAAGAGAAGGGGGAAAAAGGTAGTTAGATTTCATTTAAATAACGATTAGAAACACTTGAAGACTTACTGAATTAGTAAAGCCGATCAAAGTCGCGTCCACCATAGCACCTGCCGGCGCCCTTACACTGATGGTTTGCAGAGAAAAGAACAAACGAAAAATCTGATCAAAGATGTCTGATGCGGTCTTAAAACTCCCAGGTAGCGATGATCACCTCATAACCGATTTGTACACTCGTTCGTTTTTATCAGTAATTCCCAGTTAAAACGCCCCCTTTTTCGCGTAAAATTTTTTTTTTAATAAATGACGATAGAAATTCAATTCGAAGAAATCTCTGACAATTATTGGCACTTTGATTGTCCAAAGATTTTGAGCTGCTCAGTTTGACACACAATTTAGTGAATAGGCATCACACAGGAAGCTGTCTTTCCTTATTTAATAAAAGCACTTATTCCACGTCGGAACAACTCTACCTTAAAATATCTTACTTGAGAAAACCCGGAAAAATACCTCTAAAATTCTAGCTAGTACGAAACTTGAAGAATTTCAGTTAATTATGCAGAATAAAAGTAGCTAAAGTATTAACTATCAAACAAGAACTGGATTTGTGAAAACCAATGAAATCTATTTTATTCTTTATTCACTGAATTAATTAGATGATGAGTCTTGTTTTGTGAATATGGACCAAGTAATACTTATCAATTTAAACCGGAAAATTTATTGAAAACGCATTGAACTTTCATTAGTATTGTAATTACGACTTTGAGGTATTATAATGTCTGATTTTGTACCGTGGTTTTCTTTTCCCATTGTCTTCGTTTGTTTATTTCATTTCAAATTGTTTAACGTCGTCTGATTTACGACATTTTTGTCTGTGCACGAAAACCAATCACCATTTTAGTAACTTGTTCTTGGATCTCGTCTTTTAAGAATGAATTTGCGATCTGCTGCTACTGTTCAGAAAAGAAGAAAAAACAAAATTTTAACCCAATCACGTAATTTACTGTTTCCGGTTTTTTTAGACAGGGCCGTCAGATTAAGCATTTTCATTATCCTATTAGATGGAAAGTCGAAATCAACTTACTTTTCTATTTTCGCCATTCTCTCGCTCTGTGGAAACCAGATGTGCGAAACAATTATCAAATATGACAGCCACAAGACGCCGGCGCAGCCTATCGGAATTGCCAAGGCAGTGATGTCTTCCCCTGGACAAAGCCAGGTGCCATAGTACCAGTTGTCTGGGATGAACATGTAGCCGCACTGAAACAGAACGACCAATATGGTCGCTACTGGTGCCACAACCAGCGGGGTGGCGAAGGCCGCCTTCTGCATGTGTAGCTTGCACGCCAGTCCCGCTAGATAAGTACAAATGACTCCCGATCCAATCTGGAGATACATCAGGCTGTACGCTGTGAAATGCTCCGCCACGCTGCTCTTATTGGACCCATCGGGCGGCGAAGAACTTGGAACAGCAAACTCGTGGTTTCTGATGAGCACGTGGGAAAACAAGATGGCCAGGCCGATCCTCACTGGCCCGACCAGAACGATGGATGTGTATCGAACATCGTGGAAAACAGCTCGCCATTCTTTGAAAGGCACCCTGATCCTGTTACATATGGTCCAGTCGCTGGACACGAAGTTTTCCCACCATCCGATCGAAATGAGAACCATCGCCAGCGGAAGTTCCCAGTAGCTTATCGGCGTGTACATGGACTGGACGTAGCCGTGGGTGGCGTTGTGGAGAACCACTGCGGTGACGTTGTTTTCGTGATGCAGGAAGTCGAACACGGAGAAGATCGGTATAGACGCGACCTGGGTGAGCAGGGCAAAGACGCTCGCCGTGACGACAACCACGCGTCTGAAATCAACTTTCACGAGTTTGTCCCTGACGATCACTTTCAACAAAGACGGCACAACGCACAGGCCGAAGGTCACCACCACGCCTCGAAACATATCGGTTGCCGGCAAAACTCGGAACAAGAACAGAGACATCCCGAAAGTCTGCAAACTTTCAAGGACAGTTATCTGAAGAAGAAGTAGAAAGAGAGGAAATAATGGTAAAGCAAAAGTCAGTTATTAAAAACTCAATGTTGTCTTGCGATTAAAGCGATTTAAATTAATAAAGTGGAAATTGTTCTAGTTGAAAATCTTAGAACTTCCAGGGGTGGACACCTGAAACTACCTTTTTTTTAACCTTTCTTCTCTAGAAGTGAACTATGGCAGCGATTTTCCGATGAACCTAATGTAAAACTGTAGACTTCAAATTAAGGCAGTTAAAGAAATAGAAAAGAAGAAAAACCTACCCAAAAGAGGGTTGAGAGGGACGGCCATTCCTTCCGCCCGAAGAGAACTTTCATGAAAGCCGCGAACCAGTTACACGCCAGTGGGCTGCACATGCAGAAGAGTAGCAGGGAGCTGTTTTCGTTGGCCGAAGTTTGGCTCTGTAAAAAGTGGCGCAACAAACAAATGATTTAATACTTTCAACGCGAGCTACAACAAATCTGTATAAAATGTTTTACGATGAGATATTATCTTCGTTCCAATTAAGTCTGTTCCTTCATTTAATATTTGTTTAGAGTAAATCAGGAATTTCATGTAGCAAGAAACTATATCATGTTTTTATAATGATGCGTTGATTTACCTGTTGATTTCTTGGTATACCTTTCGGAACTCTCACGCCATTAGACACTCTGTGTGTTGCTCTTCCAAGTATTTATTGCCATCACTCCCTTTAATATCAACCAACACGTAGCAACAACACTCAAGGTTCTGTCCAATTTAAGATTACAGTCTTTATTTACATGGCAATATTCTCGTCTTTAATTTTGTCTAGTTATTCCAAGGAGGCAGGAAGTCATCAAAGCTTAGATAAATCATCCAGAGAAGAGAAATATTTTAAAACTGGTTGACCATTAGTATTAACCTCCATCACTACCCCGGGTAAAGTCGGTTACTGAGTTTATATACTTTTTACAATTTATAACTATGGCTTCTGGGCTTCTAGTGTCGGTAACTGTAGATAGCCGAAAATATTTTACATACTCGTGCACAATGGACAGAACAGTCATCTTTATTTTTCCTAGACTGAATGCCTTATATATATATATATAAAAGTACACGTGTTATTCACACTTCACTAAATATCATTAAAATGGTCATGTAAATGCTACGTAAAGATGCCGTTTTGGTTCTTCATTCAGCAGCCAGTAAACAAGAAGTAAAGACGAACTTATTAGTTTAATCATTCTTCAAATTTGAAATTTAAGATTCTAGAAATACAGACACCTTTGCAATTACATATGGACTTAAAGCCTGCAGAACAAGTTCAAAAATGTGGTCGAAACGAAGAACGATGTAAAAAATAAAATAATTAATCTACCATAAAGTGAAGTTTTAAGCAAAAAGGTCATCGATCAAGACTAAGATAAATAGTGGTAGAAAGTAACTTAAACACGGCTAATCACTGCTGTTTTTCGCCAACGTAGGCTTTCTATTTCACGACTGAACATGAAAAGTAGTGCGCGTTAACATTCGGGATAAAAAGTTTCAAACTTGGAAGATCGATTACTCGAAGCTAATCCATCTAGGTACAGACGTTTCGAATGGTGAAAGGATCGAGATAATTAGGTGATGTGGCCGTATACCTTTCTCACTTCAGAAGCTATTAGCAACAGCGAGATCTTGCTGGCCACCGAGCTGCCGACGATGGAGATGAAGAGAAACAGATACATGATCAGCCGTATGACTTTTAGAATTTCCTTGAAGATGGCGTCGTTGTCTTCAAAGTGCCGTTCGGAGATCTGAAATATGTCGTACGGTCTCCTGGGAAGAAGAAGAAGGAAAAAAAGGAAATAGATGGAGATCTTCGGCATGTAGTGATTTACTCGATTCATTTTAATTATGGCAGGTTATTTGTGAATATTTTCAGTTCTTTTAAATTTTTAAGTTTCAGACGCTCAACGGTTATCTTTTTTTTTCTTTTTTTGCATTCATCCCTAACATCTTTAATTGTTCGTTGTTGTTGTTTTTTAAATGCGTTTTAAATTAGATTTTTTTACTTAAAGTTGGAAATGCGGGCAGGAACTGGTACGATGTCTATTATGTGTTAGACGCTACAAACAAATATCATATATAGGCCAAAAAAAAAGGTTATAGAAAACCACTTTAACTTGACATAAACTGAAACAAATTCTTCAAAGCTTGAAAATCATTATTTTCGCGTATCGGTGCCTGACACGCAAATTATATTTTGCACCTACAATCCGCGCGCAGTGCATAATAGAATAATACACTTTAACATTTGATGAAACCACATGAAAATCTGGACAAGTTTCATATTTCTAAAGACAGCAGATATCAGTAAATGTTATCTTCTTCACCTGATATTCCTTCAATGAGAGCTTTTCCGAAACTCCCGCATATGTTGTTTTTATTATAAACTATCAAGGTTGGTCTTCTTCTTTTTCTTATTATTATTATTATATTATTATTATTATTATTATTATTATTATTATTATTATTATTATTATTATTTATTATTATTATTATTATTATTATTATTATTATTATTATTAAATAATATA
Source organism: Nautilus pompilius (assembly GCA_018389105.1). Classification (NCBI taxonomy): domain Eukaryota; kingdom Metazoa; phylum Mollusca; class Cephalopoda; order Nautilida; family Nautilidae; genus Nautilus; species Nautilus pompilius. The sequence continues at coordinate 467,756 of JACATO010000343.1, read as the reverse complement.
GCGGCGAGTGATACTTGCCATTTGTTTCTGCCACTGTTCTCAAAAGACTCTGTTTCTGCAGCGGTGCTCGCAGTTTCCGCAGTATCAGTTTCATTCGCCTCCAAATAGGTAAAGTCCGGCTTCTCTGGTAACTCGTTGGAATCGGACGCAAGGTTTTTCTCTTCCATGTAGTCCGGCAACGGGGTGCTCTCAAACAAGGGGTCTTGAGCCGGTTTTTGCGTCTGACTCCTGTCCAGAGTAGGAGGCTTCTCGTACACACTGTCCCGGTCGGACGGCTCCGGCAGTGATTGAGCCCTGTCGACTGGACCCGTATTCGGTACATTCAAAGTTTGTCTCTTGTTTCGCATCGACAGCTCCGCCAGTTCATTTTCTCTTAACTGTAACAAGCAGGACCAGAAACTCTACATTTCTATTCTTTTTGTTTATTAAAAAAATATATAAATAGAAGATGACCGTTGTTCTTTGTGAAGAAACGGCAGAGCTTTTAAGAATAATTAAAGAGTGGCGGCCAGCCTACCGCCAGTCTGACGACTTCGAATTGCTCTCCAAGACTGATTAGTCTTCAGGTGATGAAAGAAAACTTCTCTACAGATTTAAAGGTCGCTAGAGATAGAGGACAAAAAATATGGGGAAAGCAATTTGTTTTTAAGCAGACATGGTCCACTTCTCTACAATTGATAGGCAATTAGTTTTATGGCTTTATTCTGAAGGCTAATTCCGTAAATGAAACAGATCCGTTTAGTAGTGTGTGCGTGTGCGTGTGTGTGTGTGTGTGTGTGTGTGTGTGTGTGTGTGTGTGTGTGTGTGTGTGTGTGTGTGTGTGTGTGTGTGTGCGTGCGTGCGTGTGTGTTATAGGTTTTCTGTTGCTGTTTTATTTTCGTTAAATTTTATCTTTTAATTTTCTTAAGTAGATGATTTTAAATTAAATAAAACTTTTTTTCCTTTTTCGAATACAAAAAACCGCACCAAACAAAAAGGAGTTTTTAATCACTGGTGAAAAAATGCAAAAAAAAATATAACATTTTCAAATAAAATGCACTCGATACTAAGAATATGAAAAGTGGTAAATGCCATTTAATAATTTTTTTTCTTTGGGATCGTCAAAATCCAAATTAAGATCACTTTTTGGTACAATAAACAGCGAGAATCTCTCCTGTGTCTGATGTTGTTTGCTATGTCAATAAATAATGATGCGTTCCTGCATAGATTTTTCCTAGCACATTGCAATAACTCTTTTCAACAACTAAACTCTCAGATAATGCATTGTTCCCACTGCATAGAAGATGCTTAGAGCATTATATATTCATGTTTACCTATTTTTAAATGACTTCCTTTAAAATTGGTCGCAAACACCTCTCTCTCTCTTTAATGACGTCATATCTGTCTATGTAATGACGTCATCTCTCTCTCCCTGTAATGACGCCATATCCGTCTATGTAATGACGTCATCTCTCTCATCCTACTATCCCTAGCAAATACAAGTAGATGCCATATTTACACATTTCCATATAGCGTCTTAATGAAATAAAAATAAAACTTAGCCTGTAGCTAAGTATTAGCTCCGTTCGTTCGGTGGTTTTCATATTTAGAAGGAAAACAACGAACAACTTTTGAACCAAATATTATTTTAAACATTTCCTCAGTAATCATAAGTAATATCAAAGAATGGGGGCTCAACGCTATCCACCTGCTAACAAGTAACCACCGCAAGATTTTTGATAAACCGGTTGGGTGTGGAGTATTTTAACGTTTAAATGACATGAAAACATTTAATGCTCTTTTTTTTTCTTTATTCTTATTTTCACCTCGTTCTTTTATTTCTTAGTTTGTATGGCATCAAAACATTATTTTCTTCTCCGCAAAATTATTGATATGACTCACCTTTTGGGATAAAATTACTTCCAGTTCGTCTCTGTGGCTTCCTTTTAAAAACACCTGCGTAAAAAAAAAAATAAGAGATAATTCTACAAAAAAAAAAGAGACCGGGTAATTTATTCCGCTTTAATACATTTGTTATTACCAATAGAATAAACAGTAAAAGCAGTGTTTCGTTTGTTGTCTAGCGTGCTGTTTGTGGTGGTTATATTTATTAAATCTAGGTGTAGAAATTTAAATAAGATGACAATACATCATCGTCCTCTGCAAATCTGTTAAAAATGGCTGCGCGTATGCATCCTTTCGTTTTGAAACCAAGTGGACAAAAAATCATAATGGTACTCCCTTGATAAGGTAATCAGATTTTTTTTTCTTTTCATTCTAAAAAATACAGAGCAGCCATATAAAATATTTGTACCTAATTGTTTAACAGTAAATGATTAAGGTATGCTTGATTTTCATCTGGGATCGGTTTCATGAAAGCTTACTCAATCATATTAGATGCGTTAATGGTGGACCCACTTATATAAAGTGTCTAGTCGTATTCCGGAAAGCATCCCATGTGGTACTCGATGTATACTGTGACCGAGACTCGCTCAGTCAGCGTATCTTCTATTAGCATTTGATTGGACGTACCTGACAGCCAGAAATGTGGCTTCAATTAGCATCTTTTTCGTAAGAGAAAAGTCATGGTGTTTTTTTTTTAAAACAAAATATAAATGTTGTTTGCATGTTTTAGGAGACATATCCACTGTTTCATTAAAACAAAAAAATAGAAATATTTTACATTTAACACAGATTAACTTATTATTTCAAATAGATGCATGTATATAAGGATATGACTCTTACAAATCTATCCAAGTAAAAAAGGACAAGATATTGCCAAATATAATAACTTAGAATAACTTACGAGATAACATTCAGTCGTTATGCGTCATGAAACATTGTATTATACAGTCCACAATTAAAATAGTCAATATAAATGATTAATATTATGCTAAACAATAATTGATGCCATAAAATGTTATTTTTATGAACATTTTATAATTATTTCTGATATAGAATAAACTGTTTTTGAGAGAAGACAAATAACCTTGTTGCACTGTCCCAACACAAAGAGGTTAAGATTAAAGTTCATTGAGTAAATTTTCATAATCCAGTAATGTAGTAATGTAGTACATTGTTTCAGGGGTATATATGCCCACAATCACGAAAATCGTTTTTCAGATCTTTAAATAATATTTCAAATAATTCGTATCGTCCTCTTTTCTGCATCAGCTCTCACGGTGAGTTAAATATAGTAGTCTTTACCGAAATATACAGCAGTTTCTCTAAGATACAAAACTAACTACCTAATTTTATTTTAATATTTCGAATTTATTTACCTTTGTCCGTCCAAGTTGATATCCATTAATTTTTGCTTCTTTAAGAATGTTTTCGCACTGACCTAGCTTGTCATCAAAGTCAACATCCTTGGCTATCACTCCAAACCTGACAATTAAAATTCATCCATAAAAAATATCATCATCCTCAAAACAAAATATTCAAATTCTAATTGTCTGATATCTCTAAGTTTTAATTTTCCTTTGGTAAAGACATCCTCCAAGAATAATTTAAAACATTTTTTTAAAAATTCCTATTTATTTACTGACTGATCCTCTATAAAACGATTTAAAATTATTCGCAGGGAGATGCCATCTTCATAAATTGCTATGCAGGCGATGGCTTTTGGTCGAAGACGTCAGCATTATGAATAACGTCTGGGTTTACACGTGAAGAAAAATCTTCAAGGTGTCATGAAGGGCAAGTATCTGACAGAAAATACGTGCACTGAGGAAAAACCTATTTCATCATCACACTTCGACAGAGGTTTTTTCAAACAGTTTTAAGAAAAATATTATTTACTTAGTTATCTTCCTGGCTTCCTCTTTGGCAAGACAAGTTGTTGTTCTGTGTGGGGTATGTCTTCAATTAGGAGATCGGAGAGACGTGACCTCGTATATCTAGGTAATCATACCAAACCGACTAGTAGGCTGACATTCAGCTAGATATTAACAAAATTGCGTTGCAGACGAATGTTGAAATCAAGAAAATTATTTTCGTAGGCAGATTTAAAATAATTTTAGGGCAGGGGACGATCAAAGGTCTGCTTAGTTTGACAAGTGCTCTCTCTTTTTTTTTTTTTTTTTTACTTTTGTTAATAGTTTCTCTTATTATCAGAAGTATTTAAATCTGACCAAAATTATAAGTACATGCAGTGCAAGACTTTTTCACTTAATTGTAAATTCTTCCATTCGTGAAATAAATGTAACTATGTCCGTATACTAAACCGCAATAGGTAATTACGACCTATAACCAAGTATCTGTTCTGCTAAGTACAGCTGATAAAGAAAGCATACACGAACCTTCCAAGATATGACTAAAAGTTATTAAATTTCATGATAGTTAATTTTTTTATATCGGACGATCATAAATATTTAAAACTATTTGCGATGAAGGTAATCTACCTATGCATGATTCAACCGGATGTGGCTAGAAATAAATACTTTTTAAAATTTGGAGCTCATCGAATGGTTGTTAACGGAAACCGGGGATTTTTAAAACTAACTGGAAACTATATCGCTATCCCGCTGATAAGACAACATTGAGTTTACCTTGTTGCTGAAGCTGCTAAGCTTTTACATACACGCGGTGCATAAATCTATCACTCTGAATAGATTTCAGGTTTTATACTGCACATAAACAACTCTTCGTTGGTCAAATCTAAAAATAAATTTTAATGTCTGATATGTTTCCTAAAAAAATATTTGTTTAATAAATCAATATTTTTTTTTTAAATTCTTTATTTCTTTATTCCATCTTTACATGAACTGATTTAAAATCCTACCATTCATTTTCTGGTCGTGTAGAATCTGAATAACTGATGTAAACCATTTGGATTATTTATCAGATTAAACATCGTCCATTTTTTTTAAATGTAAACCCATTTGTCTTTTAAAAAATTAAAACAGCATTTAATTGATATAAACTGCTTGAAAAAAAACATAACGCATTAGAACTCAAAAGAAAAACAGTTTGCCACATTTGGCGACTGCCGTGACGACCATCAGTATCGAGTACGCCGTCTGCCTTTTCCACGAGAGTCGCACAGCCCCGTCTTCTCGACGTGATAGGGGTTCTGACGACCGCTGGTGGGTGGCAACCTCGGGCTGATGAGGTGTCTGGACGGGGGCCCGACGATTCAGCACAAACCACGCCCGTTTCTCTCTGAAGAAAGTGCCGATCATGGCATGACAGCGATCCACTGCTCTTCAGGGAATTGCAAGAAGAGACGTGTGGTGTGTGACGACGGTCAGCGCTGTATTATTATATGGGGTTTCTGGTGGGATTCGCTTGTAAAATGGAACGGTTCATTCCTTCAGGTGTCGGCATTCACTGGACCGCGCGAAACATGCAGAGAACAGCAGCTATCCCAGCATATTTCTGCCCGTGCCATCACGCTTCCGTACCCGCATGTCTCTTCTCACTTACGCAGCCGTCTGCTTGTTGATCTCTACGGCGAAGCACCTTTACTCTGCCCCCCCCCTCACGTCACACAATCACTCGGCTTTCGTGTGCGGAAATGACGGACGCATATGCACGGCGCCTCGGTGAACGTCGGGGTCTGCCAGAAGAGCGTTTTGCAGAACAACTGCATCTCACCTAAGTAGTTACGCACGGTATCCGGCTCGCAGCAGGAACCCCTCCTTCAGGCGTGGAGTGTAGATGTAACGAACCTGCGCAGCAGCTGTCACTCTTTGTTTCCCTGCATTTTTGCGATCTCCAGCCAAACCTATCTCAACGTACCTGCTCGCATCCGAACAATAGCAGTACGGCCAGACCTTTGCTATCTTGTAACTTGCCTGGTCTACTGACCTGCTCGAAGCTCTCCAAATGGCGACTTTTCTCAAGATCGTTTAGTCTAGGCATCGTTATTCAAAACTGCTTGGCGGACAAACTTTGTTTTCAAAAGGGTATATGGTCATCGCCCTATGAATTAATAATCTGTAGAATTTCAACCTGTAATCGCTTGATTCAAGCAACATGTTCAAATTTTGAAAAAGTCACAAAATCAACGCTTGAATGCTGTGCGAACAGATTATTTGATTGTCCTTTCTTTAGGCCAGCGTAGGCTGTGGTACCTTTCAGGCAACGTCTAGCTTTTTTTACAACGTTGCACAGTTGCCAATATTCCTCAGTTAGTGCGCTTTAAATCGGTTTAGTATATTTATTATTCTCTATTTACAAATACAAAGTCCGCTGATTTCGCTGGCATTGAACTCGTAAAAGCTTTTTAATTAAATGGTTACAGTTAATCTTAATTTATTATCATGTCCAGTTGCATGTTAGACATGAATACACACATGCAATTTTCAGACGGTAGCAAATTATAGGCTAAAATAACAATAGTGAAAATACTAAAACTTTGCAGTAAATTTCGTGTGTAGATTTAAGCTTTAATAGCTTCTGACGTAAGCATCATAAAAATAAAAAGTAAACAGCATATTAAAGCATAAATGATATGGTTTTTCTTTACGTTAAATCAAGTCACACCTTAAATCTGAACTGACTAGATGTAGGCAGTAAAAATAAGAGTAAAACGTGTCTGATGGCAATCAAAACTGAAGCATATAACAGCTGCGAAGTCCATTACCAGAAAGATGCTCCACATAGGAACTCAATCAACAACTGTATAAAAATATATTATAAACTGGGTGGTTAATGATTGATAGGCCTCGATCCAGAAGGCCTAATATCAGTAACAAACTGTGGCTGTCGTCCAGGAGGCATTTGATAGTAGTCGAATAAAATCGCTGCCACGTGCATTAAATTGACTAAGCATTTAACACGCAGATTACTATTGTACAACGTTAGATTTCTTTGGATAGTTTTATTTAAACATCAGAAAATCTCCTGTATTGCTGAATGAATTGACATGTTCTGATGAAGCTTCACTCCACATTTATGACAAAATTAACCGACATAATTCCCGCATTTGGAGGGGACAGAAAATCTATGGGAAATCTGGCTCCGTTGTTTTTTTTAAAAAAAGAACCAAGAATCACTGATGAACGTTACCTTGCCATGTTGCAGAATTTCTTTCTAGTTACTGTTTATGAATCATTAGTTAGACCTACTGTTCAAGGGTGTAGATATATATATATCTTTTTAAGTTCAAAGAAGGTTTACAGATAATTCCAGAAATTCACGATCTCCCGGAGAAAGACCAGGGCGGCTTTTAACTGCCTAATTTTTCGTGTGGACGTTTTTGGCTGGATATGATAGAAGTAACTGCGATGTTTCCGGTAAAAAAATTATAGGTACATTTAGAAAGGTGCATTTATGTTAGTGGCATAAATAGCATTCGAATGGGCCATAAATGCAAGTTTAAAATATATAGTCTGAATTATATATATAAAGGTATAAATAGAAAAGTCAATAAGTTTTAAAACTTATTTAAAGCCCTGTTGCAGGAAAATAGGTATCAAAACTTCTTAAAAACACAGGTGCGGTCTGCTTCTGCCATTTGATTTGGTAAAGCATTTCAAGCTGTAGCAGTGAGATTATAAAAGTACCGTTTCTAATGTCTAATTTTGAATGTTTCAGTGAGGCGTTACTCACCAACTACTGAGCTCATATCGGAATATTAGAAACGCCGTGCATATACGGATAGGCCGGGGTGAAATACATGAGGGCGCGTGAATCTGAAAAAGAGGAAGATGTCGTCAAATTTTTCTAGCTAAAAGCATCCATCAGGAAACTCTGTTTCTTCCTCATGAAACAATCACGTAGACATCAGGCAACTACGAGAAATTTATCTGAAAGGAGGAGTAGTCCTGTTCGTGTTAGGTCAACAAGTAAAATCATTCATCTGTGAGCCACATCCATCTCTCCCTAAAATTTGTTCAAAATTAAAAAAAAAAATATATGCATCGTGACGTAAATTATGTTCCTTCGCTTAATAAAAATTAACCACGTTTTGTAAATGTATGTTTAGTCTACACCCAGTAACCAAAAGCTGTCCGCTGTTATAAATTCAGTGATGTACATTTAGAGTGGAGCATAATTATGCCTTGCATGTTGTTAAGTTGTAACATATTTCAGATGACTGTTAAGAAATCATTCAGAATCCCAGATAGGATAAGCGGACGACATTTTGCTGCACAAACCATTAGTAGGATCTGAAGCAGTCAAAACTATTTTCACGCCCATAGAGTTTCGAGAGAGCAAGCACTGCTTGCTGTTGAACGCATCTCATTGTTACTCGAATGAATATTTATTAACTCGCAATGATGACGAACACTAAACCTAATAAAATCCCCCCCAAAAAAGTTTTAAAAGATATAACAGAGAGGCGTCTGAATATTTTGAAGGACGGTGAAAACATTTAAAAAAAATTTTTTTTTAGTTGTTTTAAAATAAAAATAATTGAGAACTCGTAAAAATGAAAACTATTTGACGATGGGTCACTGACACCATCATGCTTTTCTGAAATAAATATACGCAAATAAAATTAACATTAGTATTAGCAAACGATAAAAAGACTTTTTCAGGTCTGCTGATGGAATAAGGAATGATAACCGAAATGAAGATCATTAGGTAGCTGGATTACTATGGTGACGGGGAAAGCCCAGAAATGGAATATTCCATTTAAAGAACATATTCCAAAAGTAACAATCTTTACTATCAATAAAGTAACTGAACTAACAGTATTCACATATCGACAGATGTATATCTAAAAAAATATGAGAAGCTTTATGGTGAAAAATAAACTTTTTTGTACCAATATTTTCATGGCAACAGAATAATCTGTTAAAATTGTTAAAAGCGGAAGATAAAAGTGAAATACCTGTGTCGTAGTGGTTTTTTTTTTTTTAATTTCAAAACTGAAAGTTCATGAAGGCATCAACACAGAGCTCGTGTTTTTTTTTTTTTTTGCATTAAATAAAGTAATTTTCAATGGTGGCAGTATCACAGGGATTTAGTTTTTGGCTCCCATCATATGAAACCAGACTTACTTTGAAATGAAGTCTTTGAACTTGATGCGGAACGGAAAACCATCTCGCCGAAGCTCAGAGATCTCCAGGCAGCCATTGCAGAGGAGCTGTCGTCGCACGAGAGGAATGTCAAGTTGATTTCCTGTTTGAAAACTATTTGGCTTGATGCACCTTAAAATACAATGAGAGAGAGAGAGACAGAGAGAGAGAGAGAGAGAGAGATAACTTTATTAAAACAGTAAAAAAAAGATTGAGATCCACATGTAACTACTTTTTTAAAGATTTAGATTGAATGTACTACACCAGTATCGTCAGAACTCACGTAAAATCTGTGAAGTACATCTTCCACAGCTGACGCGTCTCTAAACTTCTTGTTGTCTGTAGACTTCTTACAAATAGATGTATGGAGTCTGCTACATGTTTGAAAACTATTTCCAATTTAAATTGTCTGTTTATGAACAGAGTTTACTGTCACTTTAAAAGGGCCAGAGAGAACCTATATTTATTTAAAGAAAGTTAAAATGCATCGACGAGAAACACATTATGAAAGCACGTGCACTTTTACTTTTCTTCTTATACGAGAATCACTATCTACAACTGTAGGCATGCTTAATGATGTTGTGTAGTGACATGGTTACCGCTAACAAGGTTTGAACATTTCTGCCCTTTGTGGGCTCTGGTATATATATCCGTCTTCAGCAGGAAAAAAGTCCCTACTAGAACTCCTCTGTTTAACTATGGAAGCAGATCAAAGCTAGAGGATTGAGTACAAAAAGAAAGAAAAATCATATTATGGGAGATCGACCCTTACGATGCCGAATGTGGATACGTTCCCTTTGATATTTATGGCCATTTGATGCAGGGAGCAGATTTACCCAACGACTTCAAAAAATAAATAAATAACACGTTTCCCTCTGTTGTGATAAGTGGAAATGCCGCCCTTACGTCTTTAAAAGTTCCGCAAATTCTCCCATCAATTTCCAAATTTATTTTCTTGTTGGATAATTAAAACTTTTCAGTCTGAAATCTAATTAAGCACCGAAAGGGTTAAGTTGGTGTTTAACGGAATCGGACTCGGTTCCTCTGCCACAGTAGGTCAGTACGCTTGGACATATGCCGTTTACACAGATTTAATGCACAAATTATTAAGAACAATTCTAAAAGATTCGGCGATATATCCGTTATTAAAGTCTAGAACAAACTAATTATTTATTTGATGACTTATTTAAAAAAAACTGATCATATTATAATACCAAAAAATTGTTTACTAAAAATAATTTAACAGATAATTTTAGCAGCAAAAATTAATAAATGTATATTATTAAAAATTTGCGCCCAGAGAATTCTGTTTACTATTTTCGAACACTGGTCATTCCAACGTCTTCATTAGTTTCTAATGAATATCACACAAAGAAAGATTTTTTCTCTAATGTTTAAAAGAAAATTTATTTTCATAAAATCGTTAATGTAATGAATGTAATTCTTCACAGCATTATCCATTAAAGTTTCAATTTAATATACTAATATACGAGGTATGTCGAAAAAGTATCCGACCTGAGGTTGGGAAAAAATTACGTACTTGGTGGGATTCAATTGCTAATCCCCTTCGAAGTAGGTCCCTTGTGCCTCCACACACTTAGCCAGCGATCCTTCCACTGTTCGAAGCACCTCTTGGATGCTTCTTCCGGAATGGCTCTCAGCTATGCCGTCGCATTCCGCATGATGTCCTCTTGGCTATCAAAGCGGGAGCCTTTCAGTGGCATCTTAATTTCTGGGAACAACCAGAAGTCAGAAGGAGCCGTGTCTGGAGAGTAGGGAGCCTGGCGAATTAGCGAAATGCCTTTCTTTGCCAAGAAACCTTGGATCAGCTGCAATGAATGAGCCGGGGCGTTGTCATGATGCAGCTGCCAGTTTTGCGAGGCTCACAGATCCGGTCTCTTGCGCCAAACTGCATCGTGAAGACATCTGAGGACTTCCTCATAGTACTCCTTTGTAAATGTTTGTCCTTCTGGTGCGTATTCGTAATGCACAACGCCTCGGTAGTCGAAGAAAACAGTCAGCATCACCTTGATTTTTCTCCGGACTTGACGTGCTTTTTTGGGCCTTGGCGACGTTGGATGCTTCCACTGTGACGACTGAGCTTCCGTACACCCAGGTCTCATCTCCAGTTATCACGGTTTTCTGGAACTTAGGATCCCTGTTGGCAGTATCCAGCAGGTCCTGCGCAACCTCAAGACGAAGTTGTTGTTCCTGAGAAAGCAGCTTGGGCACAAATTTCGCTGCCACTCTGCGCAAGCCAAAATCTTCCTTTAAAATTGCATGTGCAGAATCTTTACTGATCCCAACTTCGTCACCAATTTCCCGCTCCGTCAAACGACGATTCCCCATTATCAAGGTTCGCACATTCTCGATAACAACTACATGGCGGCTTGTAGATGGCCTCCCGGAACGCTGGTCATTTTCCACCGATGTTCGGCCATCTTTGAACCTGTTGTGCCATTTTTTTATTTGGGTAACACCCATGGCATTTTCACCAAAAACCTGTCGAATTTTGCGAATTGTTTCCGCTTGGGTATCTCCAAGCTTTTGGCAAAACTTGATGCAAGATCGTTGCTCCTCGTGTTCCGTCATCACGGGCGAAATGAAAATGCGACGAGTAAGTAGTACAGCACCTCACATGATGGCTGCCTGACAGCGACTGACGTATCCAGCAAGCCCGTCAAAAACACGCATGTGCATGAAGGCATGCGGCTCCACTATGTACACTTTTGCCTCCCTAACATCATTACTTCCCACGGGAAAAAATTAAGTCGGATACTTTTTCGACAGACCTCGTACATTTATTAGCAAACAAGGAAACAAGCCTGATATATGTGTGTGTATATATATAATATATGTATATATACTTTTGTTTATAAGATCCTCAAAAATACGCTCACATTGGAGGACACCTAGTTTCTGTTTTGGCTATATTCTTATATCCAGTAATATAGAAATTTAACATCTTTAAGTGCTATCAGGAATACTTTGATTATTAGAGTAAAATGCACGAGTTGGTGAAACGGTTAGATTTATAATTTGAAAAGATAAAAGTAAAATAAATGATAAAAACAAGAGATTTGTGTTTTCCTACGTAAGATAGCACTTCGTTAAAATGTTTAATTGGAGTAATTAATATTATGATAAGTATTAACATGGGCCTTACCTGACAAACATAGGTTGTGCTTGAGAGAGTTTTGTCATCAAGTCTGCTAGAGATCTCTGAAACATAACAAAATAGTTAATAAGTATGAATAATTGGAATAATTGGAAAGATCATGCTAGTTGTGTGATATTGATGCAACATTCTTAGATTATAGAGTGAAAACGAAAAATCCCTAAACTGGATGTGAATGAGTGATTAGAATGTCAGGCTTTGCATTTCATTCTTATTTTAAATGCAATGCATTTAAAAGTTTACAAATATAGCAATGTATCCAAAACATTTCCTTATAAGTGCTTTCTAAAGTTTCTCGTGTTTCAATCATTTTTAATTTAAGTTAATCCCAAAATTGCTGGGGCTTTCTACTGCCTTGTGATTTACTTGATCCTACCCACACCGTAGTAGTTCAATGTCAGACATTTGAAGTTTTGTAGACCAAGAATTTAATTGTCCCACACAATACATGTTTTGCCATCAATGGTCTGTTGAGGTGTTTCCCCAAGAACATGTAATAAAAAACAGTAAATGATATATTCTTTTTTTATATTATACTTGCTTTGTTGTTATAAAATTATTAACGTTTGGGTAAACTTTACCTATCACTGTCATCATTCTCGATTTCGTTTCCGACAATAGTCATAATGCTGGAGGAAAAATCTCACTTCTGGACGAAGGTTGAACTTGGATTCGAGGTCGCTAACTCTAATTCACAAACAGCTCCAGATTACCTTTATTATAACTGAAAGTTAGGCTAATCGGCCCTTTCAAAAAAATTTTATCGCTAGCGTTCAAAAATAAAAGTTTAATTTTTGAGATTTTCCCATGATTTATATTTTACGTATTAGCTCCCAAAAGAACTTTTTTGTTTTGTTCTTTCATGGTTAAAACAAAAAAAAAGTTATAGTTTTTTTGGTTTTTTCATAGTTCATGCTCCAATTTACAGCCAGACATCTTGAAGAGTTCTCAATTTTCAAGTGACCCCAGTGCAACGGAACCATGTCCTGCATTGACATTTTAGCACTGATAGGTTTGGTCCAGAAACGATCAGAAGTAAAACCATTAATCTCGTATTATAGATCAATATATTATGCCACATTTTCCAATCTTCTTAAAAATTATTCAGTATCTTTCGGAACTTGAATCCTGTCAGGCTGTTTTTCGTTGTTTTTTTTTTTTAAATACTCTTCCACATAAATTTATAACCATGAATAAAAAATATTTAAGATCCTGAAAATTTGGTCAGCCAATTTATCAGTATTCCACAGTGGATTGTAAAAGATTACCAATATAATAAAGCCTGAATATGGCCTGACAAAAGGCAACAAAGATAACATTTGTTAATATTTCCTGAATTCCTCTCTACTCTGTAATGTCTCGTAAAGATGTCATAAACCAAAAATAGATGTTTCACAAAATCACGCATTCAATATAAAATAATGAAGTGATCATTTTTATTTAGAAGAAGATGGTTACACTAAACATATCGAAGAAAATCTAGCTGCATCTATTACCTATTAATTTAGCAATAAAATTTTCTTGATCTTTCTCTGGTTTTATGGAAGATTACCGGCTGAGTAAATACCGAAATTGTCAAAACATTTTATTTAAAAGAAACGCTTTGAATTTCAAGTGTAAGTTTATTTGTTGATTCGTTTTCTAAACAAAATGTAAGTTATCCATAATATCTTAAAACATTTCGATTTTTCTATCTAAATTTGCTTTTATTAAAAATAACCTAGCGCACAGAAAATAGGATGTTGGCTTAGATGACTGAATAACCTTATGATTTTAAAGAAAATATCGAGTCATTGGCGTTTGTTACAATATAAAAGACTTTTGATCATAGAATTCTTACTGTAGCAGTTTCTTGCGAAGGTGCTCCTAAGGAGTAATAAAGGATAAATCAAAGGCAAAACAAATGATTAAACGATTAAGTTCATACTGAATAGTTTCACCTAAAAATAATTATTATTTTGGATGAAGAAATATTTATGGTCCCCGATGTACGAGTTTTCCTACCTTGAAATGTTTCGTGGCTGTTGCCTGAACATTCTGTGCTCCGCTTCGGAGAGTTTCACCAGACATCCTGTAAAGTAAAACGACAGTAACAAACTGGAGCCTTGTTTCTCTGAAGTAAAATTTATACGACTTTAAAGAAAAAAATCTAAACTAATTTATTTCATTAAGCTATTATGAAGTAAAATTTGTGTAAAATTCTAAATCTGAGAAAATATCAGTAAATATGCTCTTTTTATCATTTTATTAGAAATTTTAAAAGTATAATAGTACAAATTAGCATTAATACTAATACTCGGTTAAAAAACGCAGAAATAACCATTAAAAAACAATGCATTTAATTAAAAATCCATTTTTTTAATTGTTTGAAATTGAGTTCTTAGTAATAAAAGGTCTTTTTTAGTTAATTATTTTGAAAGAAACTTGAAACGTTCTAGTTCCTTTCGTATCTCACAACAAGAGCTTCTATTTAAATAATAGATTTGTGAGAAGTGTATGGAATCTTCATTTATATTATGAAGATTTTCAAAATTTACAAGACTAAAGAGACCAAAAGAAAGAAGTCATTTTGTTATTTTATTATGTAAATAATCACACATAACCGATGTTTTCAAACAGTTTAGATGTGTAACCATAATTGCTATTTTGTACATTCAATTACGACGACATTCTGCCAGTTCTTTCTTTGTACATCTCGCATATTCTGAGTTCAGAATTTTAATATTGTTCAAAATATTCTCTTATATTTTTAAATCGAAAATTTTTCAGGTAATAATAGGCTGCTGATAAAAATATATATTTTAGTCATTATGTGTTAACATCATTTACATGGCATTAACAAGATTATCCAACGTTATCAAATATGTAGAATGTACAACATGCAAATTCTAGTTTTCTTCTTCATGTTAAGTTCAACATTTGAATGTGCTGCTGGGAAGTGATATAAGCTATTCAAAACAAATTGTGAATAATTGTTAAATAAATGCTTTTTTCAAAGCTTTGCTGTCAAGATCCTACGGAGGGATTTCCAAAAGGTGGGTCGTAGCTTGGCTGCGTGCTCACGTGCCCTTTTTCTCCAAAAGTCATTTCATTTTTTTTATCGCGAAGCTACAGGCAACAGTAAAGACTAGTCTGGACGTAGCCAATCCCACCATCAGTTCTACAAATAAAAATACACATAACAGGAAATGTGTCAATGGTTGCAGTAACTTGATGTGTACAAGTGTCTAAAATCATCATTATTTAGACGCTAAGATCAGACGACATAAGATTGTTCTATTATACGGATTTCCACATTTTAATTAAGTTATCATTAACGCGACGAATTCTTGAATGCATATTTTGAAATAATGTCATTTTCAAGTCATGATTCAATTTATCATTTGCTAATAGCAGGATACAGTTTGCTACAGCCTATCCGAATGGTTTGTATACTGTTGCACCGTATCCTAAGACATATTTGATGGTGGCAGCCTTATGATGTTGGCTGTTTATGAACACTAAGTTTGCTGTCAACTAGTGGTTCTGTGACAGCCCATTAGTATGCAGACAATATTTCACCTGGTTTTTGTTTCTCTTGACCGCACCTTATGTTTATTAAAGCAACGACAAACTACGCACAACAATATCGACAAACGTTTCTTAAAATCGAAAAATTTCGGCTAACCAGACCTTTTAATCTAAATCGTATTGAGAATATTTTTGGTTGAGCTAAGGTTTCGCCTTTGCCGGCATAGTATCTCTGTGCCACTAACTCGTGAGCAGCTTGTGACCGTACTGCGGCCTGGATATAGCAAACATGTCAGCAGTCTAGGAGCCGCAGACTTTATGGATACGCCATTAAACGGGTGCCCATACAAGATACGCACATAAATCCCTAGTGTTTTAAGATTTTATGTCTTGAGATAGGCAGACGTGAATCATTTAAATCTGTTAATGATAAAATGGATGTTGAAATCCATTTATGAGAATTTTCGCACGAGTTTAGCTAAAGGTTTATACTCAAACCAAAAAGAACTCACTTTTAACGTCTTTGACTAAATAATAAAAATAGGTTCAGGAAATTTTTATAGTCAAAAAGCTGAAGATTTTGTTTCAAAGTCATTTTGCAGACAAAGAAATATTTTATTACTGATAAGTATATTCACTGATTTTCGTGAAGGCAAAAAAGTCAAACTAAAAGACTTAAGCATATATTTTTAAAAAATTTTTTCTTTGTTGTTAATCGCCAACATCTGTTCTTAAATATTAAATATGCATGCAGTACTAGCAGAACTGCTTAATTTATTTTGTTTCATTGTTTTGGGGTTTACTTTTTATTTAAGAAAAAAATTCTCGCTATTTTTCTCTATTAGAATCACGGTTCAGCACAACAAATGACTGAATGATTAAAACAGACTGCATTACATATAAAACATTAATTTTAATTGTCGTTATAATAAACTTTTCGAATTTCATACTTTTCGAATATAAGAGAATTTCCAACCAAAGTTAAGTCTATCCGCGCGATCATCTGTTATAATGTAAAATTAATATACTTCTTAAAACAAAATAATGCAACCTTCATTAAGAAACAGGTGCAATTGTTTTAAGTTTGTTTTATTTAGCTTTTTAATGTTTAAAGGTCAACATGGCTCAGGAAAGTAGCTTACGAGCATTACTAGAAGTCTATCAAAGTTCAGGTGTCTGACAAAAAAAATGTAAAGTTTTATTTTCAGCCATCTTTTGTTCTAAAAGCATTGCCAATGTTGTTTTCATTGGTCGCTTGAGGCACACCTAGACATTTGGCAAAGGCTGACATACTACATTATGACTAACTCATTAAGCCTGGAGCTTAAAAATCGTTTTATACATCAGATGATCTTCAGTGTGACCCCATTAAAATGTACAAGATTTAGATCGATATCATGTTAGAATGTTAGAAGTCGCATATTTTTGGTGTTTGCTACTTTTTAATTATTTTATTTGTTTCATCGTTGTTGTTGTTTCAGAAAAATATCTTAAGGTTAGATCGGCAGTAGAGATAAATTAGTTTACCATTATATATAGTATTTAGTAAGTTACCGATGACAGACGCTGAATGCTATTTTCAGTCATATATTTTACACTAAAAATGCATTCGAGAACAATAGGGATTGAAACGAGACCTATGTGAAAAAAGAATCTTTAATTTTTTCAGCAAAGTTGTCGATAGAAAGATAAAGGAAATTCCAGTTACTGCAATGAACCGTACATAAATTTTTTCAGCAAAGTCTTTAAAAATCATACGTTATTTTAGTAAACTATCGCAGACTTTCAGGCTGTAAAGACCCTTTACAAACATCTCATCGTGATTCAGCGTGGTATTAATTGTGTCTTGGTTAAAACATTTACCAAACAAACAGTTAACTATGAATGACATCTTCACGAATTTTGATGATATTCGTCATTATTTAACTTTCTGATTTTTTAAAGTTAATACAAATGTTACACAAAGACTTTATTCAAGCAATAACGTTTAATTAAGCAGTGTCCGATTTTACCATATCAAATAGTGATTATCTTAAGTAATACAGAGTCTCTTGATTGAGTAAGCTTGATTCGTATTTTGACTGTAATGTGTCACCGGCAATAAGATGGATAGAGAAAAATAAAGTTTTCATGACGCGTAGAGATTTTACTAAACAAAGTATTCTTATGAATTATTTATAACAGTACAGGAAAAGTTTTGATTGAAAAAATTTATGTCCATTTAAGAGCTGTTGGACGAAACCATGATCCTACGATAAGTTTCAAAATAAAATCATGATTGCTTCCCCTTTGTGTTTGCGTGTGTTTGTTTACTCTAGATAGAAAACCGGTTATATATTTCAATTTTTCTAGATAATTAGAAAGTAAACAAGGGTTAATTCACTGGTTTTCACT
This sequence comes from Nautilus pompilius, assembly GCA_018389105.1. Taxonomy (NCBI): domain Eukaryota; kingdom Metazoa; phylum Mollusca; class Cephalopoda; order Nautilida; family Nautilidae; genus Nautilus; species Nautilus pompilius. The sequence continues at coordinate 449,723 of JACATO010000343.1, read as the reverse complement.
CGCCAAACAGCTATAAAATCTTCCATCTTTCTCTGTTGTGTGAACATCACGCAAATAGAATTTTTACCCTATTTTCTACCCTAGTCAGTTGATTTTGTGCAATTATTGCAGGGTTTCTCAGAAAGATAAATGACAATAGCATACTAATGTTACAAAACGCCTCTCTGTTGACACTTTCGGCTATGAAGGCTGTGAAATTACAGGTAGTTGAGCGACAATTCTGTAGCTTGGAAACCTTACAGGGATACAATTCAGACAATAAATTTCTGAGGCAGTGATATATATCGTTGAAAATAAACCACTTAAATATATATATATATATTTACGTCTGAGCAAAGCCAGCTGACATGTTGAAATATTTTCACTAAAAATATTCACTGTCTCTATCTTTTTCTTTTACTTAACAACGCCTTTTTATACATGTTAGTTTTATGTAATTGTAAACGTGATCCAAATGTTTAAATTGTGTTCGCTTAAGTATACAAAGAATGTAAATTAAAATACCCTTTTGTATTTATATTAAACTACATATTTAGAAAAAGTGTCAATATTTCAACAGCTGTCAAATTACTGAGCAATAAATTATGTTAAATTTTAAATTCTATTTGAATGATAATACATAACAAGTCAAGCGTAACATATTAAATCATTAGCAGTACCGTGTGCCTTTCTGAAATAACGTAAAACTTTGTTCCTTAAGGTTGTGATTTTAGATCTCTTTTCCCATTTGCACATGTGAATCCAGTTATATGGATTTCTGCAGTGAAAAATCTGCATTAGACATATGGTTGTCCTTATTAGAGGTCCAAGGAATCTTTTTTTCAAGACTAAAAGTAGCCACGTTTTGCTAAGAGATCAAAGAACTGAGTAAAAGTCTTCGATGGCTGCGAGTCAACCTACTTCGTTTGTTTTGAATTCTCATCAGCACTACCGAATACCTTCATCTGGAACCTTTTTTGGAACGGAAGATAGTATTTTTTTTTTTAATGTTGTACCGAAAATAGAATATAAAAATGGTGACTTTCTCCAATGTTAAACTGACTGAACATTCAGATTTCAATGTTTTATTACGAAAACTACGCGTTTGTTCGTTGTTGTTTATGAGCTGAGAGAGAGAGGTAAAAACAACTTCATTGATTATTTGTAAGCAAATTAAAAACAGCGCCTTCCACCGTTCTAAAAGTTTCCGCTATTTAGATATCCGTACTGGTTACTTGTGCGATAGAAAATACGACAACAAAATGTAACTTACACCTTTATTTCTCTTTCTTATCAGTCTTGAAAAAAAGTGTTTTAACAAATGAAAAATAGTGATTAGAAATATCTTTAGGATATTGTCGACTAAAAATTAACTTCATCGGAGTAAACTATTTTGCTTTTAATAGTTCTATCTATTGCAGTATATTTCGATTTTGTTCAGATCAACGGATTACTGAAGGAAAACCATCTCTTTTTTTGCATTAAACGTTATTTGTTCAAAAGAAACAAAAAAAATGTATTTATTCTGTAGAACAATCCAAATATTGGATTCTGAAACTTTAGAAAAATAAGCATCTAATGCACAGATTTTAAATAAATAGTTCATTTTTTTATTTTTAAATTTATAAATACGATGGAAATTTTCAAATACGGGTCACAATTTCTGCACATAAAAAATACTATTTAAAGAAACGCAAATATCATTTTTTTAAGTAGTTATGCAGTAGATGCTGAACACTTTAACGAATAACATGACATAGTAATTACTAGACAGACTTCGTTTTGGAATTATTCTAAAAAAAGGTACAATAGCGCGGAGAAATTGTCTTTTGTGTGTCGTTTATTTAATTGTTTGGTGTTTATCTTACGGATTATGACAGCCTATATATATTTACCTTAATCACCAAGCATATTGGTTTATACAGTAAGGGTTAGGTTGTCTGCACGCGATTACCTAGATTCTATTTCAGCTAGGTTTCATTTACATGGTAACTTACAGTGAAACCGACTATTACCTTAAGGCAAAACGGAAATGAAAGGGTTTTCTTTTTCTTACTTATCTCGAGCCTTTTTTATTCGGAGTGAAGCCTTTCGAGAGAGGTTTTCTCTCATCTTTGTGGTTTCGATGGTCATTGGCCAGAGGCTCGGCAGTTTGGGCCGTGTGTTGAGCTTGCTGGCAAAACTGAAAATAAAAAGCAATATATAGTGATAAACGCATTGCAGCAGAAAGAAAGTAGGCTTTATTTTTATTTGTATTTTTATGAAATAACTTCTTTTCTTTTTTTTTTTTGCTTTATCCCGATCCCAGAGAGCCAGGAGAATGGTTTTACAAACTAAGGATCGAAGGATTACATTTTGCCAGCATTTATTCAGTATTAGTAGCGAATATGTGGCTTTGAGAAAACGAAAGTTCTTGGTATGTCTTAAGGCTTCCCACCCCTCTACAACTATAACTACTACTCAAAAAGATGCAATTGTGATATATCTACACCAAGAGATGTACAATAGCCTTATTCTAATTTTTCACGTTGAGATTAACACTTTCGGGACGAACGACGAACATTTATGACATTAGCATGCAGCCTTAGCGGACCGAATGGCGAAGGATTTTTTTTCCATTTTGTGTTTCCATAATTATGCAGTCGACACGAACATAACCGAACAAAAACATGAAAGAAGCTGTTTGGTATTCAGTATTTTTTTTAAAAATTATATCTACTGGATGAGAAAATGACAAAAGTATCAGGAATGGAGGGACGGTTCACGAAAAAATGTCTATTCCTGAAAGTGTTAAGAAAAGCAACAGATTATATATATATATATATTGATAGCCGCACGTTCTACATCAAACGTACAGTCAATGTACATCCCAGTGTTACATCTCTGTCTCCTCATCAAACATCTTACAAATTCTTAGACCTAAAAAGCTGTATTTGTAGCTTCAAAACCTGAAGTTTTCAACAACACAAAATGCTGACAATTTTTAATAGTATAATTATTTAACAAACCAGGTAAACGAAAAATTCTGAAAATTACTTCCTCATTTGGCATTCACTGATTATGATGGGTTTTCCATGAATGTTATTTACTAAGACAATAAAGGTCTATTTTTGTCTGGTTTAAACCAGTCGTTTTTTTGGTAAAAGGCAGCAAATAAATTCGAAATGTCGTATTATAGTAAAGAGTTGATAGATTATTTACAACTATTACCATTTATATGAAGGTTGTGCTGAAAGCAATGTCTTAATTAATTATAGGGAAACACCATTCGTGTAAACCTGTAGCCTTTCTTATTCACACAAAACATAATATCGACTGTATTCACTGACATCATTATTACTCCACAGATGGCAGCACAGTAACCATTGAAAATGGAGTTTGCCCAAAAGAGTATTTCTTTTTTAAGGTGTTTCCATAGTTTCCTAAGATTTAAATTTTAAAAGCATTCATATACGATCGAAAAATATGACTGGTGATCTATCATTAGTTATGCAAAATGGTCGTCTTTACATCTCACAAGTGGAAAATGACATTGAAGACAAGACACGCTCGGGAAGGCCAACAAGTACTCTGACAGCTGACAAGAAAATGCCTCTGGATGATCAAACAATATTTATTTTAGCTTTGATGTAGTACTTCCCTGAGGTGTCGTGTTTTGCTTTAATAAAATTACAGGTTTGTTTGAATAGAGATTTTTCTGTAATTATCTTAAGGCTCATTAATTCCATTTAGATTCTTGTACAGTATATTACTTTTATAGATCTACACCAGTATTTTATATGTTATTAAATCTTATTTATAATCAGTTGTATGTAATATTTTTCGTTTTTGTTAAAGTTATTAATAAAAAGGTTATACCTTATTTTAAATTTCATAATGCACAGAATTTGTGGTTTAGGCCTTTCACGTGGGAACTGTCTTTATACGGATTACATGCAGATAAAAATAATTTTATTTCCTTTATTTTGCTTGATTACCATGATTTTATTTAAAATCAAACTCGTATCCAAGATTTAAAATTCATAACTTTGCTGGAAATCTATATTTAATGAATCAAATAAGAACAAAAGCAAACAATCGTTAAAAAAGCTGTAATTTATACATAATATTTATTAAGCTAAATTTTTCTAACATATAAAGAAACACAAACTGTCTTCAACCTTTAATGTATTATATAAATCCACACTCTCTTTGTAAAAGAAGTCTAAGTATCAAAAAAAATTTTTTGGTTCTTTTATGCTGGAATAACTGGATACTCTTAACTATTAAGCTTATGAAATATATTAATTATTTTAGTAAACATCGAAGTTCCACAAAAAGTTGTGCAGCCAAAATTCTTTTAGTTTAACTTAAAACGCCTCTGATCAAATAAATCAATAAAAAATCGACATTGTAATAAAAGGTAGCCGAGATTTATAAACTGAATGTGCTGTCACGCATTTCTAGATATTTTATGATGACCGATGTAGTTATTTGGGGAAGAACATTAATCGGTTTTATATGCATGCGCACTCTTTAGTTTTTATACAGGCGTGACCTAAGCAGGTTTATTTTGCCACGGTCATTTCAGGTATACTTAACTTTTAGCGAAATGTTCTTTAAACTATCTGGCTGAAAGATTACAATAATAAGTATCCTTGAGTTATCTTTTTTATTATCGCCAATAACTTATTATTTAAATATTTTTTTTTTAAAGAAAAGAAATTTAAATTATATGAATTTCAATTACGTCAGATGGAACAAATAACAGTATAATATAATTAGTTGAAAAAATAATTTAAAAATGAAAACAAATTTCTAATTTTATAATGAGAGAAACACAACAGCAATAAGTATAATAAAAAACTACTCTTTGAAATTCGGCATTTTCCAGATTCCATGAAGCCAGAGTTCATCCATTCAACGCACCAGGAACTTTTTAATTAACCTCAAAGTAGAATTTTCAAATTGCCTGTCGCTAGACAACTTGTCATCTTTTCTAAATAATAAGGAATAAAAAGAAGATCCCTTTATATCAGTTCGTTGCTAGCCAACCATTTTTGGTAGGTTTGGGGGGGTTTGGTTTGTTTTTCACCTTGTGGCTTTCTTTACCTAAAAGAATATAAGTTAAAAACTAAAATTTGATATTTACTTACTCAGAAATGCTTCCTGTTGCAGACATTGGGGCTGTAAATAAATCTTGAATAAATGAATTCTGGCTGTTGAGAAGACATAGCAACAGATCTGAATTTAACGAATCCCTGTTTTTTTCTAAAAATCCTTCTGCATTGTACATTACCTGTGAATTGAAAAGTAAAATCGCTAAGTCATATTTTTTGCATAACTAAGAAAAAAAAACAAATATATTTTTATAAAGTAAAGTTTGTAGCAAATTTCTACATGGAAAAATTTCATTCGAACCTTCTACATCGTAGAACTTACAATAAAAACTTGTTTTATTTAATATCTTTTATTAATTTTAAATTACCGTAACGCATGATGAAAGTTTCGTTTACTGACATCTTTTTTTAAATTTAGTAAGCCATCTCATAACCCCGTAGTTTGAATACTTACAAAGCACCGTGTGTTTCTTTAATTTTTTTTAATTATGGACAATTACATCAATATTTAGTGTCACATTGCAGTACTTTTTAGCAATGTTGTAGTTCTGTTAACGTAATTTTATTTTTTTAATTCTAAATGTCACCAAGATGCAAAAGCATTTATATTATAATATATTCTTTTAAATACAATTTTGGAAACGTAATCCCAAACTCATTTAAAAACAAAGTAATAGTTTTATAAACGAGTATTATTTTAGCATGCCAAATACAAAAGTATTTTTAAAATATTACTAATTTGTCAAACATTGGTTTATAACTTAATAAATTGGAAATAATTAGCATTTTGATGGTTATTATTGTTTTGTTTTATTTAAACACTTGGTCTTATTTTAATTGGTCTAAAAGATTGTGTCGCAATTTTTTCTAAAAATGGTTAACTTCACTCGCTCTTTAATTACTACATTAAGAAAACGAGAGATCATCTTTATATCTCATGTAATACAATGGCATTTAAGTTAGTTCACCGTTAAATCTATCGCTTTTGTTCAAAAACTATTATTCGATAGTGAAACTTTGCATTTTTTTACCCATGGAATGTATTTGGCGATCAGTCTTTATTTATTTATTTATTTATTATTGTTTGAATAAAATAATAGATGCATAAATATTAAAGTTACAAATTAATAAAAACTTTTTAAAATATTAGAATACAAAAAAGATAAATATTTGAGGATTTTATTTTTAATTGGGGTAGCTAATAAATACACGTTTCTGTAATTATTTTCTGGCGTCATTATCAGAATTTGTGTTCTGAAGTTGAGAATAATGAATTTGGTTCTATTTGCAGCTAGTATGTTTTACAGTGGCACAAGCTCCTCTCGATTCCGCAACCAAAAATGGTTTAATAATTTAAATAGTTTGCAAAAATTAATAAAAAACAAACCATTAGCCAACAAGCTAAAATTTTTTAAATAACAGCTTTATTATACGAACAATATTATTTCTTAATTTAATGATTAGCACAACACGACTCAAGTCCAAGGTGATCCTTCTAGTACTAACCACCTGAGAGGATAGCACTGCATAAGAAATGTCTACAATCAGACTCATTTATTTGCAGTTTGGCATTTCATTACACATGATTTGGCTGAGACTAAAGCAGTTCAGCTAAAATTGACTTCTACATTAATAAGTTTTAAAACCAAACGATCAAAAGAATCTCATATTCTAAAAATCCGTAAACTTATGCAAATTTTTTAAAAATTAATAGCACATTAAATATTACCAGAAATCATAACTGAAAATTAAATAATAAGTACTAAAGATAAAATTTGAAAACATTTTTATTAATAGTGTAGCTTTAGCAATCGCGTGGTATCTACCTAGAATGCTTTCCCAAATTGCATAGCTGATGCAGAAATTTAAATAATTTTAATACATTTCATTTCCGTTTTTGAACCCAAGTTAACTGTTTAAAAATTTTAAGTACTCTTATAGAGCCATCATAATTATACGTTATTTTAGATCTTTTACTCTTGTAAATATCCAATTATGTTTGACCAAGCATAGAGAGAACGTAAAATTCAACTGTCTCCATTTGAGCAGTTTCAAATTTAAAATAAAATTGTAAGTGTTTTAGGTTTTAGATGAAGGCGACTGCAGTACAAATTAGTGATGTCCTATGCAGGACTTTTGGGTACGAAAATATTTGTAAATTGAAAATGAGTGGTTTTCTAAATTACCTTTTCGGCGTAATGGCAAATTCCAAACTTCGTTTCATTTCCTCTGGCTGTAATGTAATTTTCTGAAGTTGAGCAGTAATAGTTTAACTTCTGGATGAGGGTAACGTCCGAAGATTGAGGAAAGTTAGACTCTTCATCAAGAAGTGAAAGCAGGCCACTGGGTCTCTGGAAAATGTCCAATAAAAACGATAAACATCAAGTAGAGTATTTGAAAAAATAAATATGGATTTGTATAGATTTTTAGCAAAAGATTTAATGTATATATATATATATATAATTATTTGGGATCATTGGTTAGTATGCTAAGTTGATATAAAATATAAATATTAAAACCAGTTTTATGTTTCATTATGATCTTTAAGAGTTTATTTAAATGCTTCTGTATATAAAATGCACACAATATTTCGCATTTCTAATATTATTTAGTTGTAGAGATAGTCTTTTGATACCTTATGGCAGTCATTAACGAACAACAGATACAAATGAATTTTTGTCTGGTGTATAAAAAAACATTGTTTGAACAAGTTGACAATGGGCATTCGTCAAGAAAAGGTTTGCTTTAACATACCTTAAGAAGTAAATCTAGAACAGCGTCATTGCTGCGGTATGCGATGTTTCGCCACTCGATACCTTCTAGCTCGTACTCCCGTTTCTCGTGTTGAAACACGTTTTCCATAAAATACTGCTGTAGTTTTTCATTCGATATGTTGATGAGAAACTGTTCGAAGTTGTTCACCTGAAAATTCTCGAATCCCGACATGTCCAGCAGACCAATAGAGGGACCTCTGCGATACCTAGGAATGTACATTAGCAATAAGCACAAATTGGTTGTTCTATACTGCACCCACTTACAATGGACGGTCTTCGCCGTATACATGCATGCATACATACAACATTTTTTCTAAATGTTTTATTCTCTGTGCTATATTATTATGCAGTTAAATGTTATAGTATTTTTTATAAAATAAGAACTAAAACGTTTTGTTATAATTTCTAAGGATGCTTTTGCATTGTAAAAGTTTATTTTTCTTTTATTAACGAAGAAATCAGCATATGTTTACTTAATTTTTTTTTAAAAAAAGCTAAATCCATGGTATAATGCAGAATAACAAAAAATAAATAAAATGGAATATTCATCTTCAAATGAATTAAACCCAACTTAGGAAAAATAATACAGATCAAAAGAATACCAAAAAAAAAAGATGAGAAATAGCAGTACGTTCCTCGAGTGTCTATAAAAAGTTAAATGGACTCGACGAAATAACAAATTTAACTAAAACGCTACAAAAGAACGGAAGTTTCATTCACTTTCACCTAAAACGAGATTTAAATCCGAAAAGATAAACGTGACTAGTATTTTGACAACCTTTAAAATAAATTTGTATTTGTTTTATCCCGCCGTTTTGCTAATTTAACTTTTGTTAAATGGAATCATTGTTCACATACCTACTCAGCACTGGCGATTAGCTATAAATCATTTCGTAAAATTTCTTATATATATATATAAGCATTATAGTTTTGACAGAAAAGTTTAAAATAAGTTTACTTTTGACAAATAAATAATCAGGAACAGTTTGGTAACCGCTGATTGATAACCTGCTACGATTCTTTCAGGTGAAAGGATTAATCTTGTTAGGTGTCAGTCTACTTGGTTTTCATACTTTTAGTTTTGTTCGCATCACACAAAAAAACTGAAGTAAACGGAAATGATTTAAAAATTGAAAATAAAGAATTCACTTATATATATATATATATGCAGTACTGCGTGAAGATCTCGCGATATATAAATTTTTATTTATAAAATGAAACCGTATAAAAGGTTTCTTGATTGCCATCCATCCTTTAAGTCTACTTCGTCCCAAGAATTTTTGTACTGTAGAACTCTGAACCTGAAACCCTGAGAGTTTTACCAGATCTTGCTTTATCTTCTTTATTAATGTCTTTCCATGTTAGAGAAATTATCTTCAGGTGTTGTTAAATTATTTTTATATAGTTTCTGGCTCGTCTACACCTTTTCTTATCAAAAACGGAACTAATATTTTTAAATTTCGTTATAATTATTTTTAATGGCGTCTTAAATTCTTGTTGTACTGGTTATTTATTTTGCGTGGACAAAAACTATTTTGCCCTTTAGCAACTGATATTTTTTTTCATATTCATTTAATTTTATTTTGAAAGGAAACCACAGTTCTTTTGCAAGGTTACTTAAGACTTTTGCGCAGTACTGTGTGTTTATATATATATACATTCACTGACAGTCATAATTGTGGGCATTCCAGTAAAATAAATAATTCGCCAAGCATAAAGAATGATATTTTGATGAAAGTTCTTTTGTGAGAAATTCACATAAAAATTTTTATATGTATATATTTCGAATGCCGTATATGTATGTAAACGCAGTAATAAATTTATATTTTTATATTAAATGTATAATATTTTAGATCAGATATTATTACCGTAGCATATATGTGTGTGTGTGTGTGTGTGTGTGTGTGTGTGTGTGTGTGTGTGTTTCTTTGGTTACGTTTTAATGTTTTAACAACTATAGTCTTGCCTATTATTCGTATTATTCAAAGAATTTTACTTTTAATCGCAAATGCTACATTTTAGTAAAATTACAATATTACTTTTTATACTATAAATTATAGTTTTGGATTTCATAAGGCGAAAGTATCTTAGTATCTGCAGTTACCGTTGTATGTTTGTAACCACAATTTTGCAAATATTCAAACAAAAAAAAAGATGTCCAAAAAAAAATTAAAAATTAAAAAAATCTCGATTTTATTTTAATTGATTTTGTTTTATTTGCTTTTAAAAATATGCTTATTTTTATTTGTCTATAAGCGATATAAATGTTTGCTTGTTTGATTTACCGAAGGAAATAATACTATTTTCTTAACAGTATTCACCTTGCTTCGGTTTCTCTTTTGGGCCACAACGTTTTGTTCACCTGACCCACAACCCACCCAAAGAGTCGAGAGTAGATCTCTTTAGCCAAAGCATCCCTGCTTGTGTTCGCTTCACGCTTTGACTTCCAAAACTGGATTCTCTCTCCTGCATAAAAACATAAAATCAAAGACTTGGCTTAATAAAGAGCGTGCAGTTCAAGCGGCGTATTTTTATGAGGTTTTTCATAGATTAAAGGATTTAATTTTAATTTTTCTGTTTAAGAAAGCTTTAAAATTGAAATTAAAAGGTTGCCGGCATCACTGGAAGCCAACAGACTTAGATGTAATTTCAACTGGTGCAGTTATGAAGCTGTCAGTAAATATTATGTGAATCAGTGTTCAGCAGTAAATGGCAGTAAATTTCAAGTAAAGAAAAAGTACTACTTATCTCGACTGGGCGATAATTATGAGATTTTGTTTAATTAACCTTTAATTATTTTTTTTTAAATGCTGGAAAATTTAAAACTTTTAGTAATAACATCTTCATAAATAATAAAAGTTGTTAATTCGTCAGAAGAGTTTTTAAATAATGTTTAGGGCTAATTATTTAAAATGCAATTTTTTTTAATTAATACAAATAAATCATTATTAACATGTGTATGTGTAAAAATGTGGTTTAATGATTTATATTAGAATGACAAACCTTTTATGTAACTAACATTAGAAATTAGAGCCTCAGTTAGTTCTACTTCATCTTCAATTCCAAGCAGTTTGGCCACCGCGTGTAGCGGATATTCGTCGGCCACTGTTACGCCATCAGTCTGATCGCACGGAAAAAACACAATATTCGCTAAGTGCAAGATGGCGGCCAGCGCCATAAACATCATGGCGAGATGCTGTGAAAAAAAGGTAAGATATAAAGAAATAAAATTATGTATTTAAAATGTGTAAAACTGAATTAAAGTTTACTTTATTAAAATTTTTTACCAGTCGCATAGCTCTAGTTGTTTTAGGAGTGAATTTTGTAAGTTATCCGATTGGACAAAAATAGATTTTCATTGTAGTGGTAAATCTACTTACAAGATCATTAATTAACCAAATTTCCAAATACTATTGTGTGTGTGTGTGTGTGTGTGTGTGCGTGTGTGTGTGTGTGTGTGTGTGTGTGTGTTTGTGTGTTTGTGTGTGTGAGAGTGTGTGTGTGTGTGAGAGTGTGTGTGTGTGTCGTATTTCAATTAAGAAATAATGCAGGCTTAATATTTTATAATTAATCTTTGTCATATATTGCATAATTTAAAATATTTATATAGATCGAAATCTGAACACATTTTTAAACTTTGCTATATTGCACTTTTCATTAATGTTGTACTGTTGTAGATTATTAAACAGTCCTATTCCACGTGTCATCTTACTTCTTCACTGAATCCTATATCGTTCATAATTGATATGAGGTTGTTAAACATCTCTTTATAGCGATCAAACTCTTCCGGATCTTGGAAAACTCCATCTGTCAGATCTTCATCCCTCATAATTCTGGAATTAGATTAAATGAATTCCTTTATTTAGTGCGCGAAAACTTATTTAGCTTTTGGTTTTATTTAGTGGAAGCAGCAGTAAATTGTTTATTTCGTACTGCTAATAAGAATAGTCTCGGAAATACGATAAAACAATTCGAAATACGAAAGAAAAAAAACTTGCGTCATGATCCTGCTTTCAGAAATAATGAATTTATTAAAGTACAAAAAAAAAGAAATTTAAATGAATGTAGAAAAAAAAAAAACACTTTATTTTTAATTGACTTAAATCAAATAGACACTGTAAAATGTACAAAGTAAGAGGATCCTGTTGTTCCTACCACAGTCGTTTTTTTTTTTTGTTTTTTTTTAATGTTTTCTTTTTGCTAATCGTAACATTCCCATACTTTTGTTTTTTTCCTTGGTTATTTTTAAATAAAGAAGAAGAATCTGCTCTTGTCTGAAAGTTATCCCCAACCGTTTTGCTAGTATCTGTGTGTTTCCAAACGTTATATTTCCTGCTTAAAAGACCATAACTGAAATGGGATGTGAGCTCTGTAAGCGTGCGACCACAACTGGCTGTCAGGTGCGTTAAGGGTTAGCGTTACAAACAGGATAATTGTCTTTGACAGTTCCGGACATTTCCGGTGGCTCAGTTTTAACTCATGATGCTTTAAGAAAAAATATTTAACCTGTAACTGTCGGGATCCTCCAAGAAGTAATAAAGCAGCCGCTCTCTTGACATCCCGGCAAACAGCGCGTAGAAAATATGGAAATTTTTCTCTCCAATGCTACGATGGACAGCTCGTGACTTTTCGAGAATGTAATCATCGACCTTTGCTGCAACAAAAATGTATATATACATGTATATACAACGTAATTCTCTTCTCCAGAACCACAATACTTAAGATAAAATAATCCACTGCAAAATATACTTCATTAAATGAAATTACTGCGCACAGATAATTTTTCTCTCCACGCTTTCGAAAGAGAACCAAAAAAAAAACATTCGCTTTTACCTTTGAATTTACATTAAAAACATGAAAAACACTAAAGTTACTAAATGGCATGTGAGTGCCAAATAAAAGGATCATTTGTTTGTTTTTTTCCATGAGATTAAGAAAAGAACACATTTAAAAGGGTATTTGTCCAATAATCTTTCTGCAATTTTAAAGATGCTTTACAGCGCAAAGTTAAATGTTTCTCTGCAATAGTTACATTGTAAAAGAAAATTTTAAACATATCATTTCAGAGTTTTTTTTACACAAAATGACGGTATTGCATACGGTAAAGTCCGTCTACAGACGCCCTCCTGTAATTTACTGTTGCATTGCAGAATTCCATAGTTATAACATTTACAAAACAAACAATTAACAGCAGGTAATCTTTTGATTTGTAGCTATTTTCAGAATATTTTAAAACTTTGTGCAGAACAACTATAGTAAAATTCACTATAAAAAATGGTAATCATCATAAAACATCTGGAAAAGAACTGCGACTCGTTTTGTTAAAATAATAACTTGTTTATCTGAATTTTCTTATTCGAAATCGATGTAGAGGGCTTACCATCAGACATGCTAACCCGGTTTGGGATAGAATCACAAAGGGAGAAAAGGGGGGAAGAAGCAAGTCTCCCTGTTGAGGTTGCAGGAGGAAAAATGGAAGTATACGGGGGATGGCGCTAAAAGAGAGCGTGGGTGGAGCAATTGACGTGTTCAACCAATGTCAGTCGAGAGTGAGTAACCTAAGGAAGTTGTTTGGAAGGCTGGAGAATCTGCGAGAGCCACACCCTAGCATCGTCAACTGTTGTCTGTGTTGTAAGAAAATTTAAACCACTGCACCATTCGTCGGTTTTCTCCTGAAGGCAGCAGTGCAGAAATGGTCTACCTAATCTTTAAATATTTTCTAGACGGTATGCGAGAAATACGTTTACGTAACATTTTTTTTTTTTTTTGGAACTTTGTCTAATTTTTTTTTCTCTAAAATCCTTATCGCAAACTAAACTGCTACTAAGATCACGTGACCTGTCGTACTAAGATCACGTGACCTGTCATAAAAAAATCCTTTTTTTTTTTTGTTTTTCTCTTTTTTTGGGGGGTGCGGTAGGTTTCCCGCCATTTAAAACAGGAAAAGCTGATGTACACGGTAATGTAACGGCCACATCAACGTGGAAACTGAGTAGCGGCTCTTAGCGGGAATGGAAACTTTACCTTCCAGCAGTGCACCGTCTTCGCTGTAGTATAGTTCGATAAACTTTCCGAATCGGCTGGAGTTTCTGTTCATCAATGTGGCAGCATTGCCAAACGCTTCTAAAAGAGGATTAATCTAATAAATAAATAAATAAATAAATAAATAAGCAATGTTTCTGTAAAGCAGCAGTAGTATAAAGGGTTTTTTTCTTCGTACATTGGAGATTGCGAGGGAGAAAACCCTGGTGGAGAATCGCAGAGCCGGGGTTGCAAGCTAAGAAGCGTTGCCGATCCTGCGTCATGCGGGCAATAGAACGGGGCACGCATGGAGAACGTTTTTCAAAAAACAATCCACACATTGTTCAATCGTATATCGATGAATATCTTAAGATTACCGCCTCTGGTTTCACGAAAATTTAAGACGAGTTATTTACGGGTTTATGATCAACACTTTACTTTGTAATAATTAAGCTTTTTGCTTCTTGTGCTCTGTTTTATGCTTTACTGTCTTGACAAAAATTTAGCATCAGCGTCGTTTATTGTCCGAGTGAGACAGACAGCCGGCCTAATGAAGGCAGGTCCGCCTTACTGCTGTCCGCCTGTTCTTTTAAAATATGGAGTTCTAACGGATTGTATCTAAGACATCTAAATCGTATTATATTTCACTGTTTTTTGTTTTTTTTACATTATTTCCCAGGACAACAGGAAAGGAAACAAAATAATTATTCTGGCGAATAAATAAACTAACGATTGGCATCTTAGAGAGACTTTTTCTAACTGAACAAGCCCCCAAAACAATTTATCGGTCTCCAGCAGTGCGAGGAACAAAAAGAGTAAAACCTCACCTCAACAATCTTGTCAGCCAGGTTCTTCTCATGCGTTGGACTGATGTGCATGAGATGGCGAATCATGTATTTCGTGCTCTCAGTCTTGCCGGCTCCGGACTCTCCGCTGACCAGTATGCACTGGTTCTGTCCGGTCTCGACCAGAGAGCGGTACGCTTTTTCGGCAATCCAAAAGGGATGGGGTGGTTGAGAACTACGAACCAACACCTTCTTGTAGTTTTCATGATGCTGGTAAATAGAAGGGGAGAGAAAAGTAAACGCATAATATGCAGCTTGGTTCGCTAATTGCGGGAGGAGCGAAAGAAACAGACGTGTAAAACAAAAACTGCGACAGTAGCTACCTCTTCGCTGTATATGGGCAGTTGCTTGAACGGATTAAAAGCAATCAAGATATCGCCAATGTATGTCTGGAAAAGAGAGAAAGGGAGACGTTTGAGTGATTTTTTATGAAAGTAGTGCGGAACAGGCGTTTAGAGAAAAGCAAGTTGTGCGATTTTAACTGAGAATGGAAGTACCACAATCCAGCAGACTAACCCTAACCCTAACCCTAACCCTAACCCTAACCCTAACTTTATCCCTAAACCACAACGGAATCCGATCATAATCCAACCCCTAACTAAGCTTCATGGAAAATAATTGTAGCTTCAAATTAAAATATATTTTTTAGCTAAAATATCCGACAACTAATGCACCACTTAAATGTATCTTAATGTTAACCCTTGCCCAACCAATACTCCTAGCTAAGCCATCATCCGGTTCAGAAGCGGCCCGGAGGGCGGCGGTATAGGGTCGAGCGTACATTTCGAAAGCGTACTTTAAGTGATGCATGCTGCCTGAGAACAATTGTATTTATTCTTAAAAATTAGAGATAAAAACGCAAGCGGCGGTTTTTAAGAAATAAGCAAGCGGTTCAGTTATCGTTGACGATACTTCAAGTTCCATCCGCTTTTTCGGTGTGCACTCTCGGGCGAAACTGATAATGGCAGGTTTCATTAATGTCTCTATGGATATTCAACAAAACAAAGCTGTCTGGTCCGTCTTCAGGAAGGTAGAACGTCGGAATATATTGTAAGGTAATATTCGTGCTCAACGAAGCGACACGCGGAGTTGGAGTTATCTGGAGAAGTGCACGGATATTGGTGGGGGCTGCAGCGTGGAGATGGGAGTTATGAGATCAGACTGCCAGGCGTTTCTGTTCTCCTTCCAGCACTCCAGCTCTGTTTCTAATATCGCTGGTGATGAAAGATCCTTTATGGTTAATTTACCGTAGTCTAAGACTTACTCTGTTGTAAATCAGGCATGAATATTAAAGGAACCACAAAAGGATTCTGACCTGTTTTCTGCTGAGCAGCTTAGGACCCAGTATCGAGGTCAGTAACCAACTGGACAACAAAAGTAATTATAAAGGTGCGACTGATGTCTGTCTGCGGAGTCTGTTGGTGCGTGTTGGCGGTGTTCTTGCCTTTTCATGAGAGGAGGCGAGGAGGGTTGAAGCACATTTACAGATTCTCCAGGAATCAAACCTTCTCTGTACCAGGTTTTTCACCAAGCTGAACTGCATTATTTGACACTGTTCAATACATTAACTAATATGTCTAGAAACTCATGCTGAGAAGCTGTAAATACCGAAGGAAGTTGTGACACATAATGAGCGACATTAGAAATCCAAACTGTGTAATAGCGACGAAACGTGACAGAGCACATGATAGTGAATCTTGATTCCAAGATGCTCCATTTTATATAATATAGTGCATGGCTCCGTTATAGCAACAAAAAGCTTATTAGACACTTTCAGGGCTTCGTGCCTGGTCACTCAACAGGGTCTTACACAAGTGTACAAGCTTACGTCTAGAGCTCTAATGACAAAACTTCTGTCAGGATTCCCATCACTTACTTTATTTGCTGCAGCTGGCAAGCTTTTGCAACAGAAATATTGAGCACGTGCGCGTTGCAATAGATGTACAGTGCGTCTGGATAAGCTCTTTTAATGATGGCTGCAGCCCCATTTGGTTTTTCGCCATGTTAGCCCTACCATCAAAGACCTGACAATACAGCTTTGATACATCGAGTTCATAGCCACAAAGTGTTGGAATAAGACTGTTAGCTAATGAAGCGCTGTCAACATTATCAATTCTGATGAATTAAAGAAAGCGTCCCTGGATGTTTGTTCTGTCAAAGAAAGACATCGCTAATTATATTTTCTAGGTATTAAAAAATCTTAGCTATCTTCTCTGCCATTACACTAAGACCACGCAGCTCTGTTGACATCATTGACGGTTTGTGATCGAAGTAGCAAACCTGGCTTCCTGCTCAACGTTTGACTCACGCTGCCCTATGATGCTCATGAAGGAAGCGTACTCAGACGTAGATTGCTGGTGGTAGGTGTTCTGTTTCACGATGCTAATTAAGATCAGCAGTGCCAGCTCTCTAAACTTTGTCAATGGTGAAGTTTCCAACTTGATGATCTTCCGTCTTGGCGGATAGTTACACAGGAGAGGCAGAGACCACCACTGAGCGATTCACTATACACAGGTCACCGACGTGCTTCGAGCCAACCGGATTGGAAGCTACGACCTTGCTGCGCCTGAGACCTAAACCATAGGATGGAGTGAACTGCTGGAGCAGATCGTCTGAAGAGGTGGGAGCTCGGTGGTCGGTTTTTAGGAGCACAGAGAAGCGAGTATTTTGCAGGCTCTCCACTCCCCACCTCCGTTGCACCTCAACTCAATCTTAAATATAACGCTAACCCAGTGGTAAAATAAAGGTAACCATTCCCAATCTGAGTCCGTGGCTTCATGCTGGTCCATCGTTTCAGCCGAACAAACCGAATCATTTATTTTCAAAAATTAGAAAAAGTAAAAAAAAAATATATAAGAGAAGTGGCACCGTCTTCATGAATCTGACTTAACAGCGCGACTTTTGAAAAGCACTTTTGCTTTCTGTTTCTATCGAACATCAAAAGAGATGTCGTCAGATAAGCTCGATAAAGATTAATTAATAAGTACTGAATTTTAAAAGAAATCATAACCAACCTGCACAACGCAATCGCTTTTTTTTATGTTCGGTTTTAAAATCCTTAACCGTGAACGAAATACAACTATCGCATCAGACTGCTCGAGATCTTATCAAGCAAGAAGTCGCCATGATGTTTTCTATATTCAGTTCAATTAATTGAGAGGATAACTAAATTTGGATATCAGCGAATGGTAAATGAATATCGAGAGCTTATTTATTCTCCTTTTTAAAGTAATAGGCCTCTTATTTATTTACTTTACACAGGTAAAACGCGAACAGTGTCATTCGATGATGGACGCGCGAAACCTATGCATTAAGTGGCCTGGATTCTGTAAAAGACAAATGCAAGAAGGAAACCCCTGGCCAATTATTGATAGTGCTTTTCTACGGTAATCGCATCTAACCCTGTTTAACTTTTATTTACTTTACTACAGTGTTTTTTTTGTTTTTTTTTTTTAAAGGATCTGGTGTATCAATTTCAACTGCAGAACCTGTAACATTGGTTGGTTGTTGTGCCACTCACGTAAAACTGATTGTGCTGGTACCGTTCGCTCAGTACTTCGAGAATTATGTCTTCGTCCAGCACCTCTAGTGTACTGATGTCATTGGGTCCCATTTCGCAGACTGCGTTCAAAACTCGTGTTACGGGCAAATAATAATCTGAAAGAATAATAGTAAGGTGCGTAAAAATACAAAATAATAACATACGCAAATAGAGAGAAAGAGAAAACATTACCATTGAACGTTCACTGGGATACATAAAAGCAGATAAATCTGCTGCATAATTTCGACAGAGCACTGCTCTTTTGTTTATATTAATGTTATAAATTATACAAAAGAGATTCAATTTTACTGTAAATGTTAATGTATTTTGGAAACTACTTGAACTACGTCATCCTGAAAGGTATCACTAAAGTAGAGTACGATATGTAAACTGTCTTTAAACTATGCGCTACTGTTCTATTACACTAAACAATACTGCGAAATAACTTGGCTGATAGTAGTAGTAGTAGAGAAAGCCTGCCCTGCAGTATTAATTTTGTAAATCCCGTGAATAATTTATCTGACGAAAATGTACATATTTCAGACGCAATTATGCATATATTAGACGTTAGAGTTAGGGATATAACCAGAGTGCACGAGCGCCGTTTTAAACAGGCAAGACCCAGATGTATTTCCCCCGGTTTTGTTGAGGTGCTTTACAGGTCTTTCAGAATGTAAGCACAGTCGTCGCCTGACTGCCAAACACCTCGTCGTTTTTCGAAAATAAGCTGCCAAGATTATTCTGAATGCCACTGCTGTAGCAAAGCTCCCACGCAGAGCCTTCGACGGTGAAACCATGAGAATAATTTGCTAATAATCGGCAGGTATGAACTAGTTGTCAAGATTCCCACGCTCAGATAGACAAAGGGAGCCCCGCTGAGACAGGCGCCAACGGGCAGTCAGTCCACAGTTATATTGCAGAATTATATAACAATATTGTTTCTTCTAGTTAAGTATAAATAATTTGCTTTGGTGTTCGCCGTGGATCGTTGGTTGAAAACTTGGAGTGTTCAGGAGACTGATGTTGAGACAAAATTGTGAATTCGGAGCTTAGACCCCATGAAAGTGTTACGAATTTTTCGCAAGATGATCCTAATCGAACTTGTGGATTTCACTCGTCCTTTCTGAACTCAGACACAGCGCAATACGGTCGAGAAAGCGCTGGGCTTTAAAATACCGAATATCAAGGAAAGAAGATATAGCGAGGATTCCGTCAAGTTCGCCTTTTCGATTACTGGGGGTGAAAGTTATCATCAACCACGACGCGTTATTTGAGGAGAACTGCCTGCCAACCGCGGTATGAAACATTCCCTTCTGCCTCTTCATTTAAAAACAGGACTCTCCCTCTCTTCACAAAAATAAACCCCGTTGAATTTTTATAACGGAAATCGACAGAATTTTAAAAAAAAACAAACAATGTTCGATTTTCATCGGTCGCCAGGTCAAACGCGCGTCAAGCTTCTTACCGACTCGGTTATAAATTGTGGAAGCCCACACCACTGCAGAAAAATGGATTACTCCATATGCAAACTACATTTTTCGTTGTATGCTTGGCGAAAAGGTGGATAAGACTATGTCCGATATCTCTTATAATGGCACAGTGTCCCAACGAATACATGGTATGTCTGACGAAGCGAATCGACCATTTTAGACAGAGTAAAGAAAAGTCTGTTCTATGCTTTGCAATTGGACGAGTTCAGGGACCTTTGTAATCCAGCCATTTTACTTCTGTTTTCTGTTTGTTTGTTCGATACTTGAACGATGTTACCGTGGAGGAAAACATGCTGCTCAGTGGCTCTTTGCAGCAGCGTGCAAATGGTGAGGACATTTTAGACCTCGTCAGCTCTTATTTCCAAGAGAAACAAACTGATTGGTTTTGCTGCTACGGTGTTTGTAATGACGGCGCAAAAATCAATGACGGAAAAGTATGCAGGGTTTGTTATCCGTATAAAAAATTTCGTTCGCAAACGGCTCGTGGACTAACTGCAGTGTTCACAGGCAAGCTCTTGCACCGAAGAGCAGCTTCTAACAGTTAAAAGAAGTGCTCGATAACGCTGTCAAAATAGGCAACTTCATTGCAGCAAGATCTGCCAATTCCAGATTATTTCGATCATTGTGTGAAGAAATGGGCAATCTGCATGTTACCCGGCTAACACGCGCACACACACACACACACAAGTTAGAAGGTCATCACATGGCAAAGTTCTCACGCGCTTATTCGAACTCAGATGTGAACTCCAAGCTTTTATGTCTTTAACGTTAAGTGAAACCTCGCCAAAGGCTCTGATTCTATCAAAGATTCTATCACTTATAGAAACACAAACAGTAAAAAGAGCACTTTTACATATCACCAAGGATATACGTTTGAGTATTTTTAACCGAATCTTTTAAACTGCAATCAAATGTTAATTCTCTCTTTAGATGGGCTTTCCTTTTAATTTTTAAAATACAGCTAAGCGATATCTTGTCAAAGCCTTGTTTTAAACAATGTAACGAATATGCCATGCCTTAAAGCAGCGGTTTCCTAACTTTTTCTTTCTTCGCGTGTGTAAAAATATGCTTGTCTAGAAGGACAAAGTGCTTTAAACTTCGGCCTAACAGAAGAGGAAGACTTGTTCTTAGGTCTGGCTCTGCATCAAGCTTTTGGCGGTATTTTGGTTTTACAGAGGGATAAGTTTAAATTTATTCCTCGCACATATGTGTAGTTGAAAAGAGGTTAAGAGATATACCTGATTTTTCACAAAGCAAGAGACATTCTTGTTTCAGGCTCAATCAAAAGCCCACTAAGGACTTAGTCTCGAACGAATTTTTCTGCACAAAATCAGCTCAAACAGTTATCAAGTATCCCTTCTCCGCCAAAGTCAGTTGGTTAGCTTTCGAAATGAAAGACTCTTCGAAGGGATTACAAAACCAGTTATTGACTCCGGCCATTTGTGGAAAATATTCCTTAAAAATAATTTGAAGTCATCTGAGATGCTATTTGATATTTTCTTTCACGTTATAGTAATCCAGGTTCAGTTCAATAGGAAATAGTGAAGAGTACTAAAGGAATCAGTCGAATTTTTGTCAAGTCAAGCGGTCCGAAACTATACATTTTCATCATTGACTCCACTCGATCACGCACACTGAAAATTGTTATATTAGCACCTCTAATCGACTAAATGGGTTATTGATTCAATAAAAAATATCTGCTAAGTAGGCCAGTCTTTGCAGCTATAAAGAATCTTCCATAGTTCCAGAGAGAAGAAAGGGATGATTTATGGGAAAAGCTTGGAGTTCACATCTGAGTTCGAATAAGCGCGTGAGAACTTTGCCATGTGATGACCTTCTAACTTGTGTGTGTGTGTGTGTGTGCGCGTGTTAGCCGGGTAACATGCAGATTGCCCATTTCTTCACATAATGATCGAAATAATCTGGAATTGGCAGATCTTGCTGCAATGAAGTTGCCTATTTTGACAGCGTTATCGAGCACTTCTTGTAACTGTTAGAAGCTGCTCTTCGGTGCAAGAGCTTGCCTGTGAACACTGCAGTTAGTCCACGAGCCGTTTGCGAACGAAATTTTTTATACGGATAACAAACCCTGCATACTTTTCCGTCATTGATTTTTGCGCCGTCATTACAAACACCGCAGCAGCAAAACCAATCAGTTTGTTTCTCTTGGAAATAAGAGCTGACGAGGTCTAAAATGTCCTCACCAGTTGCACGCTGCTGCAAAGAGCCACTGAGCAGCATGTTTTCCTCCACGGTAACATCGTTCAAGTATCGAACAAACAAACAGAAAACAGAAGTAAAATGGCTGGATTACAAAGGTCCCTGAACTCGTCCAATTGCAAAGCATAGAACAGACTTTTCTTTACTCTGTCTAAAATGGTCGATTCCGCTTTGTCAGACATACCATGTATTCGTTGGGACACTGTGCCATTATAAGAGATATCGGACATAGTCTTATCCACCTTTTCGCCAAGCATACAACGAAAAATGTAGTTTGCATATGGAGTAATCAATTTTTATGCAGTGGTGTGGGCTTCCACAATTTATAACCGAGTCGGTATGAAGCTTGACGCGCGTTTGACCTGGCGACTGATGAAAATCGAACATTGTTTGTTTTTTTTTTAAAATTCTGTCGATTTCCGTTATAAAAATTCAACGGGGGTTTATTTTTGTGAAGAGAGGGAGAGTCCTGTTTTTAAATGAAGAGGCAGAAGGGAATGTTTCATACCGCGGTTGGCAGGCAGTTCTCCTCAAATAACGCGTCGTGGTTGATGATAACTTTCATCCCCAGTAATCGAAAAGGCGAACTTGACGGAATCCTCGCTATATCTTCTTTCCTTGATATTCGGTATTTTAAAGCCCAGCGCTTTCTCGACCGTATTGCGCTGTGTCTGAGTTCAGAAAGGACGAGTGAAATCCACAAGTTCGATTAGGATCATCTTGCGAAAAATTCGTAACTCTTTCATGGGGTCTAAGCTCCGAATTCACAATTTTGTCTCAACATCAGTCTCCTGAACACTCCAAGTTTTCAACCAACGATCCACGGCGAACACCAAAGCAAATTATTTATACTTAACTAGAAGAAACAATATTGTTATATAATTCTGCAATATAACTGTGGACTGACTGCCCGTTGGCGCCTGTCTCAGCGGGGCTCCCTTTGTCTATCGAGATGAACTGCTCGACTCTTTGTACTACGTGTGTTATTCACTTCTTGTAGCTGGATCAAAA
Organism: Nautilus pompilius; assembly: GCA_018389105.1. Taxonomy (NCBI): domain Eukaryota; kingdom Metazoa; phylum Mollusca; class Cephalopoda; order Nautilida; family Nautilidae; genus Nautilus; species Nautilus pompilius. Next base: position 426,743 of record JACATO010000343.1, on the reverse strand, counting down.
ACTCGTTTTCTCATAAAACGCAAAGAGTTCCTAATTTTTGTAAATTAGAATTAAATTAAATACTGGATAGAACTGTTGAACCAGACAACTGAAAAAGTCGCCATTACCTAATTTTTTTTTCGCTTAAGAGTTTGCGAACCACTGGTTGGGAAACGATGCCTCAGAAAAATATCCTATGGCCGTCGTTGGTTATTAACAATGAGAAATGTTCAAGTAAAGAAGAACAATTGTATTTTTGACAAAAAATTATTATGTTTGTTTTAGCATCATTGAGAAAAGCAACATTAATTATCTGCTCTTTGTTTTCTTTTATTTCTTGTCTCAAATGATTTCTGGCTGGTGGCGACGCCTGTAGGTGTCATATTTGTTGAGAGTATCACTGTGTTCTACAATTGGCTCTGATGATCTCGATATTATATGCTTCTTTCTTAACACATACGGGAGGAGATACTTAGTCAAATTATTCCTGCTTCGATGCTAATTAGACAGACGGTTGACAGTTACTGTTTAAGGCAAAAATTAGCTAAATTTGAAACGCTTATAGCCGCTGAACCAAAAACAGAAATCGGAGACTTGTGCCACGTTTTCGTTTTGGCGGAAACTCGTCAGCGTGAGAAAAGGAAAGCAAAATGTCAGTCAGTTAGATATTTGAAACAAGTGATTACCATTCTTTAATTTTATTCACTTTTTTGAAAAATGATCTAGTCTTGGAAAACCGTTATTTACGAAGATAACCAAACGCCGAAGCGAAAAGAGTAAGATCTAGATGTTGTTTTTAATTAAAGTTGATAATCTTTTACGGTATTAAAGGCTTTCGGGGTATATGTCTTATAAACGTCTCTCTCGGCGCTAGATTTCGATTTCTTTTTTCTAAATACATACCGCGCCATCATAAATAATGTGGTTTGCAATCAAAAAATATTATTTTCCAGATTGAACAATTAATAATTTTACGCAAAACTTTCAGTTGTTCTAACTCTCAGGGTAATTTTTCCACGTGTCTTAACTTCTTTCTTTTTTTTTCAGGATAATTATGTACGATTATGAGTGTCTTTTCAGGCGATTTCATGTTTATAAATTGATATTTATTCAGTCTGACGGTGCAAGGCTTTGAGTTTTTCTTCCAGAGGACTTGTTATATTTCGGCGTTAATCACTACCACCCGTTTTCCTTATTAAATTATTTTTTTTGGTGCTGAAAGCGTCCATGAGATCTTGTTATAACATGTCCTTAAAGACAAAGCTTTAAAGGGCAGAAACTAAAACTTCGGCCAGGAATAAAAGAGCAGACGATCCAGCAATTAACAGGTGCTTTTCCCCCATACTTTGGTTTAGTTGTCACATTTTTATACCTAACATGGAAGAGAGTAGAGGGTTATACTTCATGAAAGTACTTTAGCGTATAATTCATTAAACAATCCAAAATATCTGTCCATTAGTTTTTAAACGCCGAAAAGACTGGCATAAATCAACATGAAAGATTTCTACTCGTATTAACATCATAGATGTTGTACTTTTGGTTATGCTCGAAATATCTCTGCTATATACTGCATATATGTTATTGGGACGATAAATTTTGGATACACCTAGATAAAATCTGGAGCCGTCGTCAGCAGTTGACTTAATCACGCATTTGCGTGACCGTAAATAAAAATGAAGGTTAAGTCAGGGTCAAGCCAGCAGTTTTCCCTTAGATTCTTAATTTAAAACCAGGGTATAAATAAACTGCGCAGTGAATTCGTAAAAATATGTATGTAAGAACGGATCGAGAAGGTAAAGAATGAGATTAATAAACGACAAAAAATCTTAGTTATCTATAACCTTTTCCAAAGCAAAGTTTATCCATACTTAAATGTAATTACACCGAGAAAAATCTAAATTTAAACGTTTGTTATTTTTTTTCCTGATTTATGTCTTCCTATTTTTTAAATTACATAAGTTAGTCAAAACGCTGTTTTAGAGAGTGTATTTATTCAAGGCCACTGTCGGCGCATTTCCATAAGACGTTTTTAAATTAGGGAAGATATTCAGTCCAAAAAACCGAAGCATAAAAAACAATACATATTTGGCTTTTTTTTTAATGCTGAAATCAGATTTTACATCATTGCTACCAGAATAATAAACACTATATATTCTTTTCAAAGAAACACGGGCTGGTGCAATACTTTTGGCCGTCATTGTATAAAATCGCGAGCAGTTTTGTTCTCTGTTACCGTTCGTGGTTTGGCGCTATTCCCAGTTATCAAACAAAATTTAAATTATTTAGTTTTCTTTAAAAAAAAAAGGGGGGGTCATTTAACTATAAAATAAAGGAACTCGGAAACTCGCTTTAAATTTACAACTTTGGGGCAGAATATTAGTCACGAAATGAGCGAGACATCGGTTTTTATTTTCGCTTTAAAATTTTATATTTAAAAAGTTTAAATCCATTTCTTCCAAATCCCATTTAACATAAAGTTTTATTATTATTATTATTATTATTATTATTATTATTATTATTATTATTATTATTATTATTATTATTATAACCGCTTGAAAGCCCGTTTCGGACGAACTGTTTTGTTTAAAATATTTTACTGTAAGAAATGAAAACAACACCTGGCAAAGAACTGAGAGTAGTCTGGTAAATTTGAGAGCCACAGTCCCAGGTGGACCTGTCCTCCCTGGCGGCACCATCAATCCCCGTATAACACGGAGGCCGTGGAAATAACGTTAAAACACACCAACCTTACCGGAGATCGAGAGGTTACCGTACTGAGCTGAGAGCGGGCTCCGGTACACAACCCCCCCCCCCCTGGCTGAACCGCGAATGCCGGAAGATGTCGCGGCGCCGCCTCCACCTCCTCCCTCGGGCCAACACGGCTGGGATGGGCGGAGCGGTTCGAGTGGCGAAAAGCCGAAAAACTGGGGAGACCGTTTGTTCGCGTCCCTGCCAGCCGGCCCCCCTGCGATCGGATATATTGGCTTTTCGCTCGAAGCCATTTTCTTCCTCTTTAGATTCCATTAGAGAAACTAACACAGGCAGCGGCCCGTCAGGAGAACCGCAGACGGCTATTAATTCATCTAAAAATAAACGTTCAGAACTACACCTGGACTCAAGCGAAAGGTGTGCTGTTGTTGTTGCTGTTGTTGTTGTTGTTGTTGTTGTTGTTTGTTTTTAATTTTTTTTAAAATAGATTTTAACGACTAAACGACAACTTTATTTTAAAAAAATTTTTAATAAAATTTGCATTGTCTATCGGGGAAAAACAATGCTTTTGTTAAATAGCATCTGTATTTGTCTGCATATTTAATACAGATCGCGGCCTGGCTTTAACATTAACAGCTCGGTCCTGCCCCCCACCTCCTTTTTTTTTTTTGATTTTGCACCAAAAACGATTCCTGGCCGAGCGCCTTTGATCGCAGACCGGAAGCCATTCCTGTCGCTCCACGTCCGCTGTTGTCGTATTGAAGTCTGTGCGAATTTGCCGTTTGCCGTTGAATACTTTTGCTTGGTGTTTTCCAACTGTTTGCGAAAGGACACATCCAAGTTTTTAATACAAGACAAGAATTTAGCTTCAGAGAATGGGGGGGGTGGATTCTTTTTTAAATCTCTATGCAAACGGCTCTCTTCAGCCTTCCTGCCCTAATGTCGAGTAGGTGCCAGGTAAAAGGGAGCGTGGGCAGACCATCGAGCCCTTCCCAGCGAAATGGTCGCGGTCGAGCCTAACAAGAACAGCCAGTGATCTTTCCTTATTTTATTGTTTGGCTAAACCTTAGCATATCGCATGTTTCCAAACCTATACAGATTTACATAAAATGATAAGATTCTTTTAAAAGATAAAGTCGAGTTGGTATTTTATTTACAGTTTATTATACAAATTATCTTATTCTTTCTTTCGTTTTTTATGAAATAAAGAAAATAAAAAGCACCTACCTTAAACTGTCTTGGAACAATACAGTAGGTATAATGTCAGATCCATCAAGCCATTGTCATTCGGAGATCTTGTTGGATATATACTTATCAAACGTATCCGTTTTGCTGGTAGCATATACACTTTCTCCTCCAACGAAATGGAAACTTGAATATATCTGACGAATGTGCAAAGAAGTTCCGTGCAAGAAAAGGAATAATCCAGGTGGGCAAAAGGTTAGTGTGTTTGGTCCGAAAACTAAAGGTATCTTCGTTTTATTTCATCCAAATAAGGTATGATTAAAACAGTATAGACCGAACCTATGTATCGTCTCCTGTCGCTCCAGGTCAAATGACGTAGCTGAGATATATCAACCAAGCAGAATTAAGCCGGAGAGCGGACAAAGACGAGTTGCCAGACCGGTTGTAGATGTATTTGTCATAAGTTAATCAAAAAATACCCAAGCTTTCCGGAAGTAGTAATAGTTTAGAAGATAGTTCGGCTAATCCTAGCTCACATACCACGAGAAAAGTTTAAAAATAATGAATCGTTTTATGTCTGCACGTGCTAACATATATAAATATATCAGCGAATCCGTAACTGGAACAAAGTCACGCACCGAGGAAGTTCTTCTGTAGCATGTGGACGGACTACCCTCGGTCATCAATGGAAACAGTTTTTACATATATACTGAACATCCTCATAAAGTCATAAGTTTATTTCTGTGAAAGTTATAACAGAAATAGATTAGAAGTTGATTTTAAATAAAGAAAAACGAGCAAGTTACTAATACGATATGAAATTACATTTAATGTTTCAAAGTTATTTCAGAGCTTATTTCGAAACTTTTAATCTTTTAAAATAATTAATCGTTTGTTTTTTTAATGAAAAGTTTTATAAATTATTTGATATGGACGCGTCTGTAAGTTAAATGCATTACAAAGTCTGCAGTATTTAACCGAAATATATGGGAAGCTTATTTAGAAAAAATTACCGGTGTTCAATATCTGAAACATACCTCAGCATTTGGCTATGCATTACCCTACAGGTAGATTTTCTTCGCCACCTCTTCGATTAGTAATTTAAAACCCGATAAACCGCGTTCAATCGATACTGCCAGCGAATGTTGCTTTTAATTTTTATACAGGAATGCGATCTGTTGGGGGGTTTTTTACACTGCTGACTAAAAAAGTGTATATCTATAAAATATTTAGATCGACTTTTCACGCACACACCTGGATTTCAAGCACTTTTCGCTGTTTGAAATAGATTAACAAAACCAGGTAAAGCCTTTCGCTTGAACTGCTAAACAAACACACAAAAAAAATAGAAATAACAGTGGAATCGGGAAGAACCAGAAACAGCCATTATCCGATGTGGATGGTCTCTGAAATAGTCACAAAGGATTAAACTTTTATTTTTCTGTAATCTGAATTAAAAAGAATATTTTTTTTCTTTAAAAAAGGAAATGGAGTAGACAGACAGATTTTGGTGACGCGACGCTCCGTGCGCGTTTCAAGTGGTTTTAATGGCATAGTTTTCGATGTACCCGGCCTCCGGCAGTGACGGCCGCGGTAGGCGGCGGCGAGTGTCCCTTGATCGTTCTATCTTGTCTGTGGTCACGTGTTCGGCTTAGATCGCATCATTTCGATAAGAACAAATACGGGGAGCACTTGGGGCATGCGACACACTGACCAAACGCGCTACTTCCATGTCTTGTTGGAAGACAGCGCCATCTTCCAGAATTCGTCCCTTTTCTTTATTTTAGCTTCCATTTTGGCAAATACCGCCAAGACATCCCCTACACCACGACGGCAGATCGCCGACCGACTCGGCCACTCTTGATTACTGCAATAAATCTCAATTTTCCATCATCAAAAACCAGTTGGAAACTCAGCAACGCTCGGGTTTCTTCATCTGGAAAGCAACTGGGAACCAGACTCTGTCCGTTTTCTCTGTGCTACTTTTCACCGCAGTCGAGAACATAATATTTTTTTTTTTTTTTTAACTCCAAAGACTCTTTGTTCTTTGTCCGAAAGATGCTATTTCTTCATCCGTTTATTTATTTGTCTGCCGCTGACGTTTGGACTGCTGCTGACCCTGACATCTTTTTTTCTTTTTTCTTTTTTTTTTTCCCACTTCCTTACAAACTGTATTTTTTCCTGGCTTTTATTACCGTTTGAAGATTATTTATTGCCGACTTTTCGACAAAACGTTTCCTGGCAATTTACAGACATGAGATATACGATGACGCTATACGAAGTCGGTTTTTGGTGGCCGGTAACCCGAGACGTACTGGACACCTCGGGTCCATCCATGTTCGCCTGGTTCGTGATGTTGGCTGCTGTTTTTCCTGGCAGCGTACTTTCCTCAATAAATAACTCGCTGCGAAGTCACGACGTCTCTGCTCGCACCTCATTAATTACGCGTACCTGCGGACAAAATTAGGAAAAGGCCAACCTGTTCTAAGGCTTGTTATAACAAAATATTCAGTAGCAGCAGGAATAACGAAAAAAAAAAAAAAACTGTATCGCCTTTATAAGATATAATGATGTTTTCTTCTTCTTCTTATGTAAACTAAATTCAATTAACAAAAAGTTAAAAACAGAAAAAAGACGGCTAAATTCTACTAAAGTGGGAAGCACTTTGATTGTTTATTAGACAATTTTTTTCTGTCTGTCTTTACTGAATGCATAAAAATCTAAAAATCTAAAGATCATTTTTACACTTGAAATTCAGGTATTAAACATGGAGTATTTAATGAAAACATCATTAGTGATGGGCCTTTTTAGGGTCCAATAACGATCACTCGAGGAAGAATTTGCCCACTGCTCGATATTAATATATCTATTGATGCAGCCTGTTCTTCATTGGATTTAGTAACATCACACATTTGCAAAGGTTTTTAAATTGTATATAAATAAATAATATCTGTTTTATTTATTTATTTACCTATTTATATACTCCGTATTTACTTTATTATATTTATCCTTTTTTTTTTCAAAATTAATTTCTAAAAAGATTTCTAAAAAAATACAGTGTTGTTTTCGTTTGTGTCTGTAGATTTACTTTGTTTAATGCCCGCTGACGAAGTTGGGTTACTTAATATCATTACAGACGAATGAATACATTGACAAAGATTTTGTTTTAAAAATCTCAACCTGAAATCCGGCATTAAGTATCAAGAAAACGTTGTGTATCATTTTATTATTATTTCTCCCTGTCATCATCATCTTCATCAACAACACAGATGCGCTTAAGAAATCCACATATGTTAATATACGTGGGCCCATCTTACTAAGTAAAGGTAAACTTTAAAAGACACGATGAGTTCTCTTTTTAAGTGATAAAGAATCCCAAAGTAGAAAACCCCACATGAGTGGCGGCATTTTTAAAATACAGCTCTTTTAGTGAAGCTGGGTTGGATAAAATTGAAGGATATTTGTAAAATGGAAATTAAATTTTACGTATTAAAAAATCTAAATTTAAAAAACAAATTTTTTCGAATATTCAAAAGTATTACTGGTCTGATGTGAAAAATCTCAAAAATCATTGTATTTACATATATGCTGCTGTGACAAAAAAAAGGGGAAATTATAATAATTACTATTGTTCTAACATAGAAATATATAATTAGATTCTCGCCTTGATATTTTTGTTGTTTTTTATTAATTCTTTGTGCTAATCTATTTAAAATGTTTAATTTTGAAAGTTAGAGACACATTGGAGTTCAATAAGGGTAAGTGCGAGTGCTCCATCTTCTGTAATAGTAAATGATCTCCAGAAATGACACACGATCTGATCCGTGGTAACTGCTCTGAACAACCAAAGCCAATACCAGTGGTAATCTTGGTGGCGATACCAGCTTAAATGAGCCACATTCCTACTCGAACGTCGCCCGGTTAAACAAGGTCCTAGCTCGAAATCTCGAAGAAATGCTTTCTGTCATAAACATGCTTCTGTCCGACTAACTTTCTTAAAAAAACTGTTCATTAAACCATTGAAATAATTCTCCGGAACCTGTAGCATTTAAACGAAATTTCATTCAGAATAAAATAGAGTTGTTAATGGTTCAAGTGACAAAGATTAGAAATCTGTGGAGCTCAACGTCCTAGGATTTAAACCGTTGGTTAAAAAATATATATTCTTTGAAGATGGAGATGATGGTATTCTTCAAAAAGGGAATCTTTTTAACCGAAAATATAATCTAAAAATAGTTTTTTAATGAAAGTTATTACATTATGTTTTGGGTAAAGATACACTGAAGTTAGTGAAGTTGTTGATATACATCCCCGATTCGATAACACAATAAGGAAGAAACTATTATTTGGGTGATTTTAATGCACCTAAGCTGCATCAGACGAGGATGTGAGACGATGATGGAAGAAATGCAGAAGAAAGGTTGGAGTTTGCATCAGAAAATAATTCATTTTAAACGATGGTAAACATGTTCTTTTACACGAAAGACAGAGCAGAGCCTCAAATGCCCCAGACGTTTCACTTTGTACAGCAATAATGACGAAAAGTTGAATAAACGTTTGACGAGTGATGGATTCTCTATTGTTATTGAAATTACATTTTGGTAGAACAATCTCAGCAGCTCCTTATCACAAAATAAGATTACGAAATCAAATAAGAAGAAATATCGTCAAGAAATATAAAATAACATAACCAATGTTGACGTCAACGCGGGCTCCGTGACTCTCTTCCATCAACATTCTATACCCAACAAAGAAAGCCGCCAAGACTTCCACAGCAGGAAGCGCACGGAAACAATATCAAGCTCTTTCAGATTGAGGAGCTAAAGGGACCATCCTCACAAACTAAAAAAGCTTTTATAAAAGGAAAGAATAAAATGGAGATTGACGATGAAGAACCTACAGATGCTCGGTCAAGAAAAGTTGTAAAACACAATCTACCCCAGTTTAAATCAGTGTGCTATTCTAAAGTAAGGACGAAAAGGCTAAGGCGTTAAATCAAATTCTTTGTCAAGAAACCCAGTTCGCTGATGAAATCTCAAAACCATCTAACATTAGCAGGAATTGAGATAGAAAAGCAGTGCCTCGAGTGTAAAAAAACGTCCAGTTCCTGGCGGTATCATGAATGAAATGCTTCTACATTTTACAAAACCATTAAAAACTGATACTTTAATTTTTCAATAGATTACGGCACAAAGGTATAAAAAAAAACTTAATAGTTTGAGAAAAGCTATTACAGTTGTCCCCCGGTATTCGCGGGGGTTACGTTCCTAGAGCACCTGCGAAGAGTGAAAAACTGCGAATATTGGACGTGGTCCATAAAAATGCCTATAAACGTCAAAATATAACGTAAAATATAATAAAAATATAAGTAAATAAATAATAATAATTTACTAAAAAATACAACACTCAGAGAAACGCTCAGCGAAACACTCGAGATAGCTACACGCGGTAAACTGGGATGATGGGGGACTGCTGGGCTGCATCTGCCTGAGACAGCGCCTCGTGGGTAGCAGCCAATCAGCAGCAAGTAGAAATGAATAACGCTCTCGGATTGGCTACTTTCCAACCTCCAGCCAATAGCGTTTATTTTATATTGATATTTTGCTGAATTTACGTAAGTATTTATATTACAAAATTAGTAAATTATATTGTTATTAATAATTTAGTGTTAAAAAGTGTGAAAAAATATATATTGCCACGAAAAAAGCCATAAAAAAATCGCGGAAGATATTTGCAATTCCGCGAATATGCGGGGTTTCCAAGGAAAATTATTAGTTAGGTTCTAAGAAAAATTCCGCGAATAACCGGGGCCGCGAATGCCGAACCGCGATTACGCGGGGGTCGACTGTATCATTGTTCCAACTGTCAAAAAAGGAAAGTCAAAGGACGGAGCAAATAGACATAGGCAGATTTCTTTCACATGCTACTTGGCCAAACTAGGTGGCTAAAATTTCAAAATAACCTTACTCCAGTACAGGAAGAATTCAGAATAGCCAAATCAACACCTGATAAACTGGTGTGCTTCACGCATCTGCGAAAAATTAGTTCCAGAAAAAAGAGTACATTGGCAATATTCATACATCTACAATCAGCATAAAAACGTATGAAAACTTGGCCTCTTTTACTGACTCGTTAATTTAGTGGTATCATTTCTAGTAATCAAATACCTTAAATATTTTATTTTTTGAGAGGTATGCAATGATGAAGACTAATTGTTACATACTCAATTGATCTATATATTGCGCGAAGGTCTACCACAGGGAGCTATCTTCAGTACTGTGCTTTTTTATATTTATATCAGTTTGTCTTACTAAATGCTTCTATAACATTATACTTTGTCAAATATTCTTATTTTGGTTTCAAACGTTACGAATTCTTAAACAAAGAAGATAAATGGAATCGTAAACATTGTTGCAGAGTAGACTAAGTTATGAAAAATAACTTAATAAATGAAAAACTACAAAGCTCAAATATTTTAACCCCCACCCTACTCTTTCATCGCAAGAGACCTCGCTCACGTATCTCACCTCACCTGTGTTCTCAATCTGTGCAGCAGCACACGCCAAAATAAACTTTAAAAAATTTTGGAGAGTGCTGCAATGTCGATGAACGGCAGGAAAGCGTTGAGAACGTTCGACAAATTCTTTATATTGTCTCGTTTTTAAAACAGCCACGATGCGAACACACCGATAACGCGACTTTCGCCAATAGTTAGATGCTCAACACTTGGAATAGTTCTTAAGATGCCAATTCACTAGACTCCCTAAACGTCTGCCCTCTTTTCCTGTCTAGTGAAAACCCGATCTCTCAATACACGTTTTGGGGATTCAGAACAAAAAAGAGCGCCGCTTCAGTAGCACGAATGTGGCTACTAATGCATTCTACAGCTGGATTTTGAACTAACCTAACCTGTATTGACAGAGAAGCGTTTGTTGCTGAACAGCGAAGAGGGCAGACGTTCAGGAATCTTAGTGTTGGCATTCTAAGAACCATTCCAGATGTTAACCATTTAACAACTGGATTTAAACATGTTTCATTTTTATCCATCATAATTCATGCTGAATGATAGATAATTTAGTCGCGCGCACTCAAGTTGGTTGGTTATTTATTCCTCGCATTATCTCTGCAGCCTCTGTTCTTTTTTTGCATGATGCACATGTCGGATTACAACGCTAATAATCATTGTCAGGAACAAAAGGAATCTAGAGCTAATTCTTGTACGCTTGCATTTATTAGCAGTTGAATTCTATGGCCGAAACGAAGAAATTCCGACAACATACAGCAGTTTATTTGAAATTTAGATTCATTCTTTCCTCCCACAGATGAGCTTCTATTTTTGTACGTACTCTGTAACAGTGCTTATTATAATGAAACGATGGAGCCGTCGAGAATAAGTGAACATTTAAAGGAGAAACATGCTGATACGTTCAATGAAGGATTATCATACTTTCGTGGTTTGAAGGGAAATTTCAGAAAACGAAATACTTTCACTGGATTGTTTTAAAGAAAACCTCACACAAAAGATTAATAGAGGACTTCTTGTTTCGTACAGAATTTCTCTACTGATCGCAAAATATGCTAAGGCGCACAGCATCAATATTACCAGCCGTAAGAAACGTTATTAGCTCAGCGTGGGAACATATTTCCAGTGACGTTACTTCATTGATCCCATTAAGCAACGATTTCAGTATCAAGAAGAATGGATAGGATGGCAAGTGGCGATAAAAAATAAACTCTACAACGAGTTAGGGACAACAAAATTTGCATTACGACTTGAATGGGCTTTTCCCGATAACGAAGCCTTACTGCTATCATGCTTGCGCTTCGTAAAGGACCAGGCAGTCATAAAAGAAAAACTTATTGTTTGCCATAAATATTTCAAGTCGTTAAGAAATTTTTTGCTGAGAAATCATTTCTTTTTTACAAAGGTCATTTCATCTGCAACTGATGATGCACCAAGAATGATTATTCGTCATCACATTTTAAAAAATGCAGTACCCGGTGTCTCTTCAATTCATTCCATTTTCCATCACCAACATTTCCTTGTAAAAATCTTAGTGAACGATTGCACAAATCATTACAAACAGTCGTCAATGCTATCAATAAGATAGAATTTTACCCATTAAATGATCGATTGTTTCTTCAACTCAATCATCTAAGCCAAAAGGAAATTGAGCTTCTTCTCTTACATAAAGTTACATGGCTTCCAGAATGTAAATATCTGAAGCGGTTCTACGAATTCTTTGATTCTGTTATAAAATTTCTTCGTTCAACTAATGACAGTTTAAGTATTCAGGTCCAGATGTTGCGACATTACGTTGCATATCCATCAGTTGTGTTCGAGAAATGAATGAGATCAACTTCAAGTTGCAAGAGAGCAGAATGAACTTTATCAAGGCAAAAGGAATCATCTTGGATTTCGACACCGAATTAGCTTTGTTTAAGATTGCAGTAGTTGAGCAATGGTAAACTTTAGATACTGATTTAGAAATTAATTGTGCTCATCTTCATTCACTTAGGGAAGGCATGCTGACAAGATTCAAGAACCTGTACGGACTCGCAATACCCGAGTGAGTAATCAATGCAGTTTTGCCAATGTGTCAAGTGCATGTCAACCACAACATGATTTCGGAGTCAGGGCACGATTTTAAAAAAAAAATAGAAAACAGGTTATGAGACATTTTGAACCATCATACGAACTTCATAACCCCCCCCAATCTTTGGATATAAGTAAAGTTGTTAATTATAAACTTTTCCCACGTCATATTTGGCGAGAAAAGCTTCAGTGCTGTGGTGCAGCTATTACCTAAACAAAGAAATCGGCTTGAAATATGTAAGAGGCAATTTAAGAGTGCATTTGTCAAACATTAAGCTTGACATCAATAAACTAGCTAATTCACATCGAGCTCAGGGTGCACAATGAAATTAAAGAATTTCTAAATTGTAAGCATAACTTTTGACACATTCTATTGTCGTTATCATTTTGAAATGCAATACAGAGACAACTTTCGTGTTTTTTTTTTCAAGATGGCCGATGTCAGCTGGCGTATTTTTCCCAAACTTTGATAAATTCAAAATAATATTTAGAATTAACATACTAACCCCAAAATTTTGTCAGATACATCTTGGAATGCACACTGTCTAGAAACATTTTTAGCATTGACTCATCTATTTTTACATATTTAGGAGAAAAAATGTTGTGTATATTGAATCCATACAAATCGTTCTTTTGTCTTATTTTTATTTTTCGATGACTCATGCAAAGAATATTTTTTTAAAAAATTGTATTTTTATATTTTTAATGATGGTTAAATTTGATGAATTGTAGTACTTGGCCTCCACAGTCATCGGATTTAACTGACAGTCGTCGCCACGTTCTAAACACTGGTTATAAACACATAACGTCGGCTATAACAGCTAAATCAAGATGACAAGACGCCAACATTGCAAAAGGCTAAGACCAACCAAACTCCCTCACGTCATACATTTGCAAATTACGTCCCAAAAACAATTTTAGCTTTTAAATAATTTATTTTATTAGAAATGGAAAGTTTTCGTGATAGTGGGCGATTCGGTATTCCGGTCTTACCCAACTCGCCTGCTACGGTCGCGGATCCGAGTTCGATTCGAGCGAGTCAAGTCTCCGCTCCTTTGGCATCATGCCTTCCAGCCATGTTCCCTTTTCGCTCTTCCTCTTTCAGCCTGCCTCATAAGTTTCTTTCCACACCTCACAAATGAACAGTAGGAATTTTCCATAGGTTTCTCTGGTCGGCCCAGGTCAGAGCGCCCCCATCGACCTACGTGCGGGTCTCGGTTTCCGGTTTTCACGCACTCTATCCGCCTCACCTAGCTACTATCCCTGATTCCGACTTAGGTTGGCGATCGGGCGAAGCGGCGTACCCTGCTTGTCAACAACATTTCGCGTCAATGTCACGAATACACGTGTTGTCGTCATTTCGCTGTGGCCTTGTGGTTTTTCACACAGAGAATCGTGCTCGACAATTAGGCAGTTAACTTGCACCATAGCTGCTGAATAGGCTCTCATAAGCAGCAGCATTTACTGACAGATAAAAGGACTTTAAAGTCATCTTTTTCCAAGAATTAATTCTGATTACCTTGTATTAGTTAACCATAGCGTGGTAAACGTCAGAGGGAGTAATCAGTTAATTCTATGACAGTAGTTTTGGCTAAGGCTCTTCTGATTTAGACCCCCTCTACTCCAGCAAACGTTTGTTTTTTAATATCTGAGTAACTCCTACCGATATCGAATTCTTGTATCTGATATACTGTGTATATACACGATAAATACAGAATATATATGACAAAAGTATTACATATCAAGATTCACATATAAAATGCAGTATTATTTTAAAAATGTATTATATATCAAAAGCCATATATAGCATGCAGTATTATTAAACGATAATAAGTTCTATCAGCAAGGTGATGTCCATAATTATATTTTAGCATTGGGATTTAAAGAATAAGATGATGGTCAACTTAATAACGAGAAGATTGGGGTATATCACTGGTTTTTCTGACGGCTCGAGCAAGTAAGAGAAATAATAAACATTAAAAACTGTAGCAATGTCTTTTACAACATTCCGATGGTAATCTAGTGTTCACAGCCACTTTTTATTTTGCTTTAAGTAATTTTTAGAGGAAAATGAATTGGATTTGGTATTTAAATATCCGTTTAGCTTGATATTTACCTTTGCTGAGCGTCGCTTTTTTGGATTTCGAGAAAATACTTGTGTTCTTTATTCATAATACTCCTATGTTTTTTTACCTGTTGTGAAAATAAATTTTTATATATTAAAAAAGACACAATTAGATAAAATTTCCAGGTTAACGGATGAAATCGAGGATGATAACAACATGACGCGATGTGATGAAAGTCAAATATTCTCGCAACATTATATTATGAAATAAAATTTTTATATATATATATATATATATTGTTGCCCGCAGTGTTTATAAAAAATATTTACTACTGAGTTATTTGATTAATTTTCATGGGTTACATCTCTCGGAATGGCTGCTGGATAAGAAGGATACGCAAGCTGAAGCTTCAGAGTATTAGTTTCACGGTACAGTATTTCCAAAAGACGGCGATTTAGCCCTAGATGGCGCCGTCGGTAAGGCGATGGGTTTGATGGCTGGGATTCAGCTTTGTTGATCAAACGAGTTATCGTGAGGCGCCTCGCTCTGGAGACCATGTGCTATTTGAGTACGGGAGGGACCCTGATCTACCCTTACTGCACCACCACCGCCCCCCCGAGAGAGAACTAAACAATAGAATAAGGCAAACTAAGCGCTCTGTTTTTTGCTATATCTATCGTCGTTTCTTTGGGGATTAATAGTTGAATAAAATCGTATTTTTAGCAGTTTTTCGAGCTGGATCTTGAAAACGACATTTCGATTTAGAATTCCCACCCGGCAGGGTTAGTTTATTAGTTAAGAGGAAGAGAAAAAGAAAACATAGCTAACGAGGAAATCTTTAGAATTTCACGTGAGGTCTTAAAATGGGGGGGTTTGAAGATGTGGTGTCTTAAACGTCGAGAGCCGAGTGTTCCTCGTTGTTGTCTTCAGCTGTTTACGATGCTGTTATTTGTTCGAAGGGAAATCGTGAAAACCCTGATCCGGTCGGCTTTCTAACCCACCCAGAGTCTTGGCGACGTAAGGTTGCTGCAATTTGGAAACGCTTGTTCTAGCACAGCTGCTTTTTTACTAAAGTCAGAAAATCGAGCGTAAGCCAGAGAAAAAGGAAACAACAACAGACTGCATGCAGAGTTATAGGCTACGTGTAAATAAGTCGACCCCCGCGTAATCGCGGTTCGGCATTCGCGGCCCCGGTTATTCGCGGAATTTTCCTCAGAACCTAACTAATAATTGTTTGTGGAACACCCCGCATATTCGCGGAATCGCAAATATCTTCCACGATTTTTTATGGCTTTTTTCGTGGCAATATATATTTTTTCACGCTTTTTAACGCTGAATTAATAATAACAATATAATTTACTAATTTTGTAATATAAATACTAACGTAAATTCAGCAAAATATCAACATAAAACAAACGCTATTGGCTGAAGGTTTGAAAGTAGCCAATCCGAGAGCGTTATTCATTTCTCCTTGCCGCTGATTGGCTGCTGCCCACGAGGCGCTGTCTCAGGCAGATGCAGCCCAGCAGCCCCGCATCATCCCAGTTTACCGCGTGTAGCTATCTCGAGTGTTTCGCAGCGTGTTTCTTAAAGTTCCTCCCTGCCAACACCACCTCCCTCATCCAGCCTATGGATCAAGGCGTGATCCGTGCCTTCAAGACACTTTACACTCTGAATTTTCTCCAACACTTTGTGGACGCAATGGACTCGGATGAGAATTTCACGTTAAAGGGGTATTGGCGTAACTTCACGATCGCAACGAGCCTGTCAGTCATCCAACTGCTCTTAAGGACATGAAAAAAGAAACCCTCAACGCATGCTGGAAGGTGTGGTCAGAGTGTGTCCATGACTGCAAGGGCTTCTCACCTGAAGAAATTCAGCACGAGGCTGTCGACAAGGCGGTGAGACTGGCGAAGGTTTTAACGACATCACGCAAGATGAGGTCAACAACCTCATTGATACCCACTCTGAACCCCTGACGGACGAGGATTTGTTGGAGTTAACGAAGTCTGCCAGCGAAGAGGAGGAGGAAGCCACAGATCCAGAGCAAGAGGAGGAGGAGGAGGGCCTGACACTGGAACGTCTGTCCGACCATGACCTTATGAGGACAGCAAAGGAGTTGCAAGGGAAGGCTGAAGCATGGGATCCCTATATGGTTCGGTCTCCAAATTAAAAATGCCATCGATGCTGCCATGCAGACATATAAAACCCTCCTCACCACCATGAAGAAACAGCGACAGGAACTTCCCATCACAATGTTCCTCAAGCCCACCAAGAAAGCCTTGCACGAAGATACGACTCCTCCTGAAGCGCCTGAAGAAGAGGCGCCACCTAAGGAGCTTTAAATCCTCTGCTTTGCTGTGCAGTCATTATCTTCATCGTACTGCACAGCTTATTCATCATCATCATCTTCAATCAATATCATTCATTACACTGGTCAACAAGTATTTGTCATCAAGCATATGTCAAGGTGTACTTAGTGTAGTTTTTAATGCTGATTTCAAATATACAATTAGTTTTTTGACATCACGTACAGTTTTCAAGATGAGAAAGTTTTTTTGGTTTCAGCTCATGCATTATATAGAAATTCCAATTAAAGACGTGTGTGCATGTATTTCATTTACATCATGGAAACATACCTTTAAAATAAACTACATTATTCATTGCTGCATAGTTCAGATGCAATATTTCATCATCTTAAATTAACCAATCAAGTTTTGTCTGATGAAATAGGTATTTCAACATCTCAAATGTCCAGTCATAATTGGTCTGATGTTAATGGGAATGCAGGCAGGTTTCACAAAATACTGTTGTTTCTTGTGTCTATGGGATAGTCGGGCAACTGACAGACATTATTCGGAATCAAACTGGCAGACAAGAACATCATACCAGCCAGGACTGTCTAGCGTCAAGAATACACCTCTTGTAGATCCATGTAGTGTCCTATTGCCTCCTTTGCACATAAAGCTTGGACTGATGAAACAGTTTGTAAGGACACTAGGGAAGAGAAATGCCAGAGGGTTTGAGTATATTGTAGAAAAGTTTCCCAAAATCATACAGGCGAAGTTGAAAGAGGGTATCTTTGTCGGACCCCAAATTAGAGAAGTACTCAAAGATGTCAACTTCAAGACAACACTGGATGAACTGGAACTGCCTGCCTGGAATGCTTTCAATTGGATCTGTGAGAATTTCTTGGGCAACAAGAAGGCAATGGACTACAAGGATGGCATCAAGAATCTTCTGAAATGTTACTCAGCAATGGGTTGTCGCATGTCACTGAAAGTTCACTTCTTGGACTCCCATCTGGATTTCTTCGCAGATAACCTTGGAACAGTGACTGATGAACATGGTGAAAGATTTCACCAGGACATTAGTGCTATGGAGAAACGGTACCAAGGCTTCTGGAATGACAGTATGCTGGCTGACTACTGCTGGACACTTTACCGTGATCAACCAGATCAGGAACACCGCAGGAAATCCAAATCACAATGTTTCTAACTCTGTTGTTCTAACTTTGTCTGTTTTGTCTGACCCATTTTTTGTGTATTCACTCTTTGTATAATGATAGTGATGATTTTTAACTCAATAAACTCATTTACTTTCTAAAAATAATATGTCCCTATTTATTACGTTAATGATTTAATATATACAAATATGTAAATATTTGCATGTATCTACTGAAAAACTGATGCGTGCTGCATCAAATGGAGTGAAATTTTGAAATCAGCATGAAAAATTAGTCTAAAAAAGTTGGTTTGCATTCATAATGAGTATAATACATTTAATTTTGTTGACCAGTGTAATTGGTGAGTACCCGTACATTTTACTGTATTTTTTATTAAATTATTATTATATATTTACTTATATTTTTTATTATATTTTACATTATATTTTGACGTTTATAGGCATTTTTATGGACCACGTCCAATATTCGCGGGTTTTCACTTTTCGCAGGTGCTCTAGGAACGTAACCCCCACAAATACCGGGGGACAACTGTACAGCATTTATGGGAACAGTTTACCACTACAGTCTTGACAGTGCGTCGGGTATTCATTCGGGTCGTCGTAAATCGCACTGGTATTCGGCTCCGTTGATCTGTGCGGGGAAACGTATTGGCCCGGATGGATAAGTAATTTCTGGTCTAATTAGAATAATGGCACGGGATTTGGCCTCAAGCGAAGCGGGTGACTACACGGTTCGGTATGGTTTACATGTATCGCGCTGCGTGAAGTCGATGACCGGCAGGGTTATGGGTCATACCTCCTGTTTTCATCATCGTGACTAATTCGGGGAGGGAGGGACAAAAAAATCATACAACCAGCGAACCGATCTTGTACGCGTAAAGGGAAAACAGACAGCGATTAGGTACAGGTAGACGGAGTCACGTTTCTTTTCTTTTTATTTGATGATAGCCTCTTGTGGGGATAGTTCAACAAGTCGACGCTTGGCCTTACATTGCCCACTGTCCGGCCGTTTCGTTTTCTAGTTCTGGGGAACATTTTTGAGTACTTTAAAAGATGAGAACAATTTCCGTATAGGATGTCACCAGCCAACGCCTCGGTCACACCAGAAGCTTCTTTGGGCGGTTTCAGAAAGAGTGGCAAGACCGCTCGCAATAGATTCCGTGATGCTTATTGAAGTTTGTCAATCGCAGATGTTATGCCGCGACTCGCTGCTGTGTCGTACATAAGTTGACGTACTAAGCCCCCAACCATCTCCTCTGTCTTTGGATTTCTTCGGTTTGTCTGGCTACTGTCGACTTAAAGCAGATGCTGCAGCGTGTGCGCAGATGTACGGGAGAGGCACCAGTGAATCGATTTAGCCAGCGCACACTTTATTTTTGAAAGGTATATTTAATTTCCTGAAAAGTAGTTAGGGCGCGTATAGAAAGGGCGTGGAAGTCTTGAGAATAAACGGTAAAGTCGTGGTAGAATAGCACGGGCGGACGGCTCGATGTGCCTGCTGTGGAAACCGATTTAGCTTGACGGACCCTTAAATGGTGGTCGCTTTCTCCACTTCGTTCCCAGCGCGTTTGGCGTGGGTTGTCTCCCCGGAGAAATTCTCGTCACTTCCTGCTGAAGAGGGAAATGCCAGACCCCACGGGGCGCGGGAATGGCCACACTTCACCGTAACCCTGGCCGACTCTGTCCGGTATGTCAACAGCTGTAGGCGATGACGTACGTGGAAAAGGAAAATTCCCTGAAGACATCCGCTTTTTTTTTTTTTTTTTTGTTTTCGCATGAAAGGTAAAAAGACAAATGCCATTTTTAATGTCATCTGAAGTAGTCGATTTGTCATACTTTCCCTTTACGGTCATCGGCATAGCTGTGGACTGACCGATAACGGTGGGTGTACTTTCGTGTCATCAGAAGAACCGACCCTAAATTGCTTTTTCATTGGTTGAATCTGCCGAAGAGGATGTTGAGCTCGATGCGTTGAAAGGTCGCTTTGTGTGACATTAGCAACACGCAGTACGAAGGGGTTTTTTGGTCTCATCCTTACAGAACAGGATCCGTGATCAATAAAACTTGTCTGCCGTTGTCATCCCAGTAAAGACTATTAACAGACTGGTATTTTAAGTTGCAAAACGGGGGAGGAGGAATGTATAAAATTGGTAAAAACAAGGAAATACATCAATCAGCGGCAAAAACAAATCTCATTTGTGAATTTATTTTTAAAACCGACTATTGCCGAATGTCAGACACAGATAAAGGAATGTTCAGCATTTAAAAAACAGAAAAAGACCCGAATTCCGAATTGATCATGCGAGCGGATCACATTGAAAATAACACGTGGATAGATGTCGATGTAAATTTACATTAGACATTTACAAATTAGTCTTTCCGTTGATTATTTGCCTATTATTTTTTTATAAAACATCTGTACGTTATTATTGCATTATTCACGGGTTAAGAAAAATGTTCATCTGGTCGTACGGAAACTATTCAGAACTTTAAAATTGAGTAATCCACTCCTTGCTGCAGCACGTGCATATAAATTAAAGGGGAAAACACGTTATTTGTGTTATACTAGTTGAATAACAGATTTTCTGTCAGAATTATATGAAGTCAGGTTTATTTATCTTTTTTTTTTTTTTTTTACTTCCTTGTCTGCTTTTAACAAGAAGATGCCAGGGATAAAGGGTAACTAGCAATAATAATGTAGTTTAGTACCAGGCGCGCAGGCATCGCCAAGGAGGGAAATTAATTACTGTTTACTAATCTTTTACTACGCAGGAAACCTTAACATTACTCGTGTCCTCGTCTGCCTCATCGCTGCTCTTCAATCATGATTATTCTCTCAGTTAGTGGTAGCTACTTTCCCTGTTTAGGAATCCCTCAATAAAAGCACGAGGCGTGAATAAGATAAGTCAATTAAATATTACTAAAAGCGAAGAAGTCAGTGCAATAGCGATCCCTTAAAATTTGTACATGCTACGGGTGTTCAACTGAAAAGGGCTGAAGCAGCATCGCTGAAAATAGATTTTGCACCCTAACTACAAAGTTGACTCTCGGTCACCTACTTCGAGTATCACAATAACCCGCTAACGCAAGATGGGAGTAACGATGCAGATGGAGATGAAATCGACAGCACTGATTATGCAAAATGAAATTGGCAAAACGTTTGGAAATGAAAGGTAAACTTTCTGCTTTTCTTATTTAACCTAATAAAAGAAGAGATTTTGGAACCTATCGTATTGGGCAAATGTTTCCCAGGTCGATGTGACAGGCGAATAAAGTTGCAGAAGTTTTCACTTCTACGCATCCCTAATTAGGGGAATTAACGACAGACTTTCAAAAACGTAATTTCTTTCTTTAATTTTTTTTGTTGAATAAGGTTCTTTGTTGTTGTTTTTCATTCACAGGTGGACTACTCATCATCACCTGGTCGTCAGTATAACAGAAGAAAATCAAAAAAAGCATCTCTGCGTGGAATTTACATAATTAGACATCAAAGATGCCAGATCTCACGTTAATAACAGGTGAGGAAAACTTCTGGTCCTTCATGTCAGTCATCAAAGATGTAGTAAAGGTGAATCTTTCTCTACTGTTTCCTTTTTTTGTTGTTAGAAAACTTCTTTGTCCTCTTAACTTTTAATTTATTATTAGCAATTATTTATTTAGAAACTATTATTATTATTATTATTATTATTATTATTATTATTATTATTATTATTATTATTATTATTATATATTATTATTATTAAACATTCTTTTCCAAACATCACTTAGCGGATGTCAAGTGTTCTTTCAACTTTTGAATATTAATGTAATAATAAAACTCGCATATTCTAAAAAAATTTTATCTATCCATTTAAATACTTTAAACAGGAAGTCAGACGAGTATGAATGAAAATCTAATTGTGTTCAGGAATAAATAAATGGAGATTCCAGGCGAGCCAGGCCACTATAAATGGAAACGCGGCCTTGCGTTTTGGATGAGAGAGAGACACGAAATGGGCTAAGCAGCGAACCTCGGGCAGATCTTCAAAGAAGACCGCAAACGCTGTTTACGGCAGAGGTTCGTTGTTCGTAGCTGTTCTGAAGCGGGAGTTGTGTCGGTATTTTAATAGGAACATCAAAAGACTCTTTCAAGATGCTTCCCTGCAGAAGTGCTTAATTCGTCTTTAGACCAGGAAATACCGGATTACATAAATGCTCGGGCACGACAAAGATCTCGACTTTTAAAAGTGACCGAAATTCACCTGTGCGATTGAATGCGCGGATTCTTTTTGTGACGAGCCGAACTCATAACGCACTGATGTTGGTTCCTGTCATCCAGTAATTAAGATTCGAGTGAAAAATTTAAAAATTTTGCTTTATATAAATCTGTATAGATGCCATAAATTCATCGATGTTCCAGTTGTGTTCTGCGATTAAAGCAAAACAATATGAATCTCTTTATACAAAACCAGTATTTGTTTAAATAGTCATACGTCGAAGCCAATAGGCATATTTTTTCTTTAGTCTGGTTAAATACGGGGTTTACCTGACACGAGTTTTCAAAGAAAATGTGTGGCGAGATCTTATGAACCTAGAATCAATAGAATAATTTCAGAATTGAAATGGCGGTCAAATAACCGATGCTAATATTACACTCTTATCTGCTCTTTAAAAACTACGACATCGCCCATGTCATTGTACATCAATAAAAGCTCGACATTCCAAAGCATATTTATGTACTAATAGTAATAAATATAACGGCATCCCGATATCTATCTCCACCTTCTTCAGTGCTTGTCTCACACAGAGTGACTCTCTGCTAAATTTTTTTTTCCCAGTGACTATCTACTCTACGACGCTGCCGCTGTAGTAGAAAAACTGTCGATAGCCGATGGAGGGAGGGGAGGCGGCGATAAGATGGAATCACCACCTTGAACTTCACGATCAGCCATCCCCAAGCCATTGTCGTTTCACCGATCGTACCTTCCTGTCCGCGCCCCCGTTCTTGTTTAAACAGCAGATTTTTTCAAAACGATTTTACCCAGCGAAGTCATCTGCTGAGAAACGTTTCAACTGCCCCTTGCCGGGGCAATGGATGAGATTTCATCGGTAATTCATCCAGATAACCATAGCTGTGGGCAGAGAAAAGTCGAAATAAAATGTAAAAGACTCGCGATACAGAAAACCTTGAGCCTGAAAATACAGGTGGGGGAGGAATTGTGATAGAAAAACAGGTGCGATTAAGGAGATAAGAAGGATTATGTTATAACAACAGGTGGCTAAAGATAACTGAATCCGGGTCCAGCTAGCCTCCTTCCGGATTTTACCGATGTGCCTACATGTTATCGATTGCCGTTTTATCCTCACTCGCTCACCCCTGCCCACGGTCTCTTACGTGCGCCGTTATATCTGTTACTCTTGGAAGATTATTTAGCGTTAAGGTCTTTTTTTGTTTGGTTCTGATACTTCTCACACACACACACACCCTCCTGCCCAGGACAGAAAGGAATAAAAAACCAAAAGATTAATTAAACGTGAGTTTTACACGAATTCAGATATAAATGTACATTTACGCCACTTAAAACTTTCCCGTTTTTTGTTGTTTGTTTGTTTTTAAGTCACTAGGTAGAGTACAGGTAGATAGATGTAAGTACCTGTTCGGTTGAAGAGTCGAGCTCCTTGACATGAAAAGTATCTGAGATATACCCTTCCCAAAACACCTGAATGCATTCTCTGCCTTGCCTGTCGAGTCATTTTCAAGTTCCCTGCTGCTAACGGTTTCCAAATAATTCAAACTTTTATTAACTTGTAAAAAAAAATTTTTTTTTAAATTCCCTGTTGTTTCTCATCTTTCGCGCCCGCTTACATCTTTTGACCTGATATTTCTACATTAAATATATTTCTCAGCAGCATTACGGCCGCTTCTTCTCGTTTTACAAACCGGACTCAATCTGCCATCAGCTGTTGTACTTAGTGGTTTTGTGTATCGGCAGGTGTTTTCTTTTTCGGATTTTCGTCTGATACTCAAAAAGTGCCATCTCTAATTGTCTTACATCACGGTGGCTCAACTCGATTAGTCCTATACCAGCTATCTCTGAATGGTTTTTAAAATCTATTGCGCACAGCACCATTGATGTAACCATTGCAAGACCTGATACCGTCCATCTGTTAAAAACTGTATCTTGTTACTTGTGTCACGTGCTGTTTTCTTACACTGGTGACAGTGCTTTGCACAGA
Organism: Nautilus pompilius; assembly: GCA_018389105.1. Classification (NCBI taxonomy): domain Eukaryota; kingdom Metazoa; phylum Mollusca; class Cephalopoda; order Nautilida; family Nautilidae; genus Nautilus; species Nautilus pompilius. Next base: position 402,527 of record JACATO010000343.1, on the reverse strand, counting down.
AGACTTGGCAGCTGATAGAAAAACATTGCGCTTTTCTGTAGAAAATTGGTGATGTAAACGATCTATAGATTTAAGCATATTCTTTTAATGCCCAAAACAGTTTTAAGTCACATTTTTATGTATTCTGGCAGCGATAAGAGTAGTTCTGCGTGTATGTGAATAGTACTTAGCTGTAATTTGTATTGCCAAAAATGTTTTACTTAGTTATTCATTTACATTTGGTCTCTCTCTCTCTCTCTCTCTCTCTCTCTCTCTCTCTTCTCTCTCTCTCTCTCTCTCTCTCTCTCTCTCTCTCTCTCTCTCTCTCTCTCTCTCTCTCCTTTCTTGATTCCTTCATCGCCTCTTCCCTTCTTTGTTATTGTCATTAGTTAGCAGGAGCAGCCACGTTCTTGTTAGTAACAAGTCTAGGGACAACCGAACACGTTTGTCGCATATCGTTTTTAGTCTACGTCTATCAAAAGCTCCATTATCCGTATCACGCAGGTAGTGTGTTAGATATCCTATGCACCTAAAATGAGACTCGGTACTGAAATTTGTAAAGTTAGTAAGACCATGGACTTGCTCGGAAGAGTAAACCACCAAGACTTCTGTCAATTTTCTATTCCTGCTTTCCTTTGGAATAAGATATGAAATTCCACGTTATTGATGCCTCCATTTTCCAACCACCCATCAATTCAGCATTTTCGTATTGCAGGTTAACAATATAGCATTTTTTAATCTTTTCTTTCACGAGGCCTCCTCCGTTTCAAAGAGTTAATTTGTTTCAGTTAATAATTCATCCGTTGTCCCAAAATCCCTATTAGTCATCATGGTCATGGCTTGGACGCAAGTTTTCAGGTCTTTTCCGGAAGTGCGGACAAAAAGAATGGTCGCCTACTCGCTATTTTAAACACGTGAGTGGGGGGTGAGTTAAGAAAACGACGAAACTTATTGGTATCTGTAAATAACCGAGGAAGTCAGGGAAAACGATGTTACGAGTAAAAACCTCTAATTGGTGATCACTATTAAAGATGTGGAACCATTAGTAAAGGTGCCTTCTTCCAGGAAAGATGGTGTTGTATTGTTTAATGCAACAGTACGGAACAGCGACAGCAAGTGATTTTCATCAGCTGGACGCCAAATAAGATATAGAGTCAACAGGGATCCAACTTCGGGACATGGACGGCTTTCCCCTCGTAAATATATACAACAAACTAGTAGTAGTTTGTTCACAAATAGTGGAGGATGAATCGTACAAGCTCTGTTCCTCACCAATGCTGGTTCAAATCTTTCGCTGCGCGGACTACAGTAGGTAATAGCGTTTCCGAGTTAATTTACTCGTATTTTTTTGGACAGCATTCACTACGGTGGAGAGAGAACTGATTTGCCGGTATTCTGCACCCTGTTAATCTATTCCTGACAAAAGTTACCCTGATAGGGCCGTAGAAGGCTGTCGAATAAGGTGTACATAGCGGAGTGCCGCGATGTACGTGCACGTGACAAACGGCGTAAAGTTATTTGTCAAATAGAGAAAAGTACAGAACTGTACTGAGATTTTCTTCTAAAATGTTATAGCGGCCAAGAGAAACAGCCGCAGCAAGATCGCCAAGCGTAGTGGGGAGGTAATCCCGTCACTTTATCGCCAAGAAGAGCCGGTGTGGCCCGAAGACGTGCCGCTTTCACCAATTCTTACCCAAAAACGTGACGCAATAAAATAAAAGTTGCTCCCTTCCTCGAATGCTGTCGTTCGCAGTTGCAGTTCAGCAGCTCGGGTGTATGCATGCAGCAGCTGCTCGAAGATCCTGCACAGTCCTATAGGGAAAGCCCTGCCGGAGACTGACGCACTCTGGCCAGTTTGCTTCTTCTGAGTATTCGTAGACCCTCCTGCACATATCATTCTCCGTCTTGCCTGTTGACAGCCCACGGGCTGCTCACCTGTCTGTATTTCCAGCCCTGGACCTCTTAAAGAGTCATGGGAGGGAACTTTACGCCGGTTTCTCCTCTGCAGGTTATGTGAGTCGTGCGCGGTAGTCAGTTTACTAATTACGAGAAGTCGTCCGTTTCTATTCGTAGGCTATTTTGGCTTCGTCCGTTTGCGATTGGACGGTCACCCAGATCGCTAGAACTTTCTGCGAGTAGAACGCCGGCTGGTTTTTTGAGAGTATCAGATCCTCTCTTTTAGTTGGTGCAATCGATACTCGTAGAAATTGCTCTGTATTTCCCCGATCGCCGGTGTTGCATATGCATTCCGAGTGCCCTGAATCCTCGCTTATTTCTCTGGCAGATCCAACTATACGGATTTGTTTTATTCCCTTCGTTAACTGACAATCGAGTAAGTTCGTTTCTATAAGTGGTCTATATACTCCGTCTTTTTGATCTCTAAAAAACGGTTGTCTTGGCTTACGAAAGTTTCTCTTTGGTTCAAGAAAGTATCATGGAATAGAAAGAGATTTGCCTGCTTTTATTATTCCCCCAGTCATTTTCTTCAAGGATCAGACTGGCCCCTTTTTTTATCCTTCTGCTGGTGGTTCAGAGTAATCGCTGACAGTTTTTGCTTCAAACATTTTGTCAAAATGAATGCATTGGCTTCCCGAATACTTCCCTACAAGCTTGTTCATGGAGGTTATATTTCACTACGTTCCGGGTTCCATATTTTATCTGCTCTCACCTTAGTTAGGTATTTGTTGCTTGTGGCACCCGAATAAACAAAAGTTTAATTTTATGGACGGCTCCTCTTCACCAAGCATTTTGAGTGTCCAGTTTTGTTATAAACAAACTAAAACATTTGCCAATGCCTTTTTCCTTATTAGTACAAATACACCGATGAGCTGCCCAAGATAGCTTGGTGTTGTTAGTTTATTTTCTGTGCACAAAAGGACTAGGTCATTAGCATGAAGGCTTTCACTCTTTTAGAAATTCTAGCTGCGGAATTATGATAATACCAAAGACAAAGTTGGTGGCACTGCTCTTTTAATTTTACAAGGCAACTGTTATTTTTGAATAGTAGATAGTTTTAAGAAAGCACTTTTTTTAATATACTTTTATTCTTAACCGCCTCCTGTACCGCATTTGCATCTTACTACCATTCAAATCTGTATTACTCAGCACACGCTGAATCATAAGGGCCGGGACACGTGGTACTTTTCTCATTAATATAACATTTGTAACGACAAATCCGGATAACACTCCGAGCTAACATGTTTTTGCATTACGATTACGTTGATTAAATGCACAACCAGTTCGATGGAAGTACTAAGTTGTGCTTGCTTCTAGGTTGGGCTGAAAATGCAACCCTGGTGGCATAAATAAAATTTAAAACTAACGTGGTATACGGAAGGTTAATTATTACCATTTCAAAATATATTTACTCACAAAACTCCTTTCCTAAAGAATATGTATTTTATTATCATACATACATACATACATATTTCGTTTCTGTTTTTATTAACATTTGTTCTTATATTGTGTAAAAATGGTAACAGGAAAAATAAATCCAAGATATTTTGAAAAATCGTACAAACTTAACTGAATGTTTCGAATTGCAACGATTTCATCTTCAGTGCGAAACAAAATTGCAAAATATTTAAATACAAGAATGGATTTCGTTAAGGAAGGGACGTAACTCTCTAAATAAGCAATTTTGAAGTTTGAAATCCGAGCTAATGCAATCAGTTGTCTTGGCGTCTTTCAAATCAAACTCACAGTCGGAATTAAATACATTATGGTTTAATGTGACTGAAGAAACGTTTTGAAGATAGTTAAGCGGTACCTACTCCATTCATAACTACTCCAATCTGACTATGCCAGTGGTAAAGCAGACTTCGACAAATCTCAGACACTTTAATTTGACACTGCTAGCAGATGGCGTGTATCTTCCAATTAACTCCTCTAGAGAGATGCAGTCGCGATGGTGACCGTGTAGATACTCCATGAGCTCTTCCAGCAGATTAACCTTTGGCGATTGACAAAGCCATCTCGCCGATGAATTTGTAGGCATCACATATTTCGTTCTGCAATGAAAGAAAGAGGTATCGAAGAAAACATATGCTCCCGTACGCAGCGGCAATATTTGTTAAGTGATAACCTTATCTAACTGAGATTTCTTGTGGAAAATGGGTTAACTAATTATTCCTAATACAAAATTATGTAAAGCAGATAACACTGACTAATTATTTGTATTTTTTTAATTTAAATTTCTAATCAGATCTTTGAAACCTGAGCTTATTATAAATAGTATTTCCTTTAAATGAGGTAACCAGGTGTGTTTTTTTGCATCGTCAAACCGAGATTATACCTGAACACGAGCAGTAGTAAATTGTAGTAAACCGCGTATTATACATAGAACGGATATGAAACGTACAACAAAATATCCTGAATAAAATAGTGCAGCGTCCAGTAGGCGGTCTATCAGCCCCCCTTCTTTTTGTTTAATTCAAAAGTTGCAAAGGGATAACATTAATTTAATACTTTCCTACATCGAAAATATTTTTAATGTTTCTTACCAAAGTTTGAAATGAAAATAATAATAACGATAATAAATATCTTTCGTGTGGTACTCAACATTTTACACAGAATGCTGCTGCACCTGTTGCTGATGTTAAGCGAGTTGCACGTCCAAATGCCGAGTCCTCCTCGTAACTGAGAGATGTTCGTCGAGCCGACAAGCGGCCCGGTCCCCCGACACCGGGGGCCCCCCAAGGACCCGGGGGGGGGGGTCTCTCTCAAGTCGGGCACTGCTGCACCTGTCGTCTAACAAGATTGATGCGAGATTGTATAGTTTAACTTCGAAGGGAGATAACTCTACTTTTTTTTATCTTATTGACGCTTTAAAATTTATTCTGCTATGGATGCTGAGGAGACTGTTCATTAATGTTAAAAATATATTAACAATAAATAAATTTTTTTTAAAAATAGTTTAAAAGTTTAAAATCTAACATATATATTATCTATATAATGTGATTTTTCGTTTTGCACATCATCATCATCATTATCATCATCATTATTACTATTACATGGACCGGAATTTAATTGCTGAATGGTGACTTTCTAAGTACACATATGAATGTACCAAGCAGGTAATTTTTCCGGAGCTCTTCAACGTCGCTTTTACTAGAGATTTTGCTAACGCTCCTTGACATCTTCTTGTTAACTAATCAGAGTGCTCCATCTGTCGTAACTGGTACTGTCAGATTTTCCGTCTCCCACATCTTGGTAATTTATACCTCGAAATCTTTATATTTGGCAGCTTTTCTGTTTCCTACATTTCCTTCTGATGGTATCGCCACATCTATTAGTAAGCATGTCTTCTGTTTCTTGTTCTTGATGTTGATGTTGTCTAGTCTATCCTCCTCGGTTTCCTGTTTGCCTATGCAGCATTTCCCAAGGTAGTGTGACTTCATGGTTTTCCAGCACTGTTTGAGGGCGTGCCTTTGCCATTCTGCATAACTGACAGATGGCGGTCTTGACGGGTTTTACAGCGGATATTCGCTAATACCATATTGTGTGTGTGTGTGTGTGTGTGTGAGTGTGTGTGTGTGTGTGTGTGTGTGTGTGTGTGTGTGTGTGTGTGTGTGTGCTGGGCTCTGGTTGATAGGTTCTGCTCATGTTGCTGTTATCAAGTCTTCTCTTTCTGCCTTGAATCCTGAGCTTTACAGCCAATGATAACTTGCTGCTTTTCTGTCTTGTCGGTATTCGTCATGTTAATTTTTGCTGAGTATTAACCATGTAGTTTTACCTCCCATTTGTCTCTGATTTGATTCAGCACCTGTTTTCTGGCTAACTGCTATCTCTATTATTATTATTATTATTATTATTATTATTATTATTATTATTATTATTATTATTATTATTATTATTATTATCGGTGGTGGTGGTGGTGTGTTGTTGTTGTTGTTGTTGTTGAATCACCGCAGGCGCCTGAGGATAATCCTCAGAAGCGCTAGACTGTCATTGGGGAGGCGGATGTTGTTGTTGTTGTTGTTTAGATTAACTGTAATAATTATGACCAAAGGTTTTGTAATTTTAAAAATTATGCAAATAATATTTTTGTACTAAACGTTTTATTATGTATTACACATAAAACTTCGACAAAATGATTCCATTTGTTCTTTACCGGTTTTCTTTCTCTTAAAAATAATTTTGTGTAAGGGACTTAATTATATTTTACTATATTGGTTACTTCCCTTAAAAATGACAATTTCTCAACACAATATAATGTACCAATAGTTATCCTGTATTATTTAATGACGTGCAAATTATTCATTTTCTTTTAGATTATTATTATTATTATTATTATTATTATTATTATTATTATTATTAATATTATTATTATTATTATTATTATTTGTTTTTGTTTGTTTCATTACAAAGCAAAGTTGAATATCTAGAAATTAAACATTTTTACATATATAATATAAAACAAATAATATAATTAGCAAAAATATACATAATAATAATAATAATAATAATAATAATAATAATAATAATAATAATAGCTACGCTATTTAATTCAGGAGACAATAATTGGTAAGATATATTTTCAAATGATGTTTTACATATTATATTTTTTAAATAAAAAATTAAAACAAAAATTTTTTCAAAAATATTTCATACAAGTTGACAAGATATGTATTAGAAAATAGAAACATTAATTCTTCTTAAGAAAATAAAACCTTTCTTTTGTTTATCGGAAAAAATGACTGTTTTCCTTTTTATCTTTGCATCATTCGAATTTATATTCAAAAGCACCAATGCTAGTGATATGGTCTTGTTTACCAACTCTACCTGAAACTATACAAGAACCACTCTTATTTTTTATCAGCGCATATAAAGGTTTTCTTCTACAAGAGGGGCCACCGTTTTTTTATAAAACCTACACTAAAAAGAGAAATGAGGTTTGCATATTCAGATTTTGTTGTTTCTCTCTCGAAAACGAGTAATTGTCAGCTTTCCCACTTTTTTCTACTTCATTGACCCCGTTTGTTAGCAGCGTGTGTGTGTGTGTCTGTGTGTGTGTCTGTGTGTGTGTCTGTGTGTGTGTTTGTGTGTGTGTGTGTGTGTCTGTGTGTGTGTCACTGTGTGTGTGTGTCTGTCTGTGTGTGTGTCTGTGTGTGTCTGTGTGTGTGTGTGTGTGTGTCTGTGTGTGTGTCTGTGTGTCTGTGTGTGTGTCTGTGTGTGTGTGTCTCTGTGTGTGTCTGTGTGTGTCTGTGTGTGTGCGTGTGTCTGTGTCTCTGTGTGTGTCTGTGTGTGTCTCTGTGTGTGTCTGTGTGTCTGTATGTGTGTGTGTGTCTGTGTGTGTCTGTGTGTTGTGTCTGTGTGTGTGTGTGTCTGTGTGTGTGTGTGTCTGTCTGTGTGTCTGTCTCTGTGTGTGTGTGGGGGGGGGACGTCCGTTGGCTCATACAGAGAACGAAGACCAAAATATAAACACATTTCTAGTTTAGTATCTTCCAGCTTCCTCTGCAAACAGTTCTGATCAGTTTGTTTATTTTCAGCAGAAGATTCAGATTTTTCTATTTTTTACTCCAGGTTTCTTAACTCCATCGCAGGAACTTTTACCATAGAAAAGCCGAAGCCGCGCGGCATCTTTGAGGAGTTTGGCCAAGCCAGCTGATGTTTAATTACGAACTGTTGACTAAGCTATATCCATCCACAAGTTCGGTGAACTCGATGTGTCAGCCACGATATCAAGTGTTGTCGCCACGTCGCTTTACATTTCGAAGTCGTATCGGTACCGAAAGAGATTATTTGATGTTTAATGTTGTTCTTGTTGCTTTTATTTACATAAATCAAATTAGTATAACTGTAGTTTGGTTTATTCAATTTAAATGTTTACCTTAACAGATGAAAACCCGCGGCAGTTGATGGCAAGCCACCACGTCTCCCAGAATCCACGAGCTGGTGATCATAATCAGGGACAACGTTGGTATTAATGGTAGCTCGCTGCGGGGGCCTGGTTTGCGACCGTGGCTCGTTTCCCGTTTAGTGAAGATGTCCCATGTGCGACCAGTCGCTCTTCTGAACCAGCTTTTTTTACCTGGATTTAACGCAGTTTCACCGACTTCTAATTAGAAGGGTTCTTCCTTAAGTAAGCTGCCGGTGTTGTGTCCACTGGAGAGTTTCGACTCTTTTGATCCTGAAGGATTTATCGCGCTACGATCATCTACAGCCAGACGATCGGGGGCTTACCCATCAGGTCAGTGGGGCTAGCTAGCAGGACGGGACAGAGAGATTTAAAACAGCTGTGGTGTTTTCGGTACTGCCGTACCTTCCGAAGGTCACAACTCTATCTTTTACTTTTTCTTTGACGTAAAGAAAATGGTCTTACAGTCGACTAGAACAACATGGATACATATGAACTTTAAAATCGACTTTTGATTATTATTTTTTTTTAATTTTATTGACTTCAGCTATATTGCTGTATTCTACGGGCGTCAACCATCTGATTTCGTTAGCTTGCAGTTCCCTTTCTGGCCGCTTTCCGGCCATTACTGGTGCTAGAACCGGTCTGCGGCAGATATCGCAGGACCCTTGCCGCTAGAGCGTGCTGTAAATTGGCCTAAGTAGAGTTTACGTCCTTGCAAGATATTCCTACGACGCTGTATGTAAGACCAGTGCTTCAAACACACCTGACTACTAGTTCTAATGCTCCGAAGAGCGGAATCTTGCATTTCTGAGAGCGTCAGAGATATAAAGAAGTGGGAAGGAATCTCGGCATACACCAATTTATTCGGCCGTCAGCTAAAAGTTCGGGTGGGGGCTCGAACACGCGCGCCCCTGCCGCTATGTGCGTTCTCGATGTCTTGGTTTTATATGAAATTAAACGGACGGAGAAATCTCGTGTGGGCTAAACTTGATAAAAGTATTGAAAAACTAAAAATTAAATATTAGGTAACTCCATTATTTCTTATATTACACTAATAAAAGTTTGTTGTTGTTTTCTATTAATACTATACAGTCGAAGTAGTTTAGTTTTTGTCTGGAAAAAAGAAAAAGAAGTAGAAAGTCGGAAGCCGGAACTTTCTGATGATACTGTGCAATAGAAACAATAACATTCTTTTGCCTGCTGAAAGTTGCAATTTGTTTTATTAGCATGATGGTTTGGCTGCCTTCTATAACCAAGACGAGGGGCGTGTCAGCATCGTTCTTCGCGGACGATTTTTCGCCTACGTACCTATAGTTTTGTCCAAATTCATTTTGATGTTCTTGTGGACAAACAGCAGAATGATGGCTTTTAGACCATGTCCTTTCATACCTGTCCTGTGCGGGGGGGGGGTAATCAACCGTGAGAACGAATTAAGTCTCTCCGCGCACTATGCGTTAAAAGTGTCAGTAACGGTTGGATCAAAGACGTGTGAATGGATACTTAGGTAGCTGCGAGGATCCCGGGATTTGCCATTTCTCTCTGGCGCCCCAATGTCCCAAACACCACCACCACAGTTTTACCTCCTGCTGAGAAATATTTATGGTGACAGTTTTACAGAATCTGTCATGTTTTATCCTGGGTAGGGGGGGGTCGCTAAACCGTCCCTGAGTATAAGGTAGCAGTGTCGTAAGGACCTATTATAAACGTCATATAGCGCCATCTGGTACAGTATGACGCACAATCGTAAGTCATGCGGCACCGCACTCGAATATGACGCACATGGCTGCTTGTGTCGTTATTTTTAAATATGTTGTGCTATCCTCCACAGATGCCTTGGATGCATCGAAAGTTCAAATCTATTGAAATTCCTTCGAACTGGAAGCTATAGTCATGTTAATAAGAGGGGGAAAAAATACAAACAGATGTTTTTGTTGGGTTTTTTGTGGTGTGGAGTTAATTAGGTCTGATGCTCTATCATTACATCGTTTTGTAGCTGACCATCGCACACAAAAAAGAGGAAACGAAGTGTATTTCTCTAAAGTCACAGCTCCTTGTGTAATAAAATAGGGAAATTCTGCAGGCTTTTTCAGAAATGATCCCTTTTTATCTTTCATTCTTTATTTTCTAAAAAAAAAATTCGATATTTTTATAAAGATAAAAAATAAGCTAATTTCTATTTCATATTGCATCAAAATTTTTTAAATTCTTTGAAAGATTATGTGAACATTTTTTCCCAATATGTACAGTTAAAGTATTTAATACAAAAAATATACAGCAACATTTTTTTAAAATACAAGGCTGAAAAGAAAGATCAATTTGTATTAATCTATACATTATAGGCGTGGGCTAATATATTAACGAATTTCTTTTAATTAAACAGCGCAGTTTTTAAAACCGTAATTATATTTTACATTAAAGATTTTTTTTTAATTATTTCAAATTTTGAAGTGGTTTCATCAGAAAAACTGATATCTTTTTGCCATTCTGGCATTTCTCTGTTTTGTTCTATCTGAGGATCGGTAAATGCACAGACGAAAGCTTTTGAATCATCTGTAATTACCAAAAACGTCGTATACATTTATTCGATCAAATTAAAACATTTCAAACACTCTTTTACCTTTCATCAGTTTTCATTTAAGCTTACGACTCTGTGAGAAAAAAAATATTATTTTTTTGTTGCTAAAGTGAATTTCATTTGCGGTTTAAATTTAATCGTAAAAGAAACGATAACAGTTCGCCTTCATGGGAAGTTCATAAAGACACACACACACACAAAATCATTATTAATTAATTCTTTCTATTCTGTTTCTAAAGCTGCTGCGAACTTATCTAATGGTTTAACGACAGCTGCTAATCTCAGAACTGTAATTTAAAAAAAAATATTTTAAATGTCCACTGATGGGATGTTAAAGCGGAAGTGTATAGAATCTGAAACAGATCTATATCAGCTGGTAATCTCTAAAACGTTTCACAATGCAACTCTACAAAAATCAACTTTAAAACAGCAGAGTTGACCGTGGTGTAGATTCTGGGTGTCCTGTTTTTAGAGCAGAAAAGATAGGGGCAGCTTTTGTAGGATTGCATTGTGGGAACAGCTGAGAGAAGTTGTTTTGTTTCGGAACTCCATAAGCCCCCTTTCTTTACATAGTTTAACAAACAATATTATTTAACCATTTTTACAATGTTATATAATATACGGTTATTCATAATTTTATATTATCTTTTATTGTTTTTTTTAGTTGTTCTTTGGAGTAAAGAGTATGTTTATTATTTGATTCTTATTTGAGACACCCGCTGTTTGGTGAGAAGAAACGCGACGCCATTTCTACGGTTTTTTGTTTAGTTCTGTTTTATTTTAAGTTATTCATCGCTGTTCATTAATTAAAACAAGAACCGGTTGGTTCTTCAGACACAGAACAGAGATTGTGTACCAAGGAGATCAGAGAACCCTAAATGTTTCTGGAAAACCTGCAAAATGTTTTTCTCATTATTTTGGTCTCACCGAACTTCCATGCACATTTTTTTTTGGTTTAATGGACTTTTACTTAAAGTTGTATGGAGACAGTAAAGAAGAAATAAAATAGGTATTATGTGTTTTGACAAGAATACCCGCATGTTGGGCATGGGCGATCTTCTATAGTGTCTTGACTCATAGATCAGCTCGCTTACTCTGTAAGTTTTTTTTTATTATTATTAGAAAGAAAACAAAATGAATCAGTTTGATTCAGTTGTAGTTTAGTTAAAGAATTTATTATAAAGTACAAGTTCAGTAATTTGTTTTATAATTCCAGCCGACTCTAAACACTAGAGACTTCACACTACTCTGTCGAAACAAAGGTTGATATATATACGCATAAATGCAATTTTTCATGCTATGGATATGAAAGAATAAAAGTTATAATAGTAAACTACATAAAATAAATACTTAATTACTGAAAATAAAAGTATTACAGAGAACGATATTATGAGAATAAATGAAGAACCAGTGAACTCATTGCCGCAAAGTTACTTGGTGATTCATGGTTGTACTCCCTCCTTTCTCTGAAAAATTTTCAATTTTTTTCTTTTGGAACCCTGAAAACGCACACGCACGCGCACACACACACACACACACACCACACACACACACACACACGCACGCACACGCACACACACGCACGTCAACGGACCAACAATTCTGGATTGTTTCAGCCGTCTCTGCAATAGTAGAAGCCTTATTCAAAAATTTTCCTTAAAGTAAGACTGTGGCGACATAAGCCTATTTGTCTACTGCCTCAGTACAAAACTGGCAAACGTCGTGACATCATCTATTGGGAAACTTCGAGAACGTACACACATCTTTAACGACTGTAGTGGCCCGGGGCACACAGCAGTGTAACACGAAATAATTTCCGTAACGGATGTTAATTCTAAGGTCGCTGTTTTGAGTGACTTTTTACAGCATTTGTTCAGCATTGCAAACATTTTTCTTTTCTTTTTTATTTACTGTTAGCGATTGGCACTGTTAATTATCAAGGTATCATATCAAAATTAAGCTAATGCATTGCAAGATAAGTTGCATTCAAGGGATCTGCTTATCTGCCCGTTCCTTTTGTGTGCGTGAATACAGCAAGCAAGCACCTTATCTTGAAGAAGACAGAAATACCAGTACGGTACACAGATATTGATTACGAAAAAACAGAGCAAAAATTATACAAAAGATCCATCATATTTATCGGGAGGCTTATTTAAGTTTCCGTTATCAGCCACCGTATTCAAAGAAGAAAGGTCAATGATAAAAAAAAAAAAGATTGGTAGGATACACAACGCGTAAAGGGTCTCGATTATCAACATGCCGTCTAATTTATTTAATCGATTGTGGCGGTATTGATGCTTTATTTCGGATTTGAGTTCTTCTGAAAGGACGCGAGTCACGTTTTTATAACGAAATGTGCTCTCTACTGACAAAAGAGCGAGCCACTACCGTGTAACGATCGAGTCACAATGTAGAACGCCCGTCGTCTTAACTGGTTCGAGCCATGGTGATGGCGTCATTCGAGATTTAAAAAACAGTTTCTACACTTCACTTTGGCAGTCACGTGAATGAGATGAAAGCACTCTCTTCGTCTGAAATTGCATAGTGATTAAGATCAGCAATGTTCGAGCTTTCCCTTCTTTCATTGCCAATTATTCCGTGGCCACTTATCCTGCCAGTAACATAATATAATAGTCTAGCTTTCGCTATGCAATTTTAAAAATATGTGTGTATAATAAATACGTTGACTCCAAAAGTGTGCCCATTTCTACTTTTATTATCGTTCTCTGTACAAATCTTATTTTTTTCTTTCTTTTGTCCTCGCTACAAACCTTTTTTACTGAGAAAATCAGATGTGCATTAAGCAACACAGCAACAACAATATATACGTAACTTTTAATTAATGTCTCAAATACTTAAATGCTCCAAATCAGCTTTCTGCTTTTTGTCTGAATGTTTAGTTTTAGAATAGTTCTATATTTGAGTTGCTACAAGAATAAAAACAAAATGTTAACAACACAAGCTACTAAGAGAAGGGAAATAGTTATTATTTCGATCCTGAAAACGAGTAATATTTTTACTATTAACTACACTCTTCGATAATTTATTCTACACTTTAACGATTATAATAGTCAAAATATGTTTTTTTTATGATACCTGATCGTGAACGAATCTTAGGTAATTTGTAACTTTTGACTCCTAATATTAGTACCTCCAGCTAACGTTTTAAAAAGTGATTTTATTTATTCGCTCCAACCATCTGATTACTTTTAAAAATGTATTAAGAGTAATGTTCTGATAGCTGTTCTAAATTCTTTCGCTTAGTTCAGAGCTGATAGCACCGGTTATAGGTGAGAGACAGGCATTAAATCTAAAGTTAGAGCGCGAGATGTTTTACAATGTTCTAAAATCTAAAGTAAAGAGATAATGGCTAATTTTGAAAATCATTTCAACGTGTTCTTTAGCGAGCATAAAACTTTCACATTTCGCTTTAAGCAAAAATTGATGTATATAGTAAATATTTATTTGGAATTATTCAACTAAGAAAGTTGTTAAAGAGATTAATAGAAAGACAAAAAATTAAGATGATTTACACAAAATGTCACTGCAAAAAATAGGCACAAAAACTGATATAGGTGCAAACAAATTATTTTAAAAAGAAAAAATCTGTTCTTTTAGTAGAAGGTAAAAGAAACTGAATGAAAAAGTTAAAATGACATCGATTCTTGACAAAGTTTTCGCGGTGCGAAAACTGAATCTCATCAAATCCCAATGATCTTCTCTTAATACAAACTCTCACCCAAGGAGGATGTGTCCATAAAATAAAGGTAAAAAATATAATATATCTTTAAAGATTAAAGGTGTGTTTTAAGGAGTACCTGGACAAAATCATACTAATGGGTATAAATGTGCGTGAATATATATTGAGTATAGATATCAGAAGAGTTATAATGAAGAGTGACTCTTGGAAAAAACAGCTATAACGAAATGCTTTGCTTGTCTCGTGTAAGACGCATTTATCGTCCAAAATATTAACTAAAGAAAAATATTTATTCACATTTCTGATCAATATCGGCTTTAAAAACAGATTTTTCTTTTGTGACTTAACAGAGATACTCCATTAGAAAGGCTTTTGTAGGAGGTGGCATAAAAAAATGAAGCCTCGTGTACAAAACGTTATTGTTTCTTGAAACCAACACTGGATGCATTTTTCAAATTTGTATCAAAATGCGAAATACCCAAATACTGAATAAAAGGCTGCGACGAGGGGTGGTATCAGCTTTCTCATGGTTTTCACTAGCGGAAGTTATCCTTATTGTTTCTATGACTGTCTTTACAAATGCAAGTCCTTTAATTAAGTATAGCACATTCCCGAAATTTAAGTGAAGGAGATCTCGTGTATCATTCAGAATCTCGTACTTTAAATTTCCAACTAATTTGCTTTAGTTGTTTTATTTTATCTAACGATTGCACTTTTTAAAGGTTTGTTTACTTTAAAATACCAGTACTTCTATCATGAATCAGGAATGAGCAGAAAACGCCAAATAACTATTTTGCTGAAGTGCATAAATTTCCATTCGAATTTATACATTTAAATGGGAAATCGATTCAAATGGTTTTTCAGACTTTTTGGCATTTTATAATCTCCGATAAGAGCAACATCAGTGATTTAGTGCTACAGATAAACAATGCTAAATTTATAACCAGTCGCTTCTTGTTTTTGTTTGTTCCCGTTTTTTGTTTTATTGTTGTTGATTTTTTCAAGATAGACTGCCAACCTCATAAAAGGGCAACATAAATCCTGTCGGACAATGTCATACTTCGTTCGTCCTTTGTCAGCACATAAAAATTGTCTTTGTTAGTTGGGTGGAAGTGATTTCTACATAGTATATGATTTATTGGCATCCAGAATCTGAAGTGAAAACCTTTTTCCAGGCCACTGCAACTTAAAGAACAAACTTATCAGATCGCATAAAAACAAATTAAAGTTGAGAAAGATATTTATAAATCTGTAAAATGAAACAAATAGTAAATAAATAGTCAATACTTTCAAGGCACACGAAGAAAATTCAAATGTTCTATCACAGAAATTATTCAGAATTCAATAGAAGTATCCTAATAGAGCACAAATAAATAATCTAAAGCAAATGGAATAAAATTTCATTAGTAAATTTTATTTTTCAAGAAAATTTGAGTAAAAATTTCCACTAAAAATGTTTTTAAAAATTAAAATTTTCCAAAATTACTTCAGAACTGACCCAAAATGTACTAGAAGTATCACAATAATTCACGAATAAATATATTTTAAAAGTTAGATAGGATGCAACGCCAAAAGTATATCTCATTGTTTGAGAAAACAAAATGAGTCAGAATTGCCAATAAAAATTTAGAATTTTCTGAACTATCACGAAATGATCTAAAATGTACTAAAAGTGTGATGATATCCCACAAATAAATAATAAAAATCAAATGAGTTGGAATGCCAGAACTATATCCTCTTTTTGTAAAAATTCTAAGACATAAATTCTGCTGAACATGTCAAATATTCAAAATTTCTAAAACTATTTCAAAAAAGATACAAAATTCATCAGAAGTATCTTGATGATCTAAATATAAATAATGGAATATGAATGGCATGGAATATGTGGATTAAATCTCATTATTTTTTTAAAAAAATTGTTAATTACTCTAAATTGCTAATAAAAAATTTAAAAATTAAAATTTTTAATAACTGTCTCAAAAATAATCTAAAATCTACTTGAAATATCATAATACCTGGCAATTAAATAATCAAAGCTGAATGAAATACGAAAATTTATTTTTTTTTTAACTATCGAATATGAATAAAAGTTACCACTGAAAAATTTTTAAAAATTCAAATTTTAAAAAAGTCTCATAGATGAACAAATATTCACTAGAATTATAATAATAAATAATCAAAGGCAAATCGGATGAAATAACAGCAGCAGTACATTTCATTTTTGATGAAAAGTCGAAAATGACTCAAAATTGCCGATAAAAATGTTTAAAAAATAGTTTCAATAAAATTTCAGAGATAATCTTAAAATAATAATAATAATAATAATAATAATAATAATAATAATAATAATAATATAATAATAATAATAATAATAATAATAATAATAATAATAATAATAATAATAATAATAATAATAATAATAATAGAGTGACAATTGGGATGAAATATTAAAAGTAAGTTTTATTTTTGAAAACAAAAATTACTGAAAATTGCTATTAAAAATGTAAGAAAAAATGTGAACTAGAGATATGATGAGTGGACATGAATAACTTGTTTTTACTTAGCGTTGATTCGACGCTCACTGCTGTCAGGTCGTGTAAGAGGTTGTTTGGTTCTGTGTTTGCTTAATAATGGTTGCGCGTTCTCTTGTGAATAGCACTGAAGATGTTCTGTATCTAATGGGCTTAGACCTAAAAAGATATCTGCCGTCGGATATACGATAACGTATTACAAGAAAAGATTTTTTTGGAGTGGCAATTCTCATAAAAACCTTACCTCAAAAGCATTATCTGGTTCATTATTTTATCAAAGCCTTGACCCTGTTTCACGACAAGCGCCAAGGAACTGTGGGCTGTTTGGAGATTTAATCAAGAAAACTAGGAATCACTCAATCGGATCAAGCATCTCGATAACTTCGACTGTCTGTACGTTTATTTGAGAAAGCTTACAAGTTTATCAAACGGTAAACCGGCGCAACTAAACGAAGTCTACTGTAACTAAAATGATAAAGTTGTCTACTT
Organism: Nautilus pompilius; assembly: GCA_018389105.1. Lineage (NCBI taxonomy): Eukaryota > Metazoa > Mollusca > Cephalopoda > Nautilida > Nautilidae > Nautilus > Nautilus pompilius. The sequence continues at coordinate 385,392 of JACATO010000343.1, read as the reverse complement.
TTTTCCTTTCTTTTTTCTGGAAATTCTAAGGCCAAATACAACAGCGAAAGAAAGCCATTCAGCCATGCGACGAGTTTGTGGATATCTCCGATCTACAATAACATAAAATCGAACAAAATGACGTCATGTTTCTCCGAGTTTCCAAGGACGTCACTTACACATTTGGACCTTGTAGAAGTGAGTGCCATGATGCAGGAAAAGATTTTCTTGGCAAATTGCAGTGATGTGCGAGACCTTAGAATTTATTTTACTCCGTTTTATTTATTATTTTTCACTATTGAACCATCTACTTGGGAATTTCTGACTGTTTGTTAGCTTTTAAAAATTAAGAAGCTGTGTTGCATTACATTACTTAAGGTGTTTGATTTACTAATTCTGTCTTAATGCTTGGAACGGTTTATGCTATAGTATAACTGATGATGATGATAATAATAATAATAATAATAATAATAATAATAATAATAATAATAATATAATAATAATAATAATAATAATAATAATAATAATAATAATAATAATAATAATAATAATATAATAATATAATAATAATAATAATAATAATAATAATAATAATAATAATAATAATAATAATAATAATAACAACGTTGTCTTTAGATAATATAAGTATGGTCCCGGAAAATGTTTTGCATAGACATTATGTAGACTAATATAAATCGGGTTTTCTTATTCTGAATTTATTCATAGTAGTGGAAACCGGAGAGAGTAGTTGTTAATAGCTCCAGTCTTCCCTGCTTGTATTAGTGACTGCATTGTGCTTTGCGAATGTTTTATGAGTTACAATAGCACAGTACGGTATTAAGGTAGGTATTTTACAAGCATAGAGTGTGGACTTTTAGTAATCATTACTTTTGAACTTTAAGAATAAAAATTTTATGAAATCATTCTTTAACTAGTGTTAATGTGATAATGTTCGTAGTTAAATTAAAATGATTGTGTCATGACGTTAAAAATAATACAGAAATTACTTATTAATGGTAGCAAAACTCTAAGACTCCGACTGTTTTTGCAATTTAGCACCATATGAATAAAAGTAACGTTTGCAAAGAAATGCATCGTTACCTATTTCTGACATAAGCGATTATGTTGCCATTATTTTTAATTACTTATTGTGCCACAAGGATAGAATATACGTACTGTACAATCAAAACTGCATTGGAATTGTGTTTAACTTACATGCATACTATACTTGCTGACTAGCCTTTTCTCTTTTTTTGCATTATCATGATACGTTTTAAAAAGCTTTACCCGTTGATTGAGAGTTTTTTAATTATTTTAATGCAAGTTTTGTTGTTTTTTTTCATCTTAAGATTAAATAGTTAAATAAGGTAAAATAAATAAAAGCTAATTGTAACAACTTTGTAATTTAATTTACCTCTTATAATTTCCAAAAAAAAAGGTTTTATTTTAGATCAGATTTCTGTAGACGAATTTTCGATAACAATGATAATAATACTAATATTTACAGTATATCTATATTATTATGCATATACAGAAAGAAATGAATATTCTTTATTCATATTTCTGATATATTATTATTATTATTATTATCACTAAGTTTTTCATTGTACGATAACGGCAATAAACCAGTCGTAAAACTTAAACAAACAACAACAACAACAAAAAAACAAATAAAAGTTGATTTTTTCTTTAATACAAATATTTTAAAAGACTTTTGTTCGTAGCGTCTTTTTTTGGCGAATTTATACTTTGTTTTGCTTTTTATTGGCTCTATTCTGTTAAGCAGTATGATAACAAACAAACAGAATCCATAACCCGACGATATGAAATGAAAAGGAAACGGTCGGCACCGAGATTTAATCTATTTTCTAGTCTCTCCGCGTTCAATAAATTCCGTTCTGACATTTAGAGGAAAAAAAAACAGTTGTTCCATATAACTGGCTGGCGGCGGCAGAACCACGTACGGACGAACAGACATCCTCTTTCTAGGAGTTTGTGTGCGCGCGTGTGTGGGTGTGTGTGTGGTGTGTGTGTGTGTGTGTGTGTGTGGGTGGGTGTGTGTGTGTTCGTGCGTGCGCGTGTGTGTCTTCGTGTGTGCGGGGGTGTGTGTGGGTGGGTGGGTGTGTGTGTGTTCATGCGTGCGCGCGTGTGTGGGTGTGTGTGTGTGTTCGTGCGTGAGCGTGTGTGTGGGTGGGTGTGTGTGTGGGTGTGTGTGTGTGTGTGCGCGCGTGTGTGCGTGTGTGTGGGTGGGTGTGGGTGGGTGTGTGCGTGTGCGCGCGCGTGTGTGCGTGTGTGGGTGTGGGTGTGTGTGTGCGTGTGGCGCAACCACTAATGAGGGCCTCGTTATCTGTACCTGAATTCATCGTCTTTTGCTGGAGATCAGGTGTTAACTGTGACAGATCTAATTACCAAACCGTAATGGACGCCTAAAGTAATATTAGATAATATATCAAACTACCTGAGTTCGAAATGAGCATTTTTTTCTTTTTTACCTGTGTAACAAATTCTATTTAATTCGTTACTTATTACCTTATTATTTAATAAATTTTGGAGGGTTAGGGTTTCTTAAACCACGGACTTATTTTATTATGAATGTATTTTTTTAAATGTTTTAATAAACTGTCTTCTATTTCAATCATTTACGGTGAATTACTTTTCTTCTTAAGGAGTGGGAGGGCGATTGCGCACCCTGACCCCCTGGCGGAGTGGTTCGGAGCTGATTTCGTGACCGCGGAACTTGTGCCAAAAAATAGCCGTTTGTGCGTCACCAAACTCACATTCATGTCACATTAAAAACCAGCGCCAGGCGATGTTGCTGTGGTTACGAGTGCATGCAACAGACAGGTTTTTCTTCTTTAGCATAATGCAACACGGCCGAAGGGAAATGACAAAAGCTGACGTACTTTTGCCTACAATAGAACTGAAAGGATCTACTGATTTAAGAGAAAATAAGGAAATAACTGTAAAAAGTTGGAATCGTAAATAAATTAGTTTTGCTACAACTCACAGTTGGTTCTAGGAAAATTTAGTTTAAGGACATTAGTTGTTTGGATACTTTACAAATCTATTATGACTTATTTGTTAACATTTGTCTTACTCTAAAGTATTTTTCATTACATTTAATTCAGTTTTGGCTTTTTGGTTTCAAAGTGAAGCATGATAGCAATGCATGGTTTTGTTTTTCAAAAATGAAACTTAATATGATTTGACATCGCCATTCATTCGCTACCATTTCTGAAGGATATGTTTGTCCTCTTTAACTGAAGGTCTACAGTTGGAATTTAGCAGATATGTTACGTATTTGGGGAACCGGCAATTTTCTTTCAACAACTAAAATTTACGCAGATAACCGCCTCTATTTTGTACAAACCGGGAAAGACGGGTTTTCAACGTCATTAGCTGGTAACCAGGAACTGAATCCAAAATCTTTTCCATGGTCACATGTCACACGAACCAAATGCTGCTGCCCGTCCGCTTCATTCAATTAAAATGCAATGTTAATGCGTGGATGACTGCTACTTTTCTTAGGTCTCTTTGACGCGATTTCCTTCTTGGTCCTATCGCTGCCGTATGACAGCATGGCGCGCGTCAAATTGAAAGTCTTGCAATAGGTGAGGTACAACTCTTGCGGTTCACTGCTATGCGCCAAGTAAAAGCGTCACGAGCCGAGACCGTAAATCTATCTCGTTGGCTAGTAAACTGAAATAAATCTTCTAGTGCGGTTAACGAATCTGGCTGTCACACGGCGCGGACTTCCTCGGTGAGATGCTAGTAGTTTTATTGGCCACTTTAACTACGTGCGTAATCAGCAGAAAGGAAATTAGATAAATTATTTATCCTTTTTTAATTATTATTTTGAGTGCGCATACATATTTTTATTGTCTGATGAAGAATAATTGTTAATTAATTTGTTTGTACCTAATACTTTACAGAGTACAGGGTGTTCCAAAAGTCTTGGGCACATTTTGACAATGAATATCTCGGAAACTATTAAGGATATAAAAACGCATCTGGTAAATTCAGAAAGCTTGTAATCTCAATTTTTACATGGAATGTTCAAAGATGTTCAATGTGAGCACCATTGGTCACACGACACACATCAAGCCTATAGTCCAATTCTTGCCAAACGCGTCCCAGCATTGCATTGTCAATGGTTGAAACAGCTTCTGTTATTCGTGCCTTCAGCTCATCCACGTCTCTGGGAATAGGGGGCACATATACCAATCCTTTCACAAATCTCCACAAAAAGAAATCGCATGGTGTGAGATCTGGAGATCTGGGTGGCCAGGACATGAGATCGTGATCATTCTGCCCAGACCTTCCAATCCATCTGTCTGGCAGTTTTATGTTCAGAAACTGTCTAACCCTGAGGCTCCAGTGTGGTGGCGCTCCATCCTGTTGGAAAATGAAGTCACCAGACTCTTTCTCACTCAATTTATCCATTAACTAAAAAATCTGAAAAGATATCTAAAAAAATCTTAATCTAAAAAAATCTTAATATCTGAAAAGAAATAAAAAAAATAAATAGCCTTACAAAAAAATTAATGTAATTAGCTTTAAAATGACACAACTTTTATCTTACTACCATTCATAGTTAAATAGATATGGGGACTTCAAATGTGCCCAAGACTTTTGGAACACCCTGTATATTGAGGTCTTTCCTACCTCTGTATATTTTCCTCTAATATTCTCTTTACTTTGCCAGACAATTATTTAGTTTAATTATATCTTGTATGCTTATTTGTTTGTTCTCGTCTTAATTACGTAATAAGACTGCTTGCCTGATATATTTTAACTACATGACATCGAAGTGCTGCCTTTTTTGGCAGGAAAGGGGTGGTGCCACATGAATGCCTTTGCAATCTTGTAGGGTACAGTGTAGCAGCGCGATAGTCCGGTGGTTAGCTGGACTGCTAAGGTCAAGAGCTCAAGGATTAATTCCGGAGAAGACCGGCTCGATTTGGCATATATTCCTGGCATTGTCTTTTCTCGGTCTTCTTCACCAGCCGGTCTCGTGTGTTTCCCTTAGGAATTACAGTTTTCCTCCGAAATCTGAAAACGAAGAGTTCTGGTTGAGGCTTTAGATAGGCTTCTTATATCAACCGAACTCGCATCGCACCAGGCACTCTCGTTCTCGCCTTCGTTTCCGGTGCCACTCACTTCTTCCTCCTTCTCCGGCTAGTGTTCTGAATCCCGGCTTATGTTAACGGTCGAATACAGCAGGGGGTGGGTAATAGTAATAGACTACAGTATTCTCATAGGATCTCTTGTTCGTCTCTAACGTTTCGACAAGGAAGCTATATATTTCATCTCTGACAATGGTTCTGAAATTTCCATATAAGTCTGATTACTGCACAAAAGTTCATCTTTATTTTGCCTTTAATAGTCAATTTGCTTTTAATTCTGTCGATCCCATTTGTTTTATCTCAAAATCTCTATTTTTCTGTTCTTCTGGTGTGTAGAAGTGTAGTATTGCGTTCTAGAACAATTAATCACTCCCATAGCCTATTCAGATCTTTATATATATAATGCAATGCAGTATGTCATTAGTATACATACAGTGGCAGACAAAGGATTAACAACGCTAAACAGACATAAATTGACACATGACATCTGTAAAATAAAGACTTCCTGATGGCCATTACAATGATAGGAAAACAATTTCTATGATCGATAATAAGTGTTTTGCATGCACTTCCTCTACTTATTATATGATGCGATTTCATTGCGCATAAGTTTAAGAACGAATCAAACACATTTGAAGTTTTTTTTTCACAAAAGCCCACTTATTAAAGATTACATAAGATAAATAGATCAAGAAACCGAACAACCATGAATACCAATTACAACTTGACAGCGCTTATGCGTGGAGTACACAAGACGAATACACCGGTCTATGCATATATCGGCTCAAGTTGAGTGAATAGTTTGCAACAATTTATCTAAATTTCTGAATTTTTCTTCCTGATTTGTTTGCAGCATTCCACAGATTCTCTTTTGGATTCAAATCAGGACACTGAGCTGGTCACTTTAGAAATGAAATTTTTTATCTGTCATATACTGCTTGACGATGGCGGCTAATGTTTTACATCTTTACGATGTTAGAAAAATGTGGCTGAGAGGGAAACACTACAGAATATGATTATTATACATATAAGTAAAGATTTCAAAGTAAAAAAAATCAATCTATTACTTCCTAGATACGATGAACTTGGCTTATTCCTTTTCTAGAGAAACAGCTTTATCATAATCGATCTACCCCTTCCTTTGATCGTCGGTTTGGTACACGTTGGATGAAATACTTCACTGAATCTTCGCTGCTCAAAAGGCCGATTATCTTATCCAAACTTCTGAGACAGTGACGGATTAAGCTGTATCGCCTTGACGATCCACATTTCGAGAGTTTAATAAGGATTGGTGTTTCGAAATGGGGTCGGGATTTTCGATTTTTTACGGAAATAGAGGAATTCTTTCTGGCAACACGCCTCGTCAATTCAAAATCCCAAAAACTGTCTCTGGAAAGTTCTCGCGAAGATCCATAAGGCCTCCAAATCTTGTAATGTGTCGATTTATTTCGGTTGGTTTTCCGATCGGTCCGAGCACAAGTATTTTTGGGGACTGCCACTTTTATAGCGTTCCATGTATCCGCCCGTTTGTTATTACGTCTTCGGTGTAGATAAGTCGTTTCACTGTATTCGGGAATATGAGAGATTCTCTTTTGCTCAACTGCACCGATCGGAGCATGTTTCGTTGGACTTAAACTGACTTGTTTTTTACCCATTGTAGAATGTTAAAAGGTTATGCATTAGTTTACAATATTCTATTGGTTCTCCAAAATAACTCCACAAATATAAACAATTGTAGATGGCGTTTTTAAACTTTTGCTGCAATGACATTTCCTTCCTAATGCAGGAAGAGAGAGCGTTTGTAAAATATGTATACCGATCGTGTTGATGTGTATGTCAATCGAAAAGACAAGAAATTGATTTTCTATCAATGTACTTATCGCCTGCGCTGTAATGTTTATTTCTACACGTTTTACCTGTCTGTTCTTAAACTCTAGTCCTCCACTTTATATCAGATTAAGAACGGAGATATGTTGGTGATGCAATAATTACATAAACTAAGGGTTAGTTAAAGTTCTCCTACTTACTACTAACTAATAATGTACTAATGTTTAGGATATTTTTTCTCGTGTCTATCTGTCATCAGAGTTTGGATCTTGAAAAACGGTTGTCTCCTTTTGTGATTACATTATATTTTATAATTTTTTTCTGCTTTTCCGCTGTTAAAAAAAAAATTACATTAGAAATCTTAACAACCAACGGTCGCCGGGGATTCGAAACCAGGTGAGGCCACTTGTACAAGCCAAAGAATAGCGATAAAAATACATATTTCAAAAACATCTGCTTAAAATTAACATTACTGCACTCTACAGCAGTCTTCCTAATGATATAATTCTGATGGTGGTGGTCGGAAAATACTGCTTTGGTTAATTTATCGATTTAGTCACAACTAATCAAAGGGAGGAAAACGCACAAAAAAATCATTTTACTGTTTTTGTATAACATAATGTATATGAATAAAAACGCATATGTATATTATTATAAAATTGCCAGTGCTTGCATAGTGTACAGCAGATGTGAGCAACTTCCTTCAGGGTGCGGCCCGGGTAGATATTTCCCAAGTTTACCTGCGACCCGTACCGAAAGAGGTAAATGAAAAATTTCAAAAATACTGGTATTTTCTTAGCAAAAAAAAACCCCTATTTTTAGTCTTAAAAGAATGCAATTAGAGTAGCAATAGAATATACACTAAATGAGAACTTTATTCAGTTACTAAATGTTTAATTTATTGAATACAATATTTTAAATCACTTAAGCTGAACAGAATTAAATTATCCTGACAACAAAGACCAGATGCATTCATGAGACGTTTGGGACTTCATGTTTCCACCAAAACAGTCAATTTGAAAAGTGTTTTCTGGATGTGGATCAGTTATTCTCGTCTTTATTTTATATTTAACGAACTTCATACGAGAAAACAAAAATGGCTCGCAAATGAAAGTGGTTCCGAAAAAGGGAGGTTATTCTCTTCCGAGGGAAAGCAGTAAGCTTCATATAATTGTTGAATGAGAAATATTTCTTATAAAAGTCAGTTGGTGGAATATTCTTGATTTTTTTTAAAAAATCTATAAGCCAAATTCATCAGCAGCTCAGTTACTTTATCCTCAAAGATACTAGAGCTTGTTCCACATCAACATCAGATGGGGAAAAGGTTTTTAAACTCGCTTCTTGTGCAAGAGAACCATGGAACCTCGATTTGAATTTTTCATTCAAAGACTTCAACTCGTTTTCAGACGAATCACAATCAAGTTTATTGTTGTAATTCACAAGTGTGAGATTGAACATTTATCCAGAAATTCATGAAACTGAAGGTGTGGTTTAATGGTCTAGACTTAATAAAATCTATGCAGGAAACTACCGTAGTCATGACATGAGAGAATTTGATTGATTTTGCATACAAGTTTTGTTCCTACAAAATACAGTAAAGTACAAAATTCTTCATTATCGATGTTCATAACAGACAACTCCGATCTGATTTTAGCAATAACGTCTAAGTCTTATCCAACCATTGCTAGAGTCATCGGTTAATATCCTGCTTACAATCCAACCTAAGGTCTAAATTCTTTTCGTGAAAATGGATTTAGCATCGATTCTATGAAAAAAATATCCAGCTGACCAATATCAGTGGGATTATTTGTGCTCTTGTGTAAAGCAAAAATAAAAAAAAAAAACCTTAAGACACGAGTTCTTTGAGGATTAATTTTGGCATCTGCCACTCCGCCGATCCGTTTTGTCACAGTCCAACGAAAAAGAATTAATTGTTCAAGGTGCTTACCTAGTACTTTCGTGACAGCACTGAGACATTCTTTGACAAAGTCTCCCTCAGAATATGGCTTCGGGTGCTTCGAAATTCGTTCACTGATATTAAAGCTTGCCGAAACAATGTTTTCAGTTTCATTATTCAGTTTGTGGGGGGGAGTATTCCTTCAAATTTTAAACCTTATATTTTCTTAGCTGGCCTTTTAAACTGTCGTAAAATGCGTGCTTGGAATCCGAGTGCCTTTTCGGGTTACATCCTTTCAGAACGAAAATAGTTACAGAACAAGTCAAAGAAACAGAATTTCACCTCTGAAGGATGGAAAATTAATCATCAGTCCACTTTTCTTGAAATACACGATACTCACTGTATACTTTCCTCCTCTTGAATGATGCCATCTCAGCGAATCAGAACGCGAACCGCAGATATAACAGAAAAGCTGATATAATAAATCGCCAATATGACAAAAGATGGCGAAGATTTCACGCAACAACTCGCGTGCTACACTCACGCTCGATTCGAGGCTGACAGCTGTAGGCGATGAGGCTGTTCATGCGGCCAGTTCCAGAACTTTCTCAATCTTTTATGTCAACCGATCTCATTACGCTACAAACGGATAGGCGAGTGTGTTACGATCGCAATGTAGTCGGAATTTTGTTCAATAAATAATTTATAATTTATTAATTTGTGGGCGGCCCTCGGGCCGAACTCCGCACGGCGTTGTATTTAGACGTTATCATTTGAGTAAGGCAAAGTCTGTACTGTAATTAAAGGGTAATGTGCGATTTCCGGAACACAGGCGATTTTACTGTTGATGCACGATGCGCTGTTGTGAAAGCATAACAAACCTTGAACTCGGATGCAAGGTTACGTTGCTTGATGATACCATACCGCCAAGGATTCTGTTCTTTGCCGTTAGAGTATCGTTCTTTAAAAAATGGGGAAGAAAATCGGCATCTTGAATACCAGAACGCGGTTCTGTTGGAAGCTCCTCTGTCTGGGCATTATCCATATTACAGCGCGTCCATCAAACACGGTTTAGATTTACTGTCTTCCAAATTTAAAGACGTAAAGAGAAACCTCTCCTTTTTACGGCAGTCAACGAAGATGAAACAGAAGTAATTTTACTGCCAGTATAAGAAAAAGGAAAGGAAAGTTTATGCGAATGGCATTGCTTACAGAATGGTTAATCTCTTGTTTCGTAATTAGCGCCCTCTCGTTACTCCTTCCTCCGGTTATACGGTAACCTACACAGGAAACTGTCTACCAACTAAAGTCGCGTGCCTTTTCTACCATTAAAGAGGCGGATCGTAAGTGAACTGGCACTGGTTGATTTCCTTCCTTGTAACCCCTATTCTATTTGCATTCGCGTTCTTCTGGCTGAAAAATCTTTCAAATAAAGGTTTTCCCAGCAAATCTATCGTTGGCTTTCTTTTGCCCAATCGCATGAACCAACTTGAAAGTTCGTTTTGCGACACTCAGTTCATCTGATTATTTCCTACATAAACTTTACTTTTACGAAGCAGGACGCAGCAGCATCTGATGAGAAAACTTATCCTTCAAAGCCACTTCCAAGTATAATTTCAGATTTAACATTTGCAGAAGGCTTGTGGTGGCCAAGAGAATTTGCTCAGACGACGGGCATATTTAAAATCCCCGCCAGCCGGGCTGTCCAGTCGAAAGTGCTTCGTCGCTAACAAGTAAAAAAACAAGAAACAGCGGAAGGACAGCGGGCGATCGGGTGCTCTGTAACCCTGGTGTGAGTAGTGAAAAGATTGCGACTACTCCGTTACGGCAATCTACCATTTGGTCCCGAGCTTAACTGTCAGCTTCCAGTCTCTGCTAACGCTGATAAAAGTCACTGAAGCGGACAAATCGTAATTTATTAACTAGAGAAACAACCCTATCCATATTGCAGCCATAAATTAAAGCAGCTTGTAACATTATCGGGATTGGAAGCTGACACCACGAAACACTTTATATGTTTATAAATTGCTTAAGCACGACTTTAATTCCATTATTTTTTTAAAAACGATTTTAATCACAACGACAGGCCGAACTTTAAATACTGTTAGAAGAAAACTCTGAAAGCTCTTTCAGCCATGAAGGGCGAAATGATAGATCTGCTTCCGATATGTATTCGTAATCACTGATTAGAAATGAACGAGGAAAGCCTTTTTTTTTTTATTTTGTATTTACTTAAAATATTTATTACATTTAGTTATAATAAAATATAATAATTAAATATTTATACGTAATCTATATGAATTTATAACAGATAAGGTTTATTTTTTAAATATTATTTTCACAAGAGTCGACGTTAAATTAGAAATCCACTTTTTATTAGTCTGCAAACAGCGCCACCAGAGTGAGACATCTAATAAATCGTATTGACACTTGGTTTGGAAAACATTAACAAAATAGATACAGTGGTGGTCGCAATTATAAACTCGCAAACTAATTTATTAGGGCGTATAGTTATATGCATATTGGAATAAGACTGGTAGAAAACGGTGACCGGTGGCCCGGTGATTAGCTTACTGCGCTGCCAAGGATAATGGTTCGAGTTTGATTTCCGGTCGTTTCCGGCGCGGCTTGGCGTACGTAACTCCCTGGCATGATTTCTTCAGGTTCTTCTTAGTCAGCTGGCTGTAACTTTCCTCGCGGTATGTCCTGTATCTTTCCAGATCTGAACATAAAGGTTTTAATAGGGATTTTTCTGCCAAAGTCAGCAGTGCCGGGCTCTTGGACACAGTCAACGCTCTCTAGCGGATAACCGCGGCACTACGCTCCCTCGTGGAGATTGGTTTACGACACAACAACTGCTAGAAAATGAAAGGTGCCTCTCAAAAAAATGCATATACATTTTCGTACACTACCGTATAAAAAACATCTTGTCTCTCAAATTTAAGACGTTTTATTCGGTGGCTCACAGGTGACGGTACGGTATAACGGAACAATACATTTTTTACGTCACGCTCTCCGAATCTTACTACCATTCACGAACTTAAACAAAGATTTGCTGATGATTCAAGCTGTTCTGTGGAAAGCATGTGCCGCTGTGTCGTTCTGTTGTCAGATGCTGCAATACCTTTTTGGATGCCGATCGTAGACCTGTTGAACACCTGTTGTAGAGTATCATGTTTTAAGTGTCAAATACATAAAATCAAAAATTGTATCTAGCACCAGACTATAGAATAAAAGAGCATACATCTTTTGTGGACACCTGGACACGAGAAGATTTTTTGACTCTCCTCACGCACGTCCTCTTTTATCAGAATATCCCCCCTTTTTTTGCTTTTATTAACAGTTCTACAATTATTGGGGTGTTCGCCGACTGTTCAGGAACTTTCAATTTAACTTATTAGGTCAGACACAAAACATTTAAATCGGTTCTAATTTTATACAAGGGTTTAACGAAACCAGAGTTCAATTGTTTTAGGAATTCCGACTTTCACGAAATCAGTACGTAATACGCATCACAAAAAGTCTGGATATTTGGATCAAACCCAAGTTGCATTTACGAATGTTTTTTCGGTCGATGTTTACTCAAAGGTCTCTATCATAAGAGGGGGGTTTAATATGTATTCGGTGCGCTCCCGCCTGCCATTTATTTGGAGACATATTTTTACTGCTAAAAGACGGTCGGTCATAGTAAAATTAAGTCATTAGAGATAAGGACGATTTGTCCTGTTTATGTCTGAGCGGCTTGTCCAGGGTCACGTGGTTTAGATTCTACTTCTTTAAAAGTGCTGTCAGCGGGGGTGCGACGGTTCGGTGAATAGACCGCTCAAGTTGAAGACCCCCCCCGAGCTAAAATTTCGGTCGGGTCCGCCTTGTTTGGTGTATTAACCTTAGCATGATTTTTTTCTCTCTCTCTCTCTTTTATAGCTTTTGGGCGTCGGCAGGCCGCGTTGGTTTCCTCTCACATCTGAAAATCAAAAAAAAAACTAGCGTAAACTTTCGATAGTAACCTCTCCCGCTAAGAAACGATACGAAACGGTCTTGAAACTTACATAGCATGCAAAATATGCGATCCCTAATCTCTGCAACGAAAGACAGAGACCTACAATCTCCACTGGTATAATCCAGTGCTCTGAAAGAAAGGTGATTGTAAAACAAACCAAGATTTTATACTCTAGTTCCAATACCTGTTTATAACGATATACGTGAGTCCTTGTTCGTTTAGAAGAATAAATCTGCCTTACAGTTGCGAATAGATAAATATGATGTTCAATTCCTTTGTGGTTTTAGTGTATAAGCTGAACAGCCAGCGGATAATAGTTTGAAAAATATGTAGCAAACCTACATACATCAAATATATACGAACGAACATTCATTCTATCATAGATCGTGCAATTTGGCTTAGATACAAACAAATAACACCCGCAGTGCCACTTTAGTGGTCTCCCCTTTTTTTAACAGTTAATACATTTGAAAGCTTTTAATCTCGGTGCCAGAGGCTGACGTATAGTGAAGCTGGAGTAACGTGGAGAGTACTCATTGGGAGTTTTCGCAACTTTGCCGTAGATTAGGTAAACATTTCAGCGCAGCTTCCTCTACTCTAGATTCTGCTGCTGAGTGATTGCATTTCCGCTCTCTCCCTGCGGCGAAGATAATCAGAAGTGTCTTCTACAGCTGGAAATGGATTTCTGTATATTTATCTTCTTCATCATTTGATCTTTCCTGTAAGATTTGACCCGATAATATAGAGACAGTGATCGATAGAGTAGGAATAAACCGTCATCGAAACACCTGCATGCTTGACAAATCTATCTCATCAACAAAAACGGAGGGGCTATAAAACGGCACCTTGCTACTAGAAACTAATGAAGTTGAACTTTGCCATTACTTTGTCTACCAAAAAAGAAAAAAGAAAAAAGAAAAAAATTCACATTTCTCTTCATTGTGAGCGTTTTACTTTCAACGGCGCTTACATGCAGCTTAATGATTCGAGTTGGAGGAACACGGAGATGTCACCTGCAAGCCATAAATATTACACGTTCTGAAGTCCCGCAAACTAACGAGTCGGAGTCACGCGGTGTCGACCAACACCCTCAGCCAAGAGTTCCACGGCAACAAGGAGATGGAAAGCCTCTTGTTGCTGTATTTTTTCAGACTATGATGAAAGTCCACGGACGTTGAGATTAATCGAAATTCCGACTATGGATAAAACGTTAGGTTTGATTTCCCTCAACGTACGAGAGACCACATCCCAAGATACTCTCTTAGCAGAGTTAGATAAAACTGGAATTAGGTATCTCCTGCTGACGGGAAGTTTACTTTAATAGTTATCAGGAAAAGCGAAAAGCTTCAGGAATACTTATATACCCACACTTACGGTGAAAGCCATGAAAAAAATATACTAGTTTATTTAAATTTAGCTACAAAAGATGTCGTTGGTTCGATTGTACGAGTATATACTCACAACCCAGCTTCTTTAAAAACCTAAAAATTACATTAGAAGAAGAATTAGAATCACAGTCTGTAGATGATATTTATCTAAATTCCCCTTTATGAATTAAATAGGCAGGGTCCGGTTATTAAACATAGGAGGGGCATATGCGCGAGACTACGCTGTTCCAAATCTTGCGTTCACGACACGGTCTCATCGATGCCTATACAGTTGAATACCCGGATGATAAATCGTGCACTCCTGTCTCAATTAGGTATACTGTATAGCATATCTTACCAGGAGAGATAAAGTACACACCAGTGCTAAACTTAGTTCGCTTATTCGAAACGTGTTCCCTGAAGCTATCTCCTATAGTGATCACTCCAGAGCAGAACTAGAATTAAAGTAAATTAGGTAGCAAATAGGGTCAGGTATTTATCATTTAAATAACACAGTGCTGACAGAGTCCATTAATGTGATGAAATTGCAATTCTCGGGTCCTTTTCTATAATCGTCCGAGAGCTGTACCCTGTTTTCGGAGCAGCTACGGCAGAAAACCACGTTTCACACAAATATGACGTCACGAAAGGTGGAAAAAATTTTCATAGACTTGACTGACGAAATGGGATATTCCTCTTTGGCAGGCAACCAAAACATAGAAAAATTTCCTGGACCAAGTGACTGCCGCAACAACCCATCACTTGACAAGACTCTGATTTGTCCTTGTTCGGGAGTTGTCAGTCCAAAGACAGCGTTAGCAGCAAATGGATTTCTTATCCATTCAGATTTTGTGACATCTAAGTCGTTAAAATAAAACGAAAACTTCTCCTGTAAAGTGTTTAAATGTTCAATAAATATTTCACTGTTGGCTTTCATATCCGCTTTAATTTCATTTTCTGCAACATATCGTACATGACTAATCAAACGAGCATTCTCAGCTATACCAGTTGCCTCATCCACTTGAAACCTATCAAATGGTCAGACAGGTCTTCACTTATATCTGAAATTCTTCTTTCGACAGTGCTCTCTGCAGATGGAATATTGCACACCTGTTTGGCACTTGATTCCCCGAGCATTATTTCAACCGTATCAATAGCAGCGGATAACATCAAAGTTTCTCCTATTGAATGAGGCTTCATACATCTTTCAATTCTATATGCAACTTTGTGCGATGCGAACAAAGCTTTTGATGCAACACTTGCTGTTGTGTTTTTTTACAAAGGCTTTCCTTTGAGCATTAGATCCTTCTAATCTTCTATGGAAGAAGTCTGGTGATTTACCAACATATTTAAGATGCAGTCTTTCAATACGCCATTTTGATTTATTAGGCTTCATGCTATCTGCAGCACAAAAAAATAGGTCATGCATAATGGACATCGAGGCCTTCCTCCCCCATTAACGTTAGTACCTGTGAATCCAAACCACAGGTATCTCTCGTCGTATTTTCTGAATTTTGTTCTTTCTACATCCCATTCTATTACTTAAGCCAGTCCCCACTATATCTTTACTTGAACTTGCTTCATTCCCTGTCTTTCCTCTTGTGACCAATTAAAAATATCCCCATCTTTTCGTAGGTATTCAGAAATAAGAACAAGAACTGGGAAACCTTTTTCAAATAAGTAAAAGAGTGGAGGGACTTCAGGATCAACAGACGATTAGCAGCGACAAAGAACACGGTCTCGAGGTGGCCTTGACAGAGATGAGGAAATACCCGGCATCAAGGCGCTACCTAGCAACACAACAGGCCGCGTTCCAACATGGTTCCTTGGCAACGACTTAGACCTCCGCATTCAATACCAACCTCATAAGATGATAGGAAAAATACAATTTTTATTCTCGCAGGATATCATGAAAAAAAAACAAAACAAAAATGCTTGCTATGAGTGAGTAAATAACGAGAGCAAAAAAAATAATAATAATAATTTTTTTTTGTTTAATATGAGAGCAAGATATAGGTTCGCTAGGACGGTTAGGCCATCGTCGTCTCCAACTCTTCGGCTTCTTCCACTGTTCTTTTGGAACTCTCCCACCAAAATACCGCCCCTCCCCCCAGCCACCGGCACGCCCACAGTTTGGGAAAACACTGCTCTGAAGTATGTGTTCGAACGCAAGCAATGAAGAAAGGAAAAATCTTGCAAACTTTCTGCTGTTTGGAGAAGGCTGGAGTGACAGCTAAAAGTAATGACTACCAAAGCCGTTACCGCCACAGGACTAGATGAAGTATCAAAAGCAGAGACTCGGTGTTATAAACAATTATATATATATAAGCATAAATACATGTTGAGTACCTCACAAATTCCTCTTCCCTTTGACTAATTTAGAGTATAAATTAAACCAGATAAAGCATAAGCTCTGTGAAGGCCATTTAAACTTTAAAAAAAACAAGAGAGCATTAAATAATAATAAATCAATCTCTGAGAAGGATGGTTTTGTGCCCGAGTTCTATAAAAAATTCCGATACTTATTAGTCAGTGATCTGACACATACTGCTAATTATGCATTTGAAACAGGGGCTTTCTTATTTATCCAATTCAATGCCACTCTGGTTTTTTTTCTCTCTCTCTTTTTTAGGAAATTGGATTGGAAATGTTTGGATAATTTGGGGGCGCTAATAGTTTAATAAATTACTACTGTAAAATCATAACTAAAACATTAGTTAACAGACTGGTCAAATTATGGACAAGAATATAAATTCAGATTAAATCTGTTCAGAGAAATACTGCACGAAGTAGACACGGATAACTCTGCAAAAACTATGCTACTCTTAAAGCAATCGAAAGATTCTAGTGGGATAGAGGGTAAATATGACACTTAAAGAATTCAACTTTAAGGAATCCTTCCTTAGATGTATAAAGTAATGGCATATTCAAACCCAGTAGTTTTTGTCAGAACGGTTTTGCTTAGGCATATTTTAAATCCTCCAGAGAAATACGACGTAGCTTCCCTTTGAGCGTCATACTTTACATATTAATGGGGGAGACGGTGTTTTGTACGATTTGGAAAGAGGAAATATTAGAAATTAAATTAACCGATGATCTACTAGAAAATAAAATAATACAGCCATGTCTAAATCACCAGGCCAACGGCACGGGAACCGTGACGGTATAGCTACGTTTTTTTCGTCCTGATTTTACGAGGCTGCATTTTGTGCCTGAATAAATTTCGAAGTGGAAGGGAACGTAACCAAAATCTTTTAAGGGGGCGGCACTATAACCCACTACAGTTGTGGAATTAGATGGAATTTAAAAAAAAAAAAATTTGTTTAATTCATGGTATTTACTTCTCCCTAAATATGAACGTAAATGTAGATAAGAGCAAATGGTAGGAACCAATAAAAGATACAAACCAAAAACTAAAGAGCTGGTCAAACCATAACCTTAATTAATGGTTTGGCGACCCCTTTCTTATGATATGAGTAAAATTATAGGAATTCAAGAGCGGGTTATTCGCGGCGTCAAAACAGAATTGGTCGTTAAAAACAGACTATCCATTTCTCTCTGAAATTAAGAGGGTTAAATATTTTAAAAAATAAAGTAAAATTATGTTTCAAACGACAAAAACTGTATTAGAAGTTATACTTTTAGTATAGAAGCGGGAAAAGGCAAATACTCCACCTTCAACAGATAAAAGCAGTTTTTAGTACCACTACTCAATAGCTATCCTACTAGGAATCCACGAAGAATCTAAAAAAATACTCTTAATAAATGTCATAAAGATAGCATAGAAACTTGGCGAAAGAGCAAATTATTTCCTTGACATGACATTTGTTTACAATTAAAGATATTAGTGACACATGAAGAGACCTTTAACTCTTCCTAACCGGAGACACCAAAGAAAACCACTGTTATGAGATGTGCCAAGAGTTTCTAAACTCTGGACCGCTTCGACGGCGAAAACGGTATAATTGCTTTAAAAACTGTTGAGTGAACAACCATACTTCTAATACAGATTGGAAGAATTGTCTATCGTGTACATACACCCGGTGAGGGAAAATAAGTTTCAATAGAAATTGATAAATACTCCGAAATGTCTGCGATGTCAGAAGATAGGCGATACGGTTGGTTATACATACGATTTTTTTAATTTTGTTTTTGCCCGCAGAGTCAGCCGATCTGGGGCAAATCCAGCACGCGGATCTCTCTCTGGCATTCAGCTCAAAACAACCAAAGTCGCTCGCACAAGCTTCATCTCTGCCGACGCACCTCTGGCTTTTCCCCAAAAATGTAATAAGAGTCGTCTTTTGACGTATTTAATTTTCACAGCTCAGCAGGTAACTTGGAACCAGCCACTGGGCGTTCTAGAAGACGGGAAGTCCGCTCCAACCGAGTTTGGTTTACAAGAAGTTCATACGACTAAATTTACGCGGAAAATACGCCATCGTGAACTTTAGTGTGACTCACAGACGTGCGTTTTCGAACCGCTGGCTGATCAACAGCACTTCAAGCCACGAGGGCCAGAACCATGCGTTAGTTTAGCACTTCTAGCGCTAATAACATCAATTACCGACTCAGGTGTCAACTTTCTGCGGATAAAACGAAATGTTATTTTAAATTTTGTGGCTCTTTAATTTATTTTCTAGGTATAAGAACTAACAGCGACGTCTTTTTTATCTTGGTTTTGCGAGAAAGATTACGGTAGCGGTTCTTCTTCTTCTTTACATAAATTACTGCAAGAAGAGAAGATTGCGCCCTGATCATTTTAAAACTTTTTAGCTTATATGGGAATAAACAGAAAGAAAGCCCTGTTCTAGGGAGAGCATTTGGATAGACCCAACTCTTCTGCCTAAAAGGGAGGAAGTTGGGTGGGCGCCTACAAACACTTTCAGAATAAACCGAACCTTCAGAATGAGGAACCAGCACGTGCTAGAGTTGTCGATGTCGTTGCTTTGTTCACTAGTCTTTACAGTGGAGATTATTCCGGCGAGAGAGAAAAAAAGGGCGTAGTGCTGTGGTTAACCGCTAGAGAGCATGAGTAGTGCCAAGTGGGCCCGGCGAGTTTTGCCAGCTGTCGAAGAGAAATCCTTACTATAACTCTTCGTTATTAGATGTGGGAGGAAACTTGAGTAAACCGGACGATCGGTTGGCGAAGAAGAGCGAGAGCAAATCAAGCCAGGAAGTCGGGGCAAACAGACAGAGGAATCGAACTTTGGCATTCGATCTTGGCAGTCCAGCCGTTTTACCAGTGGGGCTACTGGCCGCCCAAACTTGGTTTGATTCCACTACTCGTCAGTATCTGATTTTTCACCATGTTTACTGATGTGTCTCGGTCGGAGGGGGAAACGCGCGTTGGCGTGAATGGTAGGAGAGTGCAGCTGCAACTATTAAGGTAAATTACACACTATCCCCCCATTCTCAAGCCTTTTCTATTTTCAAACAGCCAGTTGGAAAGTTTTGTACTTAACTATTTTATAGTCCTGCAAAAGGTCTTTCGATCAGAGGTGACAATCTACAGAAATACAACAACAAGAAGAAAGGATAAACCTTGCAAAGTTACTTTCTGATAAGGAATTTCACTTCAATGATTAATTAAGTTATAAAATAAAGTGAATTTAAAAAAACTATGAAATCATCTTATTGAACGACAACCGACTAAATAACTTTTTTTTTAAAAGAAAAAACTTCATGCGATTTCAAAACTACGTTAAGATATAGTAGTATGCAAGCTATAGGGTAAGAAAAGCGATAGAGGATAGAAGAATTACCGTTTACTAGTTTAAGATTTTTAATAAAAAAATATATTTCATAATTTTTTTAACTTAAGTCGGTATAAGGCGTTGCCAGATTCCTAGTGTTGTCTACTTTAAATAGGTTAAAAGTTCTGATTGGTTTATTTGCTGATTCTATTTCAATATGTATATTAATAAGAAAAACAGACATATATGTATACTGGTAAAAACGTAGATTTTGGTCGCGCAGCTTGTGGTTCAGAGAGAATGAGTCAACACTATTTTGTTCATTATGCGCGGTTTAATTTGAAATCTGATTTAAGCACTGAATCTTTTCAAGTGAATTTTTATTATTTTTTTTATTAAAAAAAAAACAAAAAAAGTCTAAATAGTTTCTGGCCGGAAAACTGTGTATAGTATACGTTTCTGGAAGTTGTTGTTGATTAAGGCGTTAAAATGAGACTTAAATTTGCCAAACTTCCGAAACCTCGTCAAAAAAGCAAAAAAGGAAATGAGTGAAGTTTCTTGGCATTCGGTTAGTGCCAGATTGATTTCTTCTGATGCGCGGCCGAGAAAGGAAGACCGTAAGCCAAGAGCTGATAACAACATTCTAGACGTACTCGAGCATCCGTCAATAGCGTAAGACGTCTCTCCTGCATACGTAAGTATTGAATTCTACATGTATTTCTAGATAACAAGCGGACGGAGTGAATTTTGTACATTAGCGAACTGGTGGAATCGTTGCAACGCCAGATAAAATGTAAACTACATTTTCCGGAATTTGGTTATATATATATATATATCGGAGCTAAATATATAGAGTCTACAGGTTTTGTCTTGTGTCAGAAGATGGTGGAGGTCGGTGCAATAGTTATGCGCTTGTGTGACCTATCTTCAGTCTGAAATTCGGGTAGGGGAGTGTGTGTTCCGAGATACGTTTATCGTGAATCTTATTAACACCGAATTCGTTTAGAAAAGTCTCTTTCCGCCGGGACGAGAAAGCTTATCATGGCGTTAGAAAGGGAGAAAAGGGCAGAAATCCGCTGAAAGCTTTCTCTTGTTTCCAGCCACACGGTTGATCAATAACACTGGTCAACAAATTTTTATTTTTTTTCTTTGGCAGACCATCTAGGAGTGTTTTCTGGGGTTTTGAAGGTCGCTGATTACGAATATAACATTGGTTTTGTCTGATTGGCTCTAGTTTAGAAGATATTGATAGCCTCAAATAAGCCTAAACTGCTAAAATTCTCCCTGAAATACTTCAATATAGAAGCAGTAAATAATAATTTTCTGAAAGTTGTACTTTTGCATAATGGCAATAAGTTTGCTCCTGTACCACTTGGCCATTCTACCAAGATGAAAGAAGAGTATGATGGTATCCAATTTGTTCTTGAAAAGCTAAATTACAACACTCATAAATGGCTGATTTGTGTGGACTTGAAAATGGTGAATTTTCTGCTTGGTCAGCAAAGTGGGTACACAAAGTATCCCTGCTTTCTTTGTTTGTGGGATAGCAGAGCAAGAATCCAGCACTGGAGAAGGGAGAACTGGCCAGAACGAGAAAGTCTCGAAGTCGGCACAGCCAACGTCATCAATGAGCCTTTGGTACCCAGGGATAGAATCATCTTCCCTCCATTGCACATAAAACTAGGGCTCATGAAGCAGTTTGTTAAGGCGTTGAACAAAGATGGGGATTGCTTCAAGTACATATGCAGGCAATTTCCAGGTCTTTCCATCGAAAAAGCTAAAGGTGGCATCTTCGATGGACCTCAGATTCGAACGCTCATGAGGGATTCTGACTTCACTAATCATATGAACATGGTTGAGTTAAATGCTTGGGTGTCCTTCACAGATGTAGTGACAAACTTTTTGGGAAATCACAAAGCTGACAATTACAAGCAATTGGTCCGTAAGATGCTTACTGCATACGAAAAACTAGGGGCAAATGTGAGCATCAAAGTTCATTTCTTGTTTAGCCACCTCGACAGATTTCCTGGTAATCTTGGTGATTACAGTGAGGAGCAAGGAGAGAGATTCCATCAAGACATCAAAACAATGGAAGAGAGGTATCAAGGCAAATGGGATGAGCACATGATGGCAGACTACTGCTGGAACCTTTTGAGAGACTGCCCGAAAGTTGCTCACAAGCGAAAATCGTATAAACGTCAATTTCACTTTTGTGAATAAAATATTGTTTTGTGTGTTCATTGTAACTAAGAATCTAGTGTATAATAATGCTTTGCATTAATTTATGATATATAACTGATTATGTAAATGTTTTTTTCCCTTGGAGAATTAAAATTCAGCAAATTTTTAGCAAATTTTTTGTATATTCTCGAAATATATGAAAAGTGTTCATTTATTAATAAATGAAATGATGTTATATCTAACTTAACTTGTTAGATTGAGATTTTACACTGTCTTTGTGGTTTTGGATTATCATAAAAATCAATATCTGACATTTTTGCACTATTTAGCCGTTTTTTGTACGTTTAGTTATGGTCGCGAATGGGTGATTTCAGACGAACGACCCCCCTGTGATATCTCCAAAACTAGAGCCAACTTGAAAAAACAAATGTCAGATTCGGATTCAGCGCCCTTGAAAACCCCAGAAACCAGTCTCACTTTTCCTGCCAAAAATATTGTGTTGACCAGTGTAATCTATGGAGACCTCCTCCTCCTCGCTCCATCCAGCCCTCTTCCCCAAGAGTCCGTGCTTGTCCGCAACTGAACGTAATCATCTTTGTTTTTAGATCAGCGTATATTTATGCGTTACCAAATATTCGTGATATCCGTATTGATTCCATACTTACTGACGTCGTTTGGTGATTCTCTGTAGATCAGCCAAGGCAAATGAAATGTTGGAGTTTTAACTCTGACTGTATTTCTTATGCAACAACAGACTTACCACCAAAAACACAGTAGAACAGTCTCTTATTTTACTTCATCTTGGCGCCGATTTTCAATTACTTCTCTCTTTCAGCTGGTACTAATTCATATAAAACCGCGATTTAAAAAAACCGGCTTTCAGACAAACTTCTTTAATGTTTTTTAGAAAAATTATGTTGAGATTTATAATAGTTTTTTTGTTATCAGTGAGCACGTTCGGAGGTAAATCTCACAGCGTAAAAGTACACCATGAATGAAGATTATTTATGTCGGTCAATCCAAATTTGGCATGTTAAGTTCCACTGTTTGTTTACAGAGTTCCTTGCCAAACTTATTTTAAAGTTTAGGTTACAGTAATAACACATGAAGCCAAATTGAAGTGCACTATTAAATATATATATAAAAGGAGTGTTGTAATTTTAGAATAAATATTATTAACAGTGATGTCATAAACGTTTACTTTAAAAGGTCGACGGTTATGTAGTTTGAAGGCAAAGTTACTGTAATGGTTTTTTAATAAACTCTTCATAAAATATATGGAAAAACTGACTTGTAAACTGTAAAAAAAATAATAATATATTTAGTCGGGAACTTAAGCTTTTCATAATTGTTTCTTGTGTAAATATTTCAGAAAAAGCAAAGGAAAAAATAATGTTTTAGATATTGCAACACCCACTGCATTGAGACATAAATGTTGCTTCGACTAAATCGACATGTGGTTTTCGTACTTAGAGTTTTGGTGTGAATAAACGCTTCTTAAATGTGTGTGTGTGTGTGTGTGTGTGTGTGTGGTGTGTGTGTGTGTGTGTGTGTGTGTGTGTGTGTTTTAGTGAACGAAAAGAGTTATAATAGTAGTAGCATGTAATGACTTAAACATTTTGTTTACAACAATTGGGAAGGTTGTGGATACTACTCTACTGTATTTCTACACGTTAAGAAAGAAAAGAAGATGCTATCTTTAGAAGATTTGCAGTATCAGGGCGCCTAAAGCAGGCTATTGATCTGGGCTGTTAGATAAACAGGAAAGATGTAGAGGGGGGGAAGAAGCAACAAATAATAAAATGAAAAGGAACATCTTGTCTTCTGTTAACATCTTATCAAAACCTCGCCCCCTTTTCTACTGACTTCCCCAACCGTTGCTCTATTTTAACTCTATCTTCGCTGATTTCGTGTCGAAGCTATTTTTAATCCAACAGACATCAGATTCTCTAAACTTAACCGAATATAAATGCAACTTTAATTTTATGAGCAATGTTTTATTCAGACTTTAATTTTTTCAGGAATAAAAAATATAAAAGCGCCTGAAACAGATATGAAAATTTTAAAAGATTAACGCTAAAGCTTTTGAAAGTAAAAAAAAAAAAGTTTCAAATCAGAAAGAAAAATTGGGGAATGGTTGCTTCCGCTGTGCTCTGGATCCTTTTAAAAATTTATTTTATATATTATGCTTGATGTCTGATGCAGCAGTTAGCTATGCTTTTGTATTTTTATTTGCTGTTGTAATCAAATTCAAATTATTTG
This sequence comes from Nautilus pompilius, assembly GCA_018389105.1. Taxonomy (NCBI): domain Eukaryota; kingdom Metazoa; phylum Mollusca; class Cephalopoda; order Nautilida; family Nautilidae; genus Nautilus; species Nautilus pompilius. Next base: position 361,060 of record JACATO010000343.1, on the reverse strand, counting down.
TAGCCATTCCTTAATTACTAATCGACGTTGATAATCTATCCAAAAACAAACAATTTATGATATCCAACTGTACTTGAAGTTATAATTACGACCCTTATCAGTAACCTTGTAAAACCCCAAAAATTGTTCACTTCTCCAATATCTGTTTACTGGGTCTCTTCTTAAGACATTTTAAATTCAAACCTTGGTTGATCTAGTAGTTATTAATGTGTGAACGTTTTCCAAATGCTTAAGACATAGAAACCCTATCGTAAAAATCTGCTATTTTTTCTCAGATAAATCAATGCCTCTCTCAGATAGAATAGTCTTGGTGTAGACAAACCATATATTTATGCAACATAACAAAGTGTTTTTTTGTTGTTGTTGTTTCATACACAGGTTAAATTCGTTTAATTGCCCTTACGATTCTTCTCCGTGAAAATTGTAAAACCCAACGCGAAATAAGTATAAGTATAATCAGAATTTCAAAATGTATCATTAAAGAGATTATCAAGAAATTTAAAGATATTGGTTCGGGTTTTGACAGGTAAAGTGTGTGGATAATCCAGAAATTTACCCCCCCAAAAATGAACACTGCCTGGAGATAACTTCTTTGAAGGACAGATAGACATCCAGCAAGAAGATAAAGCAAGATCTGAGTTCATGATTCTGCAGTACGAAGTGGACTTAAAGGAAAGGTGGTAATCAGGAAACCCTTTTTACATATAGGAAATAAGGATAAGCGACTAAGTTATGGTACCAACACCAAAGCTGAAGCACAAGAACAATGCAACATTCCTTTTGTCAGATAAATCAAAGTTTGTGACTAAGAGAAAGTATGATATAAGGAGAAGAATTGGAGAAGAACATAAAGAAATGTGTCACAGACTTAAGTAAATTATGGTGGACGTCCTATTCAGGTTTGGAAGTATTTTTTTTTTTGTTTTTTCTTTTGTTTTTTTTTTTGGTTTAGCCAGGAGTGTTAAAAATGTAGTAAGAATTTTTTAAAATATTGATGCAAGTATTAATAGATACAAGCAAATTCTTATTCACCATGCTATTTTTTCATTATTCGGTTTATTTATATTTCAGCATGATAATGATCCAAAACATACTGTAATGTTTTCAAAACATACCTACAACGCAAAAACAGAAAGTAAAATGCTAGATTCATTAGAGTCAGAATTCTGACCTTAATATTGAATATATTTGAAACTATTAAGAATAAAAGTGAACAACAACCAAAACGTAAGGATGAACTTCTGGCAGTGCTTTCAGATACATAGTACAAGGTTTCAGCTGATATTTTGAAATCATAATAGAGTTTTCCAAGAAGTATTCAGGCACTCATGAAAAAAAAGTGGGCATACTAAATCTTTAGTATAGACAATGTTTATTTCATCTTGCTCATCCTATCTATTGTACAATATTTACTTATTAAATTGCACGCTTTATTAGTTTTGCTTTATTTCTTTCTACAGTTTAATTTATGAATAGAAATGCAGATAGTTTAATACTTTTGGACAGTACTGTACGTGAGTATATGAATGTGTATATAAATAGCTGTGAATGATATAACTGTTTCCATAATAAAAGTCAGTTTTAAGATATAAACGTTCACGTAAAAAACAACACTTTCAATAACGTTGTCGTAAGTGAAGAAGTGAAATTATACTGCCGTTATTTTAAAACAATTTAGATAGTTTTGGAATGATCCTTTCGAAAGGTGCGAATACTAAAAGTAGCCATTAATGGAGGTGATGGGGATTTTGGTCTTGAACATTATTCGCGAATTAACACAGTTTCACAACATAAATTAACTGTAGCAACGGTCAGTTAGTAAGAAAGAACGACGTGTTTTACTAAGAAGAAAATATTTTAAGTCAATGGAAAATATGAATGGAGTTCAGCTGTCAACAGGGAAACACCAAAATATCTTTTTTGGTTTCATTCGTTTTGTATCAGGTCGTTGCAAAGGTTTTTTCTGTTGTTTACCGCAGCAATCAGACTTCGCATCGCTGCTGAACTTGAAGTTTATTAATCAAAGTAAGTTCCATTGCAATCGATACACTTCTGCCAACAGGCTACAAGCGCATTTGTACCATTTTGAAAAAAATCTAGATTTCTGGAGTCGATAAACTGTTGGAAGGTAGTTTCAATGGCTGCTGGTTGGAGAAGGATTTCATACGGAGGAAGCTGTCAAGGTGTTTGAAAAGGTGGTAGTCTGTGGGAAAAAGGTCTGGTGAATAGACTGGGTGAGGGAGAACTTCATATCCCAATGTGTTCAGTTTCTGAGGAGTCACTTTTGCAATATGACAATGAGCATTGTCGTGGAGCAGGATTGGGCCTCTTCAATTCACCAATTCCGGCTGTCGTTTGAAGAATTTCTGATGAACAACGTTTAATTCACGGCAGTACATTTCAGCTGTGATGTTTTTTCCAGGTTGCAAGAAGTTATAGTGGATGACACCAGTTGCAGTCCACCAGACAGTGACCACGACTTTTTTGGATGGAGGCTGAGTTTTGAAATGTGTTTAGGCGCCTTGTTTCTGCCGAGCCACTGTGCCGATCGTTTGCGATTATCATAAAGAATCCATTTTTCATCATACATAATGATTCGGTCGAGAAATGGGTCATTTTTGTTTCTTACGATAAAAGCAGATCTCCAATCGACGATTTTGTTGTTGCTCATTCAACTCGTGAGGCACCCACTTGTCAAGCTTTTCCACCTCGCTGATTGCGTCAAGATGCCAGGAAACAGTTGCATTGCTTACGTCAAACTCTCCAGCAATTTCTCGCACTGTTTTTCTTGGATCGGCTTCAACTGAGGCTTTCAGACGGTCGTCATCACAGCTGGAAGGACGTCCGCTACGTTCCTTACCTTCGAGGCTCACATCTCCTGATCGAAACTTTGCGAACCATCGTCGTGCTGTGCGCTCATTTGCTGTGTCCTCGCTCCATCCTCGCTTAATGTTACGAGTTGTCTCGCTCGCTTTGTGGCCTGGTTTGATCTCGGGAAGCAAAGTGGCACGAAAAACCTTTCTGTCCAAGCTTCACTCAGAACCCTAAAACAGATATCCATCTTATGATTTTTAAAAGGTAGGTTTTGCATAATGTATGCCAGAGCACAGGCTACAAAACGATATAGAACTTATCTACATGCACCTTCACAAGCATGAACAAAAAATTAACCCCAAAATTAAAAACCGACAAAACTTTTGTAACGATTTAATATAAAATAAAAATAGCAGCTATGGAAAATAAATCAAGATTGGTTATCCCCCTCAAAGAGACCTAGAGAAGTGAAGACAATAAAATTATCTGTGACGTCATTAGTTTCAATAGAATTGTGTCAAACGCGTATTTACTCTGCCTGTTACCGTACCAAGAAGTTTATTCGAAATATAAAAAGACGAGGCAGCGCAACCTTGAACATTTGCCACAGCATCTAATTTTATGAGTTTATTTATGAATAGTAAGTTGGAAGTTGCAGCCGAAGATAGAACCTAATTGACAAACATAAACAAAGACGATATTCGCTGGTTTCTGGACTTTAAGACACCTTAAATAAATTGACAGATTCTGCATAGCGTGATGAAAGATAAAACCAGGCTCGTGGTACCCAAAGCTCGGCAATCGTCACAAAATGGGCTTTTAGTCAGTGAATTTAAATGGTACGCCGTACGTTAATTTTCCTTTCCCTACCTCGTATTTTCTTGTTATTTTGGTACTAATTGAAAAATGAAATTTCTGGACTATTTAAAGACTAGTTATTGATCAGCTTCCGTGATTCCTGCGCCAGCAGACTAATACAGTTAACCTAAACCTATAAAGTGTTTCTGACTGGTGAAGCAAATACGCAACTCGCCATTTAAAGATTACTATACATTCCGAAAAATCATGTATTTACAACTGACATTTACGTCTGGTTGGACGGAAGTGTTTTAATTGGTTTTCGCTTAAGTATTCTGCCCTGAACTTAATATATTTATTTCGCCCTCTCAGTAACCTGTCTATATCAACGATATAATTTGTAGTAAAAATGCTTTTATTTGCTAATCGAAACATTTTTCAGAAGTTAGTTTGTTTTAGTATTAATAGCCAAACTTTCAGTGTAACCACAGTGGTTTAATTCCAGTCTCACTTTTAAGGGAAGACGACTGGATCTAGTTGTCACAGAGGTAAGATGTTTGATCTCTTATTAAACGTATAGATGAGTTATAATTGGCGTCGTGTGCTGTGTGTGTGTGGCATTCGGATCAAAGAATTAAAACCGATGACGTCAACCACAACTCATCCATACGTTTAATTAGAAGTTACCGGTGCTGTAACAACTTACCATTTGCGACAACTAGCTCCAGTCGTCTCCCCTGTTTGAACTGGCGTTAATAGGGTTCACATAAAATATCTGAAGCGTAATTATGACTTGCAAAAGGTGCTAAGACGATAAAGAATCCTATCTTATTGTTTAAAAGTCGTGCGTGGTTGCTTCGGAAATATTTCTGCTACGGTATCATGCGACGTTACGCTGAATCACAACCGAAGTATTTTCGAGACACCGAACAGTGGCCGGAAGCGGAAGGTTTGCAAAATACGAACAGCGTCGGCGCGCGCCCGACGAGTGCCGAGTCTGGCCGACCAGACGGAGGACTGTGGGAGGAGACCGAAACCGATGGAGTGATTTAAACGATCGAAAAAAAGCCATTCGCTAACCGAATACCACCACAGGCCCGTACCGTCGGAGACGGAATCCACAGCTGACAAACGCAAAGTGCCAGCTGTTCTATTACTACTACACGATTTCCTATACGTATAAATAATGTTAGGAGGTAAGAAGTGTTTACTAATATACCGTTGCTCTGTAAATAAACGGTGTTGTTTATGCTTAATGTAGAATGACAGTATTACCTATTAAAGTCCACGTACAGCAGACACCTTTGGCATTCGGGTGACGTTGCATGACGTCTTAGCTGAAATATCTAGAGTAAACGATTTCGAATGACTTCATACTAAAAAGAAATCCGGATTTTATTTACGTTTCCACTTCACGTGTTTGTTGTTGTTGTTGTTGTTGCTCTTCGTGTCGGCTAGCATCTCGACACGAAAGGTAAGTCCGCTGTGTGACAGAGACAGACCGTAAACTACTCGGGAGTGGCTTCTATCCTTGTAAGCACTGAAAACAACAAGGAACGAACCTGACGGTTCTGCTGCACAAGAGACATAAATAAAAAAAACTCTTTAAATGTGTGTGTGTATATATATATACTGTACATTAAAGATTATTTTTAATTTATTTATGTCTACTATGCATATAATAACAGAGAGAGAGGGGGAGAGGGAGGGGGAGTCATAGTGAAAGTAATGGGATCGTAGCAAGTCAGGAAAACCGCAATTCGCTCGGACAAACCTGCGATCACAAAAGGCACGCGTAACATTCCGTGATTTATGGCGATACCAGACGAACAAGTGCCCCCCCTTCATCCCGAAACGTGTACGAAGCAGCCCTCATCAGAACGCGTTTCATTGTTAGAGCATTTTAAAATAAAAAAATGTCTTCCACGTCTCTGTTATGCTATGACATCCAACTGTCTCCACAAGGGAGATTACTCAATGGGGAGGGAGAGGAGGGTAGCTTCGGCAGGGAAGTCTCGGCTAGAAATGTTGCCAGGCCAGAGGAAAACTAGTCCCGCCCCAACCTCTTGACTAGAGCAGTCCAGCAGGCTGACCGCTGAGATGCCGGCCGGCCACCCGCTTTCCGCTGTTAGAATAAAAGGGCAGACCGCAGTCTCACACCTGAAAATCTCAGCAAAGTACATTTTGCCGTCGCACACGAGTGTTTTTAGGGCTCACATCCGGAACTTCATCGCAGCCTTTTGGTTTCAAAGCGCTATTCATGGCATATTCCATTTGCAATGGTTACTGTGCTGCCACCTGTGGAGAAACAATGTTACCAGTAACGTTAATGGGTGGAAGCAACACTATCAGCCACAACTGTCAAACTCTCCAATAAAAGTAAAAGGGCACATACCTAATGAAAAAAATCTATTCTTTATTATTAAAGTTAAATAAAAACTTATAGTAATACATTATTTACACAGGTATATGTTTTTGTGACAACTTATGCATATAAACTTGTAGACATATGCAAAATAATATGAGATAATTCATTGATGACTCTGTAGCATCCAGTATGACTCCGTGTCCGTGTGCGTGAGTGTGAGTATATATATATATATGATTCAGAATTAAATTATTCGCTCTACCTTCCTCGCTATTAGGAATATGGGTCAAGAGAGACGCATTCGTAACAAATTACCCGAAATTTTTAACCCTCCTCTCGTTGAACGCTGTTGAAACAGCTTGGAAGTTTGTCAGTTAGATTGTATGCTGGTAAGGTCGGATCAACGGTAGCCCCACCTACGGACCAGCTGTTGCCAATAGTCACTGGAACCGACAGCATCTTGGTAAGAGATTAGCATGGCACAAAAAAATTATAAACTCGCCGATCTCTTGCCCTTCTCCCCCCTCCTTTTAATTTCCTTATCTCTTCCTTTGTTTTTGTTTTCAATGCCATCTGATTTCAACGGAAATCTGATCACGATAGGAAAACGCTGTAGCACACATGATTACCGCAGTGCACCAGCTGGCGCGGACCCACATCGTGTTCACGAAGTAAGTGCTTTCTTTTCACTTATTATCTCATAATGGAAAGTTTCATTGCCAATACTTCTTTTGTCGTTGTTTGTCGCGATTTTAAAACTGTGCAGTATCGATTATCGGGCGTCGAGGCCACAGCTTCTTTTTTTTTTCTTTAAGAAAATATTTATTTTTAATGCATCATCTAAATTAACTTGTTAGAAAATGTTATTTTCCTTATTCGAAACCCGATAGAGTTTCTTTAGGATAACTTAAAAGCTAGAAGTGCTGTATTAGAGAGTTGGGGTATTATCAGATTTTAATCAAACTGCCAGTGATTCTTACTTTTGACAATTTTTTTAAATTGAAAATAAAAAGGGGCCGGTGGTTCAGTGGTAGACTACGAGACCATCAAGTTCTGAGGGCTCGGGTTCTGCTCCCGCTCTAGACCGGCCTGATTTGGCCGACCTCTCTGGACTCTCCCTTCTTCACCAGTCAACCGCTTGATTTTTCCGGGTACACGTGATGGATAATGGGCGGGTAACTCGACTGGCTCGCACCTTAACCACTGTTCAAGTGTCCTGTCAACCGTGCCTAAGGAACTCGCTTGGTTAGCCTCACACCTTTCCCGTTCTTGCTTTTCCCCGCTGAGAGATGACATTAGACCCCCAGAAAACTAGACAGCGGTTCGACAAAAAATTGGAGTAGATAACTTTGGCGGGCATTTAAACTACCCACAATATCAAGTCGAGGTATATCTGATTGGGTCGAGGCCGATTTGCCGCAGCTGGTTAGCCGTGAGGGTCACTATGCGCGATACATATAGTGTGTTAGTAGTTAACGACGCTTTTGGAATCACTTTTAAAATATAGTAGAAATACATATGAATTTAAATAAATTAAATTAATATAAAAGTGGCAGAATTTATTAATTTTACAAAAATTTAAGTCAATAGAATAACTTAGTATAGTAACTTTAAATCAAAAATGTAATTACATACTGTAATTGCTTTCTAATACTCGATGTGTTATAATGTCCCTGCTATTATAATCTGTAGTAATTTTGAACACATGCTCACCTGCATCACGATATTGTTCCTCAGTTTTTATGGTGGGTTGTGACCTGCCACTAACTGTTCATAATACATGTCACTCCCATGATGCACTTTAAGGAGGCCATCTATGACTTTTCATACCGTTGAGTTTATCATTCTCAATTCGACCTGTATCCTTCGATTATGTGGTTGTTGGTCCTGTCTTCTTCGCTGAGAACCCCGTTGTACAATGACCACATTTCTGGGGAAAAACATCACCGGATGCCTTCCATTTCCTCGCTGAGTTGGGTGGCCTACATAACAATTTTCAAACCAAGTGAACGGTGGCTGCAGTTCTTCTGGAAGTTCTTCCGCTAATCTGTCCACGGCCTCATCTAAGTCTGCGATAGGTACAGACGCGAGTTCGGCGACATTTTTGCACTCAACGCAGAATCAGCATCGTTGTTATACCTGTGGGACGGCTGCAATTCACGTCTTAATTTGAACGACAAAAAGTACCTGTTGAGAAGATTCTTGGGAAAGTTCAGGTTCGGCTGTTTAACATGTTGGAAGAGACTTTCATATGTGTTCCTTTGCAGGTAGCAGAGCATAACATATTGGGATGAGCATCACCCAATATTCCTGCAAGTATGACGTATATTTGCGGAAACAATAGTGGGACGGGTCGAAAAGTTCTCGATACTTTTGATAAAAGTGGACTATGGCCACTATCAGCGATCTAAAAATGTTCAAGTGCACCAAGCCATGATCCATAGGTCTGGTAATTTTCCGTATAGCAAGAGTTTCGAAATTATTTCAGAGCGGGGCAACTACATCGATTTTATTTCTTTGCTTCTTCGCCAATTTTTTTCTCCATTGGTGCGAAATTGGGCAGAGTTACCTGAGTGGCTCGCGACGAACCGACTGCGCCCTCATTGACGACTTGGGCTGTAGGTGCCGTGATTTATGCTCTACGCCGCTTCATTTCGTCATCGCATCCAGTGACTCCACCTTCGCAGCCGAAGCCTCATGGGGTTGTGTACCAAGTCTCAGCCCCATATTTTCATCATCCGTGTGGATTCTTGCTTTTAACTTCCCTCGTTCTTCGCAACGTCGGAACTTCTGCATTTGGACGCCACTCATTCTACCGAAAATGTAGGAATAGCCGTCCACTATCGATTCCGCCTTTCCACTCTCGGTTAAAACTACTTCCACAAGGATGTCCGAACGTACTGATGTAAACAATGTACACCTCATCCTTGCTTTATGCGATGAGGTAGATGTGGTACGAACGTAGTAGGAAACTCACCGGGGAAATATCCCTAAGAATTCGCTAATCAAATATGTTAGCGCTATCAAATATCCGAACTTCAACCAAATGAAAATTTTCGCCATTAATGAACGATGACGCCCAGGTATCTTAGTTTTCCCCCCATTGTAAAAAGATGCTCTGTAAACTGGCTAATTTATTTTGCTTCCTTATTCTCTCTCACGCTTAATTTTATCCCCCATTGTTCATTGTCTTTCGCTCTAAGTCCACACGCCATCACACCCTGGTCAAACAAACTAGTGGCGAATGGTCCAAAACCCTGTCTGGTGTAGAAGGTTGTAACTTCTTTGGAATTTATTAAAGACCTGTGAGAGTTTGTTAAACTTGCAAATGTTTCATGTTGCATATCAGATCTCGAGCAGTACTCATCATGATTTTAATAACGTTCTGACAGTAGCAATTTCCTTTTCTCTAGTTACACACCCGGGTTAACAATGGTTAGTCTAAGATCAGGCAAATGATTTAATTATCGAAAATCAAACACTTATTTTACAGCTGAACTATAAATAATTGATGCCTTTGATAGGAGGTCAACGGAAAAGCAAGACTAATGCTTTTAACGTCGAAAGCACAAAGAAAAAAGAAGGGAAATTGGTTTGACTTTGTTAGCTTATTTCCAATTCACCTCGCGTCTAATTCACCCACCCGTTATTGTTATCGAAATAAATTTTAAAAGTGAGGCAAATTAAATTTTTTTTTTAATATTGGTGTATACAGTTGAGAAAGAAACAAACGCATCTAACTTTATCATTTACTTAAAGAAAATATTCATCTCCACAGTTTTAACTTATGCATCTGCAATTAATTACTCTCATATTTTTTTTAAACCGAATCTGGTATGTTTATCTCTTCAGGGGTGAAAATATAAAGAGGTAATAGCGTCGTCATAACCCACGCAAAGTCATACAGCACTATGCACACCTATGACGTAGAGAAAATCATTTCCGGTCGTCTTGCTAAGAGAGCACTATTGTCAACCATATACACTGAAAAAAATTCTAAGGTTAAATTCGTCCAAGTTTCTATGAAATTGTAAAAAAAAAAAAAAAGTTATAGAATAAACTGATTATGGTCATCAACAGACTTCATATTTTTAAAGAGAATTTTTAAAGCATGGTAGCTAAAATCGCAGAAAAATCAAGATGAAGAAAATCAACAAAAACAAATCAGTGGAAATAATCTAACTATTTACCTTGACTTAAACAGAAATTATATTTTTTTTTTTGGCTAGTTGCAAAGAGTTCAAAATCGCCACCTGTTGGAATTGCTTCTTTTGACTTACATGAGCAACATTCAAAAATTCTGTTTCTCAACGGTGACCGTGTTCAGGTCTTTTTTCTACCCGTCTTGCAGCATTCCATTGATTTCTGCTAAGAGGTTAGTGGACTTCGTTGCCTAGTCCTCAGCTGTCTATCAATATGTTTTATATGTGCTCAATGAGGTTGCTCTTTGGGCCTTTTGGCGTAGTCCATTCCTCGACTTAAGCTATATTGGTTCCGGGTGTATGACATGCAGATACATCTTTTTTTCCTCCACATTGTTGATCCCTCTCCGAATCTACTGTGCTTGACGGCTGTTTTTATAAAAACTGGAATAGAAGCTTCGCTAATTTTACTGCAGATCCATCTATGTCTAAAGAACTGAAGCGCAACCCGATATACTCGTATTTTTAAAAAAAATTGTAATTATTTTACGTAGATAAAGCTTCATACATTTTTTTAAAGTTCAGTTTTTAAGAAAATTATGATGTTTTACTTTTGTCGAACCATCTATTTATGCAATCAGAATATTTGTTGTGGATCTTAACATTGTCTGGCACTGGCTGATCAAAATCGAGGACGATCCTAGGGTGCTTTCTGTTTGCTCGACACCGTTCAGACACCTCGCCGTTGTACCATCAACATACGAAATGATAGCATAAGGGTTACCCTAAAAATATGAAAGACAGTAAGTTGCATATAGATATCACGCACCGTTCGTCATTTGATTTTATGCCATTCGTCAAAGACAAAGTGACAGTAATTCTCGGTTTTCGCCTTGCATCAATGTTAGCAGACGGACAACGGTTTTCGTGCGCTATCATTTACTTCCAGGATTTCATAAAATCATCTTGTATGCGAAAATTCCGTCAGAAAACGTGAAATCTGCCTTTGAGTGAGAGCTGCGTGCGAAGCAATTATTACAGTATAAGTTACTCTCTCGGGAGTAGATTTATACGATTGCTGTTGTCGTTTTACGCACCGGCGACTAAAAGATATATTAAAAGTAAATGAAATAAAATGCCAGATGAATCGAACCACTTACTGGACCAGTATCAAGTATCAAACAGCATTCAGCTCTTTAAATCCAACAAAGACACGTTTTAAAATATTAGTGTTACTTGTGAACTAGTAACAATAATGAGATGTTAAATTAGATACAGGGAGAAACTTGTAACTTTTACGTAATTCATCTAGCATTTATTTTCTTTAATTCAAAAGCCCAAAAGTAAATCTGAAGCTCGAAGATTTTGTGTAAAAACCAAAAACAAAGCTGCATTGAATTTAGTTCAAACTGCGTTATCTCCAATGCAGTGTTTGTTAAACTGGCAATACGTCGTTCATTGTGTAGAGGAGATAACTCTCTTTAAGTGTTGTTTAACAAGACTGCATAATAAATCAGAGTTGAAAGTTTTGTAATACGTTATCCTCATTCCTTCATTCCTTAGACGAGTAGTGTGCTGGTTAGTTGGTAGAAGGATATAACACTATATAGGCATCGACCAGTTGATTTTTTAATGAAAGTTCACTTTTAATTTATAAAAAAAAATAATTTTTTGTACCAAGCAACTGATACAGGAAAAGCTAAGGAGATTTTTCTTTATAATTCCAGGTGAAGATACGCTTGTGTAGATTCCACAAACTTCTTATTTAAAGCGTGCAATTCGCAGATTAGTTTTCCACAAAATTACTTTTAAACCGGAAAACTATGATTATAAAAAGAAAGCGAGTTATCTTTGGTGTTACATTTTACTTCTTGGAATACGAGAAAAACGGGGGGAAATCTTCGCCATAACACTTTAGCCATGGTTATATACATCATATTTCATAATGCCATAATGCATTTAATAAAGAATGTCAATGAAGCAGTATGTTAACAGCAGCAATTTGTGTGGGGTTTTTTTTCAAATTTTACTGTTTTACTTTTCGTTATCTCAGAAGATCAGGTGGTGATGGCAAAAAAGGCTGACTGATTTCACGTTACCTAGTCTTTATCTACGTCTTTCCGGGTACAGCGCCTCGAACTAATTTCTACCTAACCAGCTTCTTGGTTCTCTTATCGTCACAACGTTTAATTAGTTTTTAATAAGTAAATCTCACCTCATCTTTAATTCATTTTTTTTATTATTTTCTGCGGAAAGACCATCTTTACATGAAATTTACACGACATTGGCTTTTAAAAATGGTAAATGCCAAGCAAAATGCAGTCAGTGAAACTAATTAAAGATGAATTTTTCCCTTTAATCAGAATAGATAAATATGAGTAAACAGCGGAAACTTAAATGTGTGATGATAGATAAGCAAAATCAGAAACACAAGTTAACAGAATAACGGTTCTGAAACATTTCCTAAAGCTAGTACCAAAAGGAATTAAAATATATATCCGATATTTTCTGTAAGTGGGTGAAATTGAGAAAAACTTCCGTGAAACAAAGTCCAGGCAAAAATATACTTACAAAACCATGAAGAATTCTATACAAACCGGAGAAAGGCTGCGTGCTGAAGACAGTAAGACTGGCTAATTATAGAAAATGTCACTCGGGTTATGCTGTAATTGTGTACAATTATAATAAATCTTGTATTACTCCGTTGCCAACAGTACTCGAGAATTTTACCTTTTCAGTTGTGGGGGAGAGGTATTAGTGACACCGCAGTAGGATCTGTGAATGGTAGATTATTCAGTATGGATCTCAAACTGAAAAAAAGAAAGACATTTTAGTCTCCCGAAAGGAAGGAAGAAAAAACGCGAAGCTAAGAAATTTTTTTTTTTTTTATTTTAGTTATAAGTTCGGATAAAACGTTCAGCAACATGCCAAATACCGTTAATATTTTAATCACATATAAGGTTTCATTAAACATTCTCGAATCGATAATTCAGATATCATTATCTTGGAAGGTCTTACTCGTTTTGTTTTGGCTCTCTCTTAAAGCGAGAGCAGGGAAAGTAGTGCTCTCGCCGCAGACGCCATCTTGCGCAGCTACGACGCGGAGGAAGTTGCTTGTGGTCGTCACACCGACGAAAAGGGGCTATATCGCCGCCCGTGCGCGTTCAGGAATTATTGAGGGTCCGCGGTCTGTCGTACGTTGGCGGTCGTTCTTGGACCAACATTTCGTTAGAACTACTGACTCGGCTCGAAACACATCCCTGGCGCGATTTCGTCTCGATCATCTTAATATTTTATTTAAAGGAGAACTTCCCCTTGGATGTTCGGCCGACCGACTTGACTCGATTTCCTTAGACCGATTTTCAATTTCAAGTTCCTTTTAGTCTGTCTGTTTGCTGCATGAGATCTGACCACAGACATCCGCGCACTGACGTCAGCCAGAAGCAGAATCATCCCGCAGGATCTACGAGGTCTCGCGATACCGTGGCCTCGCAGCATATCAGATTAACGCATCCGATACTAAAAAAAAAAAAAATCCAACAGGAATATTTTCAACATTTTTATTCGAGATTAGCTACGCTAATTCAACACCGCGGCAAGAGACTGTAAACCGAGTAGTTTACCTCTGTGGCGCCTGTCGACTCATCTCGAGCAGTTAGTCTGTTTTCGTAGCGCTAGACATCAAGATTAAGCAGATGGCCATTAGCTCGTTCAGACAGGGATATAACGATTAGTGTTTATCACAAAAGAACTGAGGTTGGCAGTTCCAAGACGAGGCTCGCGTAGAAGCGCGAGCAGGCGTCTCAGAATGTAGAGTATACTATTTATTTTTTTTTTCTAAAATAAAAAAAATGGAATGCTAATACCACCACAATTTTCTTTTAAATCCTGCATTGTCGTTTCAAGTCGCCATCAAGACCGTGTGAACAGATGAGGTTCGTGCGGTGTGAGACCGCTTAGCATGTATTTGTTTGGCACTCGTGTGGCATTCACACGTGGCCCAATGGCTGGCCGGGATTTTCTCCGTGTTTAATTACTAACAGGATGCAGGCTGTGAACCCAAGAAGAGAGGAAGTCATGGATCCATTTAATGTAACAATTGGTTTTCCATCTTAGCTACGATTCGAGTTTTCTTCTGTCGTCTTTGTTGTTGTTGTTGTTGTTGTTGTTGTTGTGTTTTTTTTTAAATATGTTTCTTTAATTCGTCATTAAAACGTGTGGACACTTCTCTGTCTTGCAGACCGATTGCCGAGGTTAAGGAAGTGAAGCTAGGTGCTACACTATTCCGGTGCTCGACTTCGCCTGAAACTTAAGCGTATATTGTAAACCTATAACAGTGACACATGGTACCAGTAAGTAGCACCGGTTTTTTTGTTGTTGTTGTTGTTGCTTTTTTGTTAAACTTACAAAGCAGGGAACTTATGCTTTCGAACTATTTGAGTAATTTTTTGCACTGGGTAATTCGCACACCATCGTAAAAATTTAATCAATTTGCTTACTTACTTGTTTTGTGTCAATGTTGTGCTCAGCATCGTTGTAGTTTGTCGTCGGTGTTGGTTTATTTCTTTTCGGAAATAACGGTTCTTGATTGTTTTACTCGACGAATGTTTATTGGCGTTAGGTCCTCGGATTTCTGATGTGAATTCCGCGGTTGATTCAGATTTCCGGAAAGTATTTAAACATAGAGAACGACGACAGAGAAATGGTTCTGTGGATAACAGTTAATTAATTTATCTTTGTTTAAATTTTAGCGAATAATTTAAAATGGAGCTCCACGTGCTGGTAAAGCGAAGACAAAGGGAAAGATTTCGTTTGATACTTAGCGTGATGCTTGTCAATGTATATAGTGCGGATCTGAGGTGCCGGATGTCATACCTTGACTTCTCGCTGAGGTAGAACCAGCAGCGTGAGAAAGTTCTGGAAGTTTTCTTCCTTTCTTTTCCTTTTTATTTTACTTCATTATTTAAAGAATTATGAAACACTTTCTTAATTGTCTTTTATTCGTGGAAACGTTGTAAACAGCCATCCGGTATTTTACTACCTTTTATTTGTCTTCTAATTCATTTACGAACAGTAAACGATCCAAATATTTGTAAATTATAAACCTATGTAATATTATTATACAAATTTCCTGGTTTGCGTCGATAAGACTCTGTTGTGTGTGTGTGTGGTGTGTGTGTGTGTGTGTTGTGTGTGTGTGGTGTGTGTGTGTGTGTGGTGTGTGTGTGTGTGTGTGTGTGTGTGTGTGTGTGTGTGTGTGTGGTACAAGTAATTATTAAGAATTTTGTCTATCTTCACAAATCTTCAAAATACCTGTTATAGCCATGTCCATGCCGCTCATCTAAAAGAGACAGCGGTAACATCAGTACCGAAACTGTGACCAATACCAATAATTATTGAGAATATGCATTACTCGGTTATTATTCAACAATGTTTGCATATTACTGAACAGATCTTAGCTATTTCAGGGCATTCTTACTTGTAGACAATAATATTACTAAGGAAGTTTTAAAAATTAAATCAAATGCATTTATTTATTCTTTTCAATGGTATATATGTCACGCGGGGTCAGTGCGTACTTTCCTTCTGATATATGCTGAAGCGGATTTTATAATTTAAATAATTATAATCCATTTCCCAAACTTATTTAACGCGTAATATAACATTAAAACAGGTTTGTTTCTGCCTGACTCTAAGTCAAAATTAACACAAATAAATTAAACTAAGAAACAATTCTATAGAGCTTCTTGATCTTGTGTTTGGTAGTTAATAAGTGCAATGTGCAGTCAAGATACAAACGGGTTGTTAAGATTTTACTTTTATCAGTTTCTATATATAAATAGATTGGAATCCTGTAAGATATCATTTACACTATTGGTACAGAACTCAGTCTGTCATTAATAAGAAATACAAGATTTAATCTGGCATTTTGGCAACTCTACTTACCGCTTCTTGACTAGTATTAAAATCTTGTTCATTCCGGCAGGGGAGTGGATTACAGTAAAAGTTAATAAAATCAAAATAAAGCAGTCAAAAGTAGGTGAACGCCTATTTAAACTACTGAAAATTGTATGGTGCAATTGCACCAACCAGGAATCAATGCCTTGCTGCTTTCTGGGTACTGAGAAAATTAACCACTCTATGCGTACTTACACATCGTTAAATATAAATGGTAGTAGCAGTGCGATGTAAACTCCACGTTAAGTTGGCCTTGTCGATTTCTTCGCAACAGCTGTTAGAATGACGCGGAAATGACTTGGCATCAAGTTGGATCGTTTCCGCGGTTTTGATAATACTAAGTAAACCTTAAGAAGAGCAAACCAAATTCCTTCTAAGGTTCTGGCGCATTGGTATAATTTTTGTCTTTTACTGTAGGCATTCATTAAAACACCGAAGGTAAACTTACAATGGACATAAACGATATCCCCTTCTTTTTTTAACCGTCTTTGGTAAAGGCTGTAAACAACCTAAAGACGAGATTTATGTGGGATTTAATTGCGCATTTCTCAATATCTCTCAGTGGATTTATTTTTTTATGTTCTTTGTAGATTTCAGCTAAAAACAGTAAAAAACAATAAATAATTTTTACGTAATGTAACTTAAAAATACACCTGTGATGGACTCCTCAGCTGTGTTGCTATCTTCTAACAGGTTTTGATCAATCGTTCTCAGAATTCTCGGGATAGTGGGCCTGGCATGGGAGGGATTAGTCTCACTGTCTCTAAACGTAGCTAGATACTTTCCCACTCTATGCAAGAACCTCAAAGCCATAACCACCACCTTGATCTCCCTAACTCGAGCATTCTGATGCTGCTTTGCGCTATTTAGATATGAAACCAGAGGTTTCTCTCTGGCACCAAGTTGTACTCGGAAAAGATCATACTTTCCATCGTTCACCAAGATTTCTTTCCACGTCTTCATACTTTGTCCGTTACCTTTTAGTTCTCTCTTCCATTCCGTCTTCCCATGGCACTGTTAATTCGATTAACACACTCTCTTTGTCTTCTTTGACCAGACGATGATAACAATATCAGGTATTGGGTTTGTTATACCTATATCTTGAGGAAATATTAATTCCCCCTCACACGTCCGCCAGTACCGTCCAGTCACAGGATGATGCTGAGATACTCCATTCCTGCGTTTCTTTATTTCTCTTTGGTACTTCCTACTCTTTTACCATTTCTTTTTTCATGGGGCTGACTTCTTACTTGACTTCCATGTTTTGCCCCTTTTCTTTTATTTGTTTCGTCAGCTTTTCCGAAATTTTATCACGACTCTATACGTCCACCGTGATCTACCTCACGACTTGGTGATGTACCTTTAGGCGCTGCTCTCTTCTTAAATACCACACAGAAACCAACATCCTCTGTCTTTTTTGGTTGGTGGTTGGGGGGGGGGAATTCAGATTCACTTGGTGTGGGGTGTAATAGGCTTCAGTTTTAATGTTCGACCACATTAACGCTCTTTCCTCGTATAAAAAAACACTTTATTAAATGGCGGTTTGCACCAGAGGGGCGGACCCTAACTCTTGGCGAGTGACCGTTTCTTCACGAGTTTCTAGGCATGCATGAAATCGTCTATTTGAATGAGTGCAGTAAGTACACGTACACCGACAACGACGGAGCATTCAGCGGTTATTTTATGGGGGGGAGCTTTTACTGTCGAAACCTTCGATATTACAATTCTTCTTGGTGAACCCTGTCCTAACTGTCGAAGTCAAAGAAAATCAACAAAAAAAAAAAAAAAAAAAACAGCGAGCTAAGAGGCTCTTAGTCGCGGATCCTCCATGACACGTAGCCAGGAAACACTAGTAGAACTCTTCAGTTTTAGAGGAAACTAGAGTGTCAGGAAAAACTCACGCAGAGCGAGAAAAAATGACGCCATAGGATTCGAAGTCGCGCCCCTCAACCATGGCAGTACGTATTACCATTAAACGTAAGAAGACAAGAATTTAAATTTTACCGAAAACAACAGCAAAAGTGGCTTAGCGAATACATAATACTAAAGAAAAGAAAACATTTGCGAACTAACCTGATTTATTCTTAAAGAAGTGGCAGCCATTAAAATATGCCATATACAGGGTTATTCAAAAAAGAATGAACCGATTTCATGACGCATTACTTCAGTTCTCAAGCATCGTCGTGGAATGAGTCAGTGACCATTTGAAAGAGGGAGTTTTCTAAGTTTTGATTGGCTGCCACAGGGGCGCTGTAGTCGCGTCGTTCCTCCGGCACCGTTCAGTTGTTTGTTTACCCTCAGAATGGCGAGTCCTCAGCAAAAGGCGTTCTGCGTTCTCGAGTTTGCGAAAACAAAATCGGTTTTCACGGTGCAGCGTGCTTTTTCTTATGGGGATATGTAAAAGATCGCATTTATGATCCACCGCTACCCACTAACCTCGATGACCTTAAACATCGAATAACAACAGCGATCAACTCAGTGGATCGTGATATGCTGATACGCGTCTGGGAAGAATTCTCTTATCGCATTGATGTTGCACGTGCTGCAGGTGGTGGCCACATTGAACACTTGTAAGACAGGAAGTAAGTAAAACCTGATTGTGAGTAGAATACTTGTGACTTAGCTGGAGTTTTCTATTGCTTTTCCTTATTAAAATATTGCGTAATGAAATCGGTTCATTCTTTTTGAATAACCCTGTATTATACATAATCGACTTATTTGGGAAAATATTTGTATGTACATTAGCATACGACTGCTAGAACCTATATTCAACACAGAAAAACATTAGAATAATTTATGTACGAAGTTTGAGCGTATAGGATTTTTAAAAAATCAAAATTGCCTCTTTTTTTGCGATACATTCCACAATAAAGATAGGTAAACATGTTAACACGCTCTTAACAAAAATATATCCAATTACAGTCAAATGCAAGTATAATTTAACACAATAAACCAACTTATTTTACTTCAGGGATTTTGCGAGTGCATTGGCGTTGAAGATCTTTCTCTCTGTCCATCTAGAATTCGCGTACATCATCATCACTATTTCTGTAATTCTTCATTAGAAACGAACTTTGCATTTTCAACCGTCTTGCCAAAAGTCTGCACTTTACTGTCGACTCTAGTTTTTATCGTCTGATAGTTGTACGAATTAGACACGCAAAGACTTCTTGGTTGTAATGTTCAACTAAAAACAGATAATTAACAGGTAACAACTGTAAGATCTGTGAAATAAAAAAAATTGGAAAGGAAAACACGGAAAGAAAAACGGAATAATTTCTAATTTTTTCACTTTCTATCTTCAATATGTATAATAATAATAATAATAATAATAATAATAATAATAATAATAATAATATGCCGTTCACAAATTACCTACGAACACCTGGGCGCGTGAATTTATAGAGTAGGTGAGGACTGAGGTCCGAGAAAAACCAGAAAATTGGCCACCCTTGTTCCACAAATATCCAGAAAATCCCTACCAAAAGTATTCAGTTTTAGATGTGGGAGGAAAAACGAAGTGCCTGATTGGCAAATGAACCAGCTGATTAGAAAAAAAAGCAAATAAACAACAAGGTGGGAATACTACGTTTACATTTTAAAGAGAAAAAATATTGATCTTTTAGTGTATGATTAGCACAAATGAAAATTTGCATTTTTAATTGATATGCAAAAAATTGCTGACAGTAATAGCTAAAAATTAGAGTACAGTGTTCTTATTATAGTTAAGTTTTCATTTCGTTTGAAGTTAGAAGGGATAAATGTTAATTCTTACGTAAACTGAATCCAGATTTAGCTTATCATTTTAATCATTTATGTTCAAACACAAAAAGAAAATTTTAAATAGAACTACATATTTAAATTTCCGCAAAAAAGTCATATTTTAAAAAATGTAGTGAGTTTTTTCTTTTTAATTATGTTTTTTCCGTTTGCATGTTTATTGATTTGTTTTGTTATTGATACATGCTAATTAATTTTTTAACATAAAATTACCCTTCAAGCAGAGATCAAGTAACGAATCGTAGTAGATTTAGAATGCAATTAAAATATTTGTACATTTTTATAAACCCAGCTTGAGAGAAATTTAAATTTCAACAAAAGCTGCAGTTATCAGCAGTTTTCATCATTACACACAAACACGATTTTCACATCTAAAGTAAATAAACATAACTGTCAGTTAAATACAATAGATGGAAATTTAGAATTTAATATTTCTATTCAAGAAGTAGTCGCGAGCTGATTCTATTTCCCCCCCCATAAATGGTGTTCGTTTTTAAATCTTATTTACATTCAAAATAATCGTGGAAACTTGAAAATACTATGTTTTTTAATTATGTCTTTGCAGTTTTATAATATATTATCTGTAATAATAATAATAATAATAATAATAATAATAATAATAATAATAATATAATAATAATACGTTACTGTGTTGAAGTACATACCGCATTCTAGTTTCTGCAGACTTAATGGACAAAAAATGTGACAATTTGAAATTTAAAGGGCAAATAAATGCATAATTTACGGAAATACCTAAGTGTAAGTCATGAGTATAAGTGTGACTACTCAATTAGAAGTATATACTCAAAGGCAGGCGTTTAGAAGTGGTCAGGGGTGGTGCAATGTCAAGCTGTGTGAGTACGATACGAAGACGGACTTCGTCAATGTCATTTTCTAGAGAGGTGCAAAGCCTTTGTCCATGGCTGTCGTCTACGTTCTGCCCGCCCTGTCAGCAGCGGAACCCACCCACCCCCCGCGCCACCTGTCGCACGTCGTCGGAACTACTGTAGCTCTTACGTGAGGGCCGTGTAGGACGATAAAGGTAAGCAGCGAGTACAGATCTCGTCAGAGTCATTAATTATGTCGGTCTTCGTCTGTCGCTGGGAAGTTAACGAGCGACCTAAAATTAAAAAAAAAAAAGAGAGAGAGAGAGAGAAAACACGTCTTATGAATTAGCGAGGCGCGTGATCGCCAAACACTAGAAAACGATCCCCCTCTCTCCCTCCCTCCCGCCTTCCAACCACTCATCCGTTTCAATTAGTGCAGCAGTCCATCTGAAAGGAAGAAACGCTTAGGCGTCAAAGCGAGACAGTCCGGAGACGCGAGAACAGCCCTCTTACGTGAGTAAAGCAAATCTACAGATCTCTACTACTCTCTCCCTCTCTCTGTACCGACGTCATCTCTCTCTCTCTCTCTGGATCGAATCATTCTTTTCCGTTGCTCTTCCGATGTTAACGAGACGGCATCGGGGGCCCCCTATAGTTGTCGGGAAGCCATCGTGTGTGAGTGACACAAGCGCTATCGAGTTAACTGTTTGTCGCGTAAGTTCAGTTTGTTTTTTCAACAGTAATTATGCTATCTGTGTCCCTAAACACCTTCAGAAAACAATAGTTTATTACGATGTGAACTACTGTTGTTTTATACTAAATATGCTGTCTGGATCGCATACTGTTCGAGTGCTCTGATGATATCTTTTGCCACTTAGTCAGCTCTTTAATGTCTTTCTGACCCTTCTGTTATAATCCGTCTTCATCTTCTTATGTTGGCTGTTACCAAGTTTTACGACACCAAGGTGTGTATGCTTCTCCTCTAGATACATAATTCGACCAGATGGTAGTTTCGTGCATTTGATTTCTGCTACTTTACCTCTTCCTGTCACTACAGTCGCGCATCCCTGTACTACATTTTCTATTCTCATGTCTTTCGTTGGTGTCGTGTCAACAAGGGCGATAACTTCTTTACAGTGGAGACAACCCTGGTGAAGCGGTTGTCCGCTAGAAAGCGTTGTCTATTCTGCGTCTTGAGCAGGACCGGCAACTCTCGAACTCCGGCAGGAAAATCCTCACTGGAACTTTTTTTTTTTATTATTTTGTAGATGTGAGAGAGAAAAAAAAAACGGAGGCTGGTTGATGGAGCAGAGCGAGAAGAAACCAGGATACGGAAGTGGAGGTACGTCAAACCGAACCGACTCCGACAGGAAATCAAACTCGGGCCCTCGTGTCGTTTAAGCATATTCTTTTCGTTTGTACTAGAGAAGTCCAGTTCCTCTGCGACTCCACGTTTAGTTTTAGATTAGCCATGTACAGCTTGTGTGTGTGTGTGTGCTTTACTCAATAAGTGTCTTACGAAGTTCGTTGTGATGCAAAACTGCAGTGCTGATATCGCATCTTCTTGTAATGTCTTTTATGATCTCTACATTTCTTGTGTTTGTCGTTTCACTTTAATCTGATTTTCCACAGCTTTGTCGTCTCTTTATAAACTTCACTGTTCGTTCATTCTCTTTCTACACCCACAAGCACTCCAGAATCTACCAATGTGAGACTGAGTCAAAAGTATTCCTATAGTCTACCCTCACCACAATGATCTTACGGGCCTTGAAATCTCTGAGTATGGTCTTATCTAAGAGCGACTAAACCTTTGTTCCTCTGGTGATTTTACAGTTCCCCTTTGTCTACATGCCATGATCTTATTGACTTTAGTTGTCTACTGATTGCTTTTGCCAGGCCGACTGTTAATAGCTTCCACATCGTTGGCAGACATGTTAATGGCATGTAATTTCTTTCTGACGTGTTCCTGTTCTTGAGAATCAAATGCACGCTGTGCCCATAGCCAACCTCTCAGTTTATCCTTTATCAGTGATGTCCTGCGTGTAAACTGCTATCCTTAAATGAAGGCAAGATTTTTAAAAGTGTTTTTTTTTTTTCAACATTTATAACAGGCACTGCTTTTTAGTTGTTTGTGTTCTGCTCTAACCAGTAGCAAAAGGTATAATTTACTAGTCACATAAACGTGTATTCTTCAAAATACATCGATATTACGTTTCTTTCTTCTATTGTCTGAATACAGTCCGAAGAGTATTACTTTTCTTAAATTTTCGGTATTTTACAAGTCATTTGCCTGGAACTGTATACGAAGTTTCTTGGTGCTGTGCCCCATTCGTCTTTTAACCATCAGTCTAAAGATGATGGTTTTTACTATGGCTTTGGTTTTCCAGATTCTCGCTATTTCAGTTTTGAGGCTCTGGCATTTTGAGACCGTTTCGTTCTTTTACTGCAATATTAAGGTTGATTTCTGCGTGATTCCTCTCACTATTATGTTACCAATCTTAGTAATTTGCTGCAATTAATGTTTCTAGGTATATTTCGAGGTTGAATGTTACCGTCTTTTAGAAATTGCCAGGGAATGTATTCTGCTGATGCTGCCACTTCGCAACCTCATCCAAGCGTTAGAATTTATGACCTCTTACTTCGCAGCCTGCACGAGTCATTTATGCCTTTTTTTAAAAAAAAAACAGACTTCCGATATGCACACGTTCGCGATACCTGTCCTGACCTGGGTAGAAGGAAACGAGTTTCATCCTTTAAACCACCTGATACAAATGGCTTTAGTATTTGCTTTTCGTGGTGACCGACGCCGTGTAGTTCTATTTTCGACTCGCATCTGTCTCAAACTGTACTTGCCACTGTCGGATAAAATGGTTACCGTGTGCCTAGTGCCAGAGTAGATCGCCTAGTCGCGATCATAGATGGAAGCTATCTAGACGAGTAAGTTAGGTTTGCCATATCTCAGGGCCAAACAAATTCTAGCTTCAGAAGTCTTCTTATAACCTTGATCACGTGGGAAATAGAGGCCGTCTTTGGGTGAAGCACACGGTGCGCTGTCGGTTGTCTTTGTGTCATAGTATCCAAGAGTTAGATTTCATCCGCCCTCCATTTGATAATGCCAAGGCTGTATCTGAGAACTGGAATTACAACTGTTTCATTATTATTATTATTATTATTATTATTATTATTATATTATTATTATTATTATTATTATTATTATTATTATTATTATTATTATATTATTATTATTATTATTATTATTATAGCAGTTTTCAATTTTTTAAATAAAATCACTGACACAGATAAGCAAAATGTTCCAAACTCCAAACGTTTTCCCGGATATTTCGATTCAGGAAGGTCAGAAATGAAACAAAAGTAGATACAGATTTAAAGGCGAGTTTAGATGATGCATGTGTGGGCACGTGACAGTCGGCAAAAGAAGAAGAAAAAATGTTCTAGCCTGATATTAGATGGCATAGAAACAGATGTTCTCGCCAATCGACGTGGAGGGGCCATAAATTACAATGGAGGGACAGCACAGGATGACAGCGTCCGCCGATGTTACGAGACAGAATCCGACAGGCAGATGAATCTGTCGCGAGAAAATTGGATCGGTACCAAAAAATGCTTACTGAAGGTAACACGAGCACAGCGAAGTTTAAGTTTAGTATATGAAAAATCTGAATTACAAGTATCAGTGATACAATTTATTATATACATATTTGAAAAATGATTTGGAAAAATAATGAGATTTTCTGTGATATTGTAAGTTTTACATGCGACATTTAAAATACGAAAGTTACGGTGAGCGCTCTTATCCGGCTGATGGCTGCTGGGTTTTGTTGTTGTTGTTGTTGTTGTTGTTTTTTCTGCGAGCGTTTGTCCCATTCAATCGCGAAGCACGAGACCTTCGAGTTCAAGTAACTTACGCTTAATTTAAATGTCGTCTCCGAAAAACTGTTTTATTTAGTTCATTTTGTCTCGATTGGATTTTAAAGTTATTATTCTTTTTTTTGGCGAACCCTATCCTGACTTCCGAGGTCTGAAGACATTCCAAAGAAGTGAGCTGTCCAAGCTGGTTAGCTAGGGATTTTTAGTGCCGGCCATTTTAGGGTCACCTCCGAAAACTACAACTCTTACCCGGGAAACCCCTACTGTGATTATTCGTTTTTACACGTAGGAAACAAACCGGAGTGGATCCACGCCATCTGTTGGTAATGGAAAGCAAGAAGCAACAATGACAGAAAATGAGGAAATTACGCGAGACCGAGACGGGAATCAAACCCAGTCCTCAACCTTGACAGTCAAAAAGAAACTAACCAACCACTGATCATCTCTGTTTATAATTTTCAACACTTTTCTTTATAATACCACAATTTTGCTCTTTTGAAACCCGATAAGGGCAACTTCATAAAAATTTAATTGGATTCATTCTTTCTTTGTCTTTTTTTATTATTTGAGTGAGTAATTTTCGAAATTGGTGATTATATGAGAGAGAGATGACGTCAGTACAGAGAGAGATGACGTCAGTACAGAGAGAGAGAGAGAGAGGTGGTCTGATTAGAATATTATAGATCATTTCCACGATTTCAATGTGTGTTTCTCTGTGTTTGTCAGGGTGTCAATTCTTTCTACACAATAGGAAAGACATCAACTATTTATAAGGCTCGAATTGCATGGGAGATATGCTAGAAGTTTAATGAATAAGAATGCTATATCTACGGGAGAAGTGTTGGTATTTCCAAAAAATTCCCTACAGCCAGTTTCTAAACACAAATGTTCACGACGAACGAATTAGACCACAAGAAGACCGTTTTGCAACGGTTGGCGCTGAGATTGGAGGGACAGGGTGGTCTGTGGGGCAAGGTGTGCTGGAAAGGAAATCCTGGAACCAACGCAAAACCTATACGGTGTTTCTGATCAACAAAGAAGCAGGGCTCTTGCAGTAGCAGACCATTTTCTTTACTCTCTGTCCTGCCCTCCGCTACACACTTTTCACCCCGGGCTCCTGACCAGCAGAGCGCTCGTGAGCAACGACTGTCGTCACAGAACCTGAAATAAGAAATAACAGTCTGAAGCTTCCATTCGGAAAGAAATAGTAATCTAGGATACCACAGACGTCCACCAGCGACTCATTCGGCTTACATTTTTATTTTTGCAGTTTTCCCTAACATCTGAAAGAAATATAGAATGATAATAGATGCAGTTTATTCACCTATCTTACTTAATTAAATAATAACAGACCCAGCGATCAACAGATTTTAAACTGTGCACTCGTCTTCCATGTAAAACTGTGTGGAATAATATTTAATAATCTCTCTCTCTATCTCTCTCTGTACTGACGTCATCTGTGTGTGTGTGTGTGTGTGTGTGTGTGTGTACTAACGTCATCTCTCTGTCTCTCTGTACTGACGTCATCTCTCCCCCGCATCTCTCTCTCTGACGTTATCTCCCTCTGTACTGTCGTCATCTCCCCCCTCTCTGTACTGATGTAATCTCTCTCTCTCTCCCTCCCTCTCTGTGTACTGACGTCATAGCTCTCTCTGTACTGACGTCATATCTCTCTCTGTACTGATGTCATCTGTGTGTGTGTGTGTACTAACGTCATCTCTCTGTACTGACGTCATCTCTCCCCCGCATCTCTCTCTCTGACGTTATCTCCTCTGTACTGACGTCATCTCTCCCCCGCATCTCTCTCTCTGACGTTATCTCCTCTGTACTGACGTCATCTCTCCCCCGCATCTCTCTCTCTGACGTTATCTCCCTCTGTACTGTCGTCATCTCTCCCCTCTCTGTACTGATGTAATCTCTCTCTCTCATATATATATGCTTAGATGACATATAACAGTCAGCATAATAACGTCATTAGCTAATACATTATTCAAAATACTGCATGTTCACGCTTTCTCGTTTATCGCATCGTCATTGGATACTACGTTTGGGAATTATTGATAGGTGTCCTATATTTTTAACTTGCTTCCCTTCTCGCCTCCAGTTTTCCCATATTTCCTAACTAGCTAGATATATGACGCTATTAAACCTCTTCTGGAAATGTATCTTTTTAAAAAAAAAAAAAGATTGGAAACAGATTTTGGAAGTATCGTCATAACGGTCTTTTCGACTTTTGTACCAACTTTTGGATTTAAAGATGTATTTTAGTCCGCAAAAAAAGGAAATGCTTTTTATCTTAAAAACTGTTTGCTTTTAATTGCATTAATGAATTAATTAACGTCTGTTTAAGACAGAAATTCCCTTCAGGATTATTAAAAAAAAAAAATACACATAAGTGTATTCTTAAGAAATAATATTAATTTTAACAAAAATGAGAGACACAAATAAACCTCTCTATTTTTTAGAGGAAGTGTGTAGTACTGTTACAAATTATTAAAAGGTGTTGTGGGTTTCAAGGCGCGAGCTCTCCTTCGGTAGAGTGAATGTATAAAATAAACAAGAAATATTATGTTTACTAAATCTGTGGGGCTAACTTAAGAAGCGTACTTGGTGGAGCAGGGCGTCCATTTAGCGAATATACAGCTGTTCTAAATATCTTCGTCGGAACGAGGCCCCGCGGTGCAACATCGTGGGTGAGTGGACGTTACTGCTTCCGCTTCCGCTTCCAAGCGATGACTGCGCCTTCTGAGAAGTTACACAACTTATTCTTAGGCGTAACCAATTTTTTTGTTGTTGAAAATCTGAATAAATTACGACTGTCATTGCCAACAACGTGAATCGTTTTAACGTAACGTCTACAAAGAAAATGGCCGTCCATCTTGAGTGTAAATAAGATGCAAACAATGAAATGTATTAAACACGTGTTTCATTAATTCACTGATATGGCCAAACAGGATGATTTTGTAACTCGTAAAACGCCACCCAGAATGCACTAAGTTGGTATTAAATAAATAATTATAACTTGAAATTATTAGAAGAGTTGTAGCTGCAATGTAACTATATATACATTATTTTAGGAGAACCAGAAATGAGTACTGTATATCTTTAAGACACCATGTCAGTGTTGTTCTCCACTTTATGATCGTTGAAACAGAGGTTCTGTTTTCAAACCCTTAGAAGCAGATGAGTTTTAAAAATTCAAAGGTCTGAACTAAAGAAACCATTGTCAGGGAGCGGGAAATAACAAAAGTAGCCGGAAGCCCGGATTAATAAAAGGATGTAATTTTGCTTGGAAGGAAAAAGGATCCGCGACCAAAGGTTTTATATATATATATATATTTCTGCTTCGGTTTGTGGCCTGCTACTAAGGTCAAACTTCGCTAATTATTTCTGTTATAAAAGGCACTGATGGTAATTCAGCTCCCCAGGCTGTGAACATACGGAACAGAATGTAATATGGCGATGTTGACAGATCCATGCCTTAATAAGCTGATTAAAAAGTTAAGACGGCCAGTTTACTGAAGCATCCCTTAAAAGAAATGAGAAAGGTTTTGTTTTTTGTTTTTTTTAAAATTTCACATGTTGATATTTAAATGCAATTAGCCTGACACCAACGTAAGGCCCCAGGAATTCATTCTATTCGTAAAAAACAACCCTGTCACGGACTGAACCAAACGTTATACGGCTTTGCGCGTAGGATAATGAATTGTTCTTAAATGAATATTTTTCGGGGGTTGAAAGTAGAACTTGAGTTGCTCTTGTGTACCTTAGTAACATATTTTCACTCAAATATCGTAATAGGTGAAGTTGCTCTTTATTATGAAATGTATTTGACAAAAATAAAAGTATATTTTGGGTAGATGAGTGTGCCCGATCCGTACTGTTGTATCCACAAGCATATAATATCTCAAAATATAGTTTTATATTTTTAATAATTAATTTTTAATTAGTTTTACCAGAAAAATTGCTTTTTCAATAGCATTATTTATTGATCATTACTCTGCAGAGAGAGAGAGAGAGAGAGAGAGAGAGAGAGAGAGAGAGAGAGCGCTGCTGTCGGTACAGAGAGAGAGAAATGATGTCGGTACAGAGAGAGATGCTGTCGGTACAGAGAGAGAAATGATGTCGGTACAGAGAGAGTACAGAGAGAGAGAGATGAGTCGGACAGAGAGAGAGCATGTCGGTACACAGAGAGAGAGAGATAGAGAGAGAGAGAGAGGAGAGAGAGAGAGAGAGAGAGAGATGATGATGTCAGTACTGAGAGAGAGAGAAAATCGTGATAAAAGATCGGTTTTGATTTAATGGCAACACAATAGAGTTTTATTTACTTCCTTAGAAAACAACGCTTAACTCGCCTGTCGACAATTTTTAATCGTCACGTGTTTTCATAATAATTAAAACATTCTCACAGGTGCATCTAGAAATTGTAAATCTTTTTTTTTTTCTTAATTTTTCACTGTCGTTTTCTTGTTCTTTGTTATCTCCTTCCTTCTTTGTTGTGCTCTGATATGTCGGTGAACATTGTCTAAGACAGCTTTTCTGGGGTTGTTGGTGGTGATGCCTGATGTAAGTTACTGACTGTAGTGGTCCACCGTTCCGTTTGGCTGCTCGCTTTGCCAACTGTTGAAGTGAAGTGAACTCGCTGTCCCCCCTGATGACCGACCCCACGTGCGGAAGATCGGCCGCCAGCCGCCCTTACTAATGGACGGTTTTAAAATAAGTAACTTCTCGTGAGCGCTACGTCGACAAAGCTTATATTTTCAGGTACGGAAAGGAGCTACAAGTAAAGAAGATAAATATATGCTTTTGTTTAACTAAATTCTTTCGACTCCAAATTCCTGGGTGAGAAAACACCTTTCTACTGGTCAGAGCATTGGGACAATCCTCCCTCCAGAGAGAGAGAGAGTAGGGTTGGGTGGCCGGCTCGCAGTCTCGATGTAAACTAATTTTGGCTAAAATCCTTTAAGACCATAAGTTTTCATTTTAAAAAAATTATCAATTTTTGTTACTAATCGAAATGTAAATAAAATTTCTTTGAACCTAAAAAAAAAAAAGATATATTTTGTGGCTTCCAGTAGTTTGTAAAACAGTCTAGAAACTTTTTTTTAAAAAAAAAACGTTTTCGTTGTTTTTCTATGTTGTTGATATTCATAGATTTCCAGTTTGGGGGAAAATATCAGTTTAGTTCAATAAATAATACTTTAATACTACTCTTAAAAACGTACATGCTTAAGATGCTGAAGAAGTGGCGGAAATCTAACTTATCTCATACAACGGGTATAAATTTACGTCAAGTTGACAAAAAAACACTCTATATATAATTGACGGTGTCAAATTGTTTCCTCGTTCCTATTTATTTTTCCGGCAAGTTTGTAATCGTAAATTTAAGAATTTTTTTGTTTCTTCCTTAATGATCGGATTGTAACAATAGTAAATCAGACATAGCTAATAGTTCACTGTTTATATCTCCGGGGCGTCAAGAGTGGCAGAACTGTCTGGCGCACGAGTTCGATTCCCGGTTGGCTCTCATTTTCAGAGATAGGAGTTTCCTCCCCTTTGTTTTGCAGGCCTGTCTTCGCGGGTTCTCTCAAAGAGCATGCAAATCATCAAGGAATCAATACCACATTTTTTAATCAGGAGCGTTCGGCCGCTTGTTGCGAGAGCGCGAACCACGAGGACTTCTACTAGCTTCAATTACGCCCACTTTGATGACTGCTGCGGTTCTCTGCTGTTCTGATAATGCGAAGTTGAGATCGTATTGCAGTAAAACCAACAACAACAACGATTCAATGCTGGGGCGAGAAGCAAAAATGATTCGTTGTTGTTTTCATTTCAAATACCAACTTCTCCAATCCGTTTAATATGATTATCTCCCTTGATAGTCGAGAGAGAAGAAGACAGAAAAAAACAACAAACAAGTACAATGCTGATAGTCTAGAATATAATGATTAAACGGATTAAAGGATGAAAAGTTGTTTTTTTTTTGTAAATAATAAAGAGCTGGGTTTTTACCCACCGTCCATTGGGTCCGCTTTCAGTAGCCAGGATTTTATTTTCTATGCGCAACGTGAAAACAATGACTATATGAATGTGTACAGATACTTTACACAACACCTGTACTGATCTTATGCCGTGCTACCAACATTAGAGTTTGTGTTTGTTTTTTTTTTATTTTTGGCTTTAATAAAGCAGATTCTCGCTCATTAAGGACTGGGATATAAACAGTTGTAGTGATTACAGCGGAATGCAATTTAGGAAACAAATTGGTTGGTTAATTGTTCTTGGCTCTGGTATCACGCGCAGCGATGTACGATTCTTCGTGCGTTCTTGCTATTCTGAAGGTGAGTTACCTTTATTTTATATTCCTACAATAGTTATTACGAGCTTTTTCGGCCTAAACCTATCTCGATCGATCGCTCTCTTTTCCCGAAGGGTGGGCTCATCGGGTGGAAACCAGATACCAGGTCAGCTGGTTATCCTGGCGAGCAGAAAGCCAACAGATTTCTTTTTTTATTTTCAGACCTGGAAAGAAAATCAAAAACAAAAAGAAAACTCACGTGGACGGCTGGAGAGGAGGAAGAGCAGTCCCTCCTCTCCTCCTCCAACAATGCGGAATGCTATATATAAAGTGGGTTTGCCGGGTATTTTTGTTATGTGTCCTTTTTTTATTGGGTAATAAAACAATCTATTTTGTTTGGTGTCTGGAGCTGCTCGGCCAGATTTAGTTTAAGGTCAGATTTCGCGTACCTGTTGTGCACTGATATTCGTAATAGTCGGGCAGCGTTAGGGATCTTAAAGCGAAACCGTCTGTACCATAATGCTAGTCGTCCAGGGTGAGTTCTTTGAGGCCAAAAACCTTATTTATAGACAAACTTTTTAGATTGCAAATGAAAGTTTTAAAAAACGTTAGAGATTATATTTTAAAATGAGAAATTAAATGTCTGTTTGTGTTGTAAACAATTCTGATAAATCACCCGTAACGGGTTTCTTACTCTGACTGATATGTGAAAGAAGCGTTTATCTTCGACGAGCGCAGGGAGATGTTTCTCAAAGTAGGATCGACTTCAGCTTCCCAGTGAGACAACTCGGCCACTAGTCTAACTTGACCACTCTGTCAGAGAGAGAGAAGAGAGAGAGAGAGAGAGAGAGAGAGAATGATTATGATGTCAGTACTGAGAGATGGAGAGAGAAGGAGAGGGAGACAGAAAGGGAGGGAGGGGGGAGAGAGAGAGAGAAGAGAGAGACGATGATGTCAGTACTGAGAGATGGAGAGAGAAGGAGAGAGAAGGAGAGGGAGCAGAGAGAGAAGAGAGAGATGATGGTGTCAGTACTGAGAGATGGAGAGAGAGAGAGAGATGATGAGGTCAGTACTGAGAGATGGAGAGAGAGGGAGAGGGGGGGAGAGAGAGAGAGAGAGATGATGATGATGATGTCAGTACTGAGAGTTGGAGAGAGAAGGAGAAGGAGAGGGAGAGAGAGAGGGAGAGAGAGAGAGAGAGAGAGAAGAGAGAGAGAGAGAGAGAGAGAGAGAGATGATGATGATGATATGATGTCAGTACTGAGAGATGGAGAGAGAAGGAGAAGAGAGGGAGAGAGAGGTGAGAGGGAGAGAGAGAGATAGTGAGAGAGAGATATAAGAGAGAGAGAGAGGAGAGAGAGAGCTGCTAGACTAGAGATAGATCGATGATGATGTCATTACTGAGAGATGGAGAGAGAAGGAGAAGGAAGGGAGACAGAAGAGAGAGATAGAGAGAGAGATAGCTCTCTCTCGCCTGTTCTGTCCGTACTATCGAGCTGTCTCTAGAATGAGCCGTCGCTTTCGAGCATAGAGGAGCGCGCGCGCCGAGAGCTCTCGCAGCGAGCTAGCGCTAGCGAGCCTCGCGAGCGCTCGCTCGCGCTCTCGCTGATGATTTCAGTCCTTTTCTCTCTGGAGCTAGACGAAGTAGGGGAGAAGAGATCGAGCTTGAGCTCTCGCCGAGCTCGAGCGAGCTCGAGCGAGCTCGCGCGCTCTCTCTCGCTCGAGAGAGCGCTGCTGATGATGTCATTACTGAGAGATGGAGAGAGAAGGAGAAGGAGAGGGAGACAGCAGAGAGAGAGTGAGAGAGAGAGAGAGAGAGAGAGAGAGATAGCGAGAGAGAGGAGAGAGCGAGAGAGAGAACATTTTATAATGAAATAACTAATACGTTTTATGATTTTATTTCATTTTTTCAGATCAATGTATAATTCCAGTAATCGAAGATTCTTTTAGGTAGAAAACAGAAGGGAAAAAAAACAAACCTGATCAACTCTAGAACTTCATAAGCAGACGACACCGCTATCGATTTTTCTACACAGGAAGTAGATCTGATTGGCCACAGCTGCAGAAAATATCGAAGGCTACTTGGAGTGAATATTGCTGTGGTGTTTCTCTCTATGAAATATTTATAACACTGAGTCGCTACATTACCTAGCGCGTTCGCGGCGTCTTATCGATATTTGATAATTTCCAGCTAATGCCATAATGTTGTGAACGGCGAGTGACCGGCACAGACGAGTAATATAGTGTGGAATAGATCGACTAAGGTAAACCAGCGATAGGTTGAGACGGGGAGTGGAGAGAGAGAGACGCGTTCGGTATAAAACATGAATTTTCAGATACCAGAAGGCCTGGGCGAAATGCTGAGGGACTTCACCGTGTCTGTGCTACGAGAGAGGCCTGCCGACTTGTGCGACTACGCGGTGGAGTACTTCACGAAGCTGAGGGAAAACCGCAAGCCTAAGAGTGTTCCCATGTATATTATTGTGGATGACAACGAAGCGGGCGAACCGGACAGCGCTAATTTTCGACCTAAGACGCAGAAGAACCGCTACTCGCGACGCCACTCGGTGTCAGCGGAGAGGTACGACCCGGAGGCTGATGATGACGACGACGACAAGGTTATACACCCGAAAACCGACCAGCAGAGGAAGCGGCTGATGGAGGCTGTTTGCGGAATACTGATATTCCGTTCGCTGGACTCCGACCAGATGCAAGAGGTGCTGGATGCGATGTTCGAGAAGAAAGTGGACCCCGGTGAGCAGGTGATAGCGCAGGGCGACGACGGGGACAACTTTTACGTGATCGACGAGGGCCTGTACGACGTGTTCGTGAACTCGGGGGACGAGATGCGGAAAGTCCACCAGTTCGTGAACCAGGGAAGCTTCGGAGAGCTGGCGCTCCTGTACAACATGCCGCGCTCGGCCACCGTGGTGGCCGTGAACGAAGGGACGCTGTGGGCCATGGACCGCAACTCGTTCCGCCGGATCGTGCTGAAAAGTGCCTTCAAGAAGCGCAAAATGTACGAGGAGCTGCTGGAGAGCGTCACCCTGCTCAAGTCGCTGGACCAGTACGAGAGAATGAACCTGGCCGACGCTCTGGTGTCGAAGCAGTACGAGGACGGGTCGCTGATCATTCAGCAGGGTAACGTGGCGGACGGGATGTACTTCGTGGAGCAAGGCGAGATCCGCGTGACGATCGTCGTGGCCGCCGACAGGGACCACGGCAAGGAAGAGGAGGAGGAGGAGGAGGAGGTGGGACGCTACTCGAAAGGTACGTACTTTGGAGAGTTGGCGCTCATCGAAAACAAATCCCGGTCGGCCAACGTTTACGCCGTAGGACAGGTTAAGGTGGCTTTTCTCGAGCGAGACTCCTTCGAGAGACTGCTGGGCTCCTGTCTGGACATCATGAAGCGAAACAGCGAGCTGTACAAACAGTACACGGAGCAATCGAAATGATGGACCCCCACCGGTGGGGCGTGTCCGGGACGGTGGGTTGGGAGGGGTGGGTGGGGTAGCAGCAGTTCGGACAGGAGCTGACCATGAACGAAGCCACGTCACTGAGGTGCGTGCACTAGCAGACTGTTAGGAAAGTACAACTGGAAAGACAAAACCCCCTTAAAACATGCCAGCAGGGGGCGCCCATCAGAATCCACACGAACAGGTGCGAGGATAGGGAACTTTCAGAAAGTGGTAAATTCATAGGCGAATAATTGTAAACTCCGTGTATGGACAACGCTAGCTGCTCTGTTAATTACAACCCCGGCACCCGCTGGAATTAAAGGTAAAACACCGAAGAATATACATATTTTATCTCGCCTCCCTACACAGCCAGTTTCATAGGAAAAGTGCCAAAAAATAAAATTGGAAACATAATAAGTTTTTTATCTATAAAAGAAGAAAATTCCTTTCTTTCCTGTTTTTTTTTTTTTTTAATCCTTTGCCCAGCTGCAAAACTGAAGTTTCGCTGCCCATTCGCTGGTTTCCTCGCGTACGGCAGGGAGAGTGTTAACGGGAGGTGTTGCCGGGCTACAGACCGGTCGTCCGGGTTGGTTGGGTTTCTCTCTGCGGCGGCGGACAGCTGAAGGGGAGCCGGTCGCGCTCTTCGCTCGTTGGAGATGATCACCCGGACGGGATTAATGGTTTTACGAAATGCCGAGAGAGTTGACAGTGGATCAGGTCGTAATCACTGCGGTGAGCAGGGGACAGTGATGGGGGCGAGGAGGATAATCTCGACTTGACGTCATGGGAAGAAATAGTGCTGACTGCCCACTGAGATTAGTTCTTTTCCGAAGCGTTTGTTGATGGAGAGGGTTAGTCATCAGTAAATACATGAACTGTAATAACATGTTTTGATACAGACGCTTGCATCATCACCATCATCATCACATCATCATCATCATCATCATCATTATTATTATTATTATTATTATTATTATTATTATTATTATTATTATTAGTATTATTATTATTGTTGTTGTTGTTGTTGTGTTGTTGTTGTTGTTGTCGTCGTTGTTGTTGTATAATAATAATAATGATGATAATAATAATAATAATAATAATAATAATAATAATAATAATAATAATAATAATAATAATAATAATAATAATAAAAACTGTTGAATTCCTTGAAATTATCTCACAACCGCTTTTATTTCTAACATTTTCCCTGAACAGGGATACAATTTAAGGATAAGTATCTTTGTCGTATGCCTGATGATGAACCCTCTTCACCACAAACTCTACTAAGACCTCGCACCCGCCAGGGCGACCCTGACAATTTATCACATGAACAACTGGGAAACCGCGCGATTTCCATGTGTAAATAATCGGGTGGCAGAAACCTGACCCGGTTTACTGCTGGTGTTTGTGATAATGAAACAGTATAAGTTGGGTTGGTGGTGGACAGGCCATCCGAAAACGTCCGGTGGCGGTCACGTCTCCTCGGGACCTAACCCGGACCCGGGACCCGGACCCTAACCGCGACTGAACCAGATTTCTTATTGACCACCCGACTAACACAGAAGCTCGAATATGTGGGAGATTTTTTATGCCTCGCGAATCAGTCATCAAATTTAATATCAAATATAATACTGATTATAATACCAGAGAATATATTAACAGGCAGTAAAATGTAATAAAATATAAGGAATTGCATTTTCCTGCGAATTTATAACTCATGAAATTCTCATTAAAATGGAATATGTATTTTTTTTTAATACGCTACCGTGGATATCATTATACAGGTGTCTGGGCCCGTTGCCCTCCCCTTCCACGGCCTTTTGCCCCTGTTTCTATAACTTAACTGTCTACATCATGGAGTACGTTGAATCTGTTCGTGGAGGAAATAAGCTACTTCTTGATGGATATACTTATACTGCGCAGAAGATCCTTGTAATGTTGTTATATCATATGGATGTGAACAGTGAAGGCGAAGAATGTGCAAGGCTAAGGTGAGGGTTAATGATGGTCAAGTTTTTGGCAGACTTCACGAGCTACTTATGCTCCAAACGCACCAAGACCAGAAATGCTGTGTGTCTTCGTAATGCTACAAAGCGCAAACAATAAATGGCAAGGAAACAGAACAGCAGATCATTTCACAATCCATATCATCTGTATCTGAAGCTGCCTCTGTGCAACTTCCAGCTATCCATTCAATCCGCCATACCATTCGTAAGCAAAGACAAGCTTCCGGGAACTCTCATCCTATTCCAACCAACCTTGCTGAACTAATCATACCTGAACAGTACAAGCTAACGATTCTCTTTTACTATTCCAATGCTATCATAACATTAATTAAATGAACCCAAACTTATGCCAGCATTTAAGTAAATATATTAGCTGTTGCCTGTATGTGTAAGTTACCCAGGTCAGAACTGACTTAGATAATAACTTCAGAAGTTGTCTTGGTGATTAATTTCGCTGTTTCTTTCTTTCCTGCTATCATATCGGATTAGCTAGTCTCCTATTCTATCATATGCTGCTAGAAATACAATAATAATGATGATAAAAATGACGAAGAAATATAAATTTTCATGATCGCTTTCTTTACTATGACAGCAACAACACAAACCACTGTGTTCTATTATTTGCATCTGATACCTCCTTGACTCTGTTCCAAAACAATGATGATTTGTTTGCTGATGGTACCTTTAAGGTTGTTCCAGAGCTTCTTTTTTTTTATCAGTTATACACCATCCATGCCTTGAATGAACATTACATAATCCCATGTGCTTATACATTACTCCCAAACAAGCAAGAAGCCACATACACCAGTCCAGTGTTCTGCAGCAACTGCTCAACGTCAAACCACAACTCATTCCCAGTTCAATAATGACCGACTTTGAACTTTCTGCTATTAATACTACATACACCGTCTTCCGAGATGCAACCAAGAAAGGGTGTTTCTATCACCTCTGTCAGTGTTTGTACCGCAAAATCCAGGAAGCTGGTCTACAAAGGTTGTACACAAGATAATGGCTTTTCGCTATCAGTTCGCATGATACCGGCAGTCGCCTTCATTCCAGATGAAGAAGTCATTGATGCTGTTGAGATGTTGTGGGAAGAGCTACCAGAAGAGACCTTGGTAATTTGTGATTACTCTGAGGACACATTCATAGGCCGTGAACGTGGTTGTGATCTTCGTTACCATTGACAACAGCCAAGGTTTCCAATCTCTCTTTGGAACAAGCATGACAGAACTGAAAGAGATTTGTCATGCATGAACAACCATGTTGAGGGCTGGCATCAGAAATTCCAAACAAACGTTTCTGCTCACCATCCCAACGTGGAGATTTTTTTATGTGATAAAGAGAGAACAGGCCTTAGCCAGATGATTGCTGGTCACCCACCTGCAACACCAGATAAATAGGTAATCCATCAGAACAATTGTTGGAACGTATGAGAACAGACACATAGTGGATTATCTGCATGGTATTGCCTACAATATCTCGTTCTAAAGTTATGTGACTACTTGAAAATTCATCGAAAATCAGTAACTAACATGCTGTCAGTTGTATGGTATTTTTTTAGTGTAGGCATATTACCTCAACAATTTTTCTTAACTTACTTCACATATATATAACCATGTATACTTTATGGATAATAAAAGAAATAAATAACAAGTTGTTGCTTTAATTAAAAATTTAAGGGGGGGCAAACGTTCAGGGGAGAAAATACCGGGGACAACGGGCCTAGACTGCTTGTGAATAGGTGCGATTCTTTCTTTTTTATTGTTTCTAATTTTTAGAAATATTTATATAAGCTTTACATTCATACAATTTAAATTTTGACGGATAATCCAAAATGGAAACTTACTAAAGTCACCTTCTGAGTAATACAAATCCAGTGGTCAATAGACCCGTCTTATGGTTTCTTTCAGTGCCGGAGTCAATCCGATTTTTTGGTGACCGCAAACGAAACATCACGTGGGAATATGTTTTCTTTAACCCTTTCGGTGCTTAAATAAATTTCGGGGGATGGAAAGTTTCGATTATCCACCGAAAAAAAATTTAATTAGGAGTTTAATCGGAGAAGTTGCGGGGTTTTCAAAGACGTGAGGGTATTCCTGCCTGTCGTAATAGAGGGAAAAGTTTTCCTGAAGCCCTGAGGTAAATCTGCTTCCAGCGTGAAATGGGCTATAAATGTCAGAGTGGAACATATATCCGCTTTCAGCGTCGTAACATATCGTTTTTCATGGGATGGGGCTTTGTTATTGCGCAAACAAAGGAACAAAAAAATTTTTAAAAAATCCTATTCTAATTGCCAAATACGAAACGAAATAGCAGCAAACTTTCTGCCAGCACAAAATTCAAAAAAAAACACACAGAAAACATAGATCGATTATATTATATTGAAAAAAAAATAAATCAACTTTTACTTAAAAAGCTTCAAAGAAACCTGCGCGAGACGTGAACCACAAGCATTTTTAAAGCAAATGGATTTAATCTTATCGGTTGCAACCGACTTCTGTTGCCAACTGGTCGCCCGCGCGCTGCTTGTAAACGAGACAGTGCTGCGTCAGAACACGAAACTGTAGCCCGCGGGAATGGCATCGAGCGGCTGATTAGGAAGAGAACAAACTGCCCTTGACTGGCTATGAAGCCTTTCTTTAGACGGTCTGCAGCAACAAGACCATTGAGGGTTGGTGTGAGACAGTGGCGAGGCTACAGGGGGGTCCATTTCCCGGTCTGGTAGTCGACAAGTCCTGCTCCCGTTATAATAGTTCTTTTGCGATTGTGTGCCTTTTCTTCTTCTTTTTTTTTCTTCAAACGCCGGGTACGTCGGCTCTCTCTCTCTCTCTCGAAACGGGTGTCAATGGTGCAGCAGCAGCGACAGGGATGGGGCGGACTGTGCTGCTGCCTCCTTTTCGCGGCGCCCGCTTTGAACGGCAAGAGAGAAATGTACGACCTCGCGCTTTTTTTGCCCTCCGGAGAAATCTACACGAGACGATAATCGCGAACGGAGCGACTCCGGGTCTTGGCTAATATTGGTGCTTTTCCAAGCAATGGTTCGTCGTCGTGGAATCTTAAACCCCATCAAAACCTATACGATTCTCTCCCTCCCCTCTTTTATTTTTTTTAAAAATTGTTAGCCCTTTTTGTTGCCCACGCTTGGCTCTATTCAGTACGGATTTACATTTCGCGTGATCAATGTAACCGCATTCGAGGGCATACAATACCGGTTACCATCGTAAATGTGTTAGCTGCGTCTGCATCCGACAGCATAAAGGAATCCAATCAAAATACAACTTTTACTCACGCAGCGGAACGTGTTCGCACGAGATCTGTGCAAATAACGCCCAGATTTCCGGGTGAGAGTCAAATATTTATCTGCCAAAGAAACGCCTTTAATTTATTTATTTTTATTTTTTGTTGTTCCGCGCTAAGAATTGAATGACTGTGGGGGGGGGGGGAAATCAGACGTATTCACCAAATAACGGCAGGCAGACGTAAAATAAAGTCAATACAAACTTGTAGGACCTTTTACAGGATAAGACACGAAATCAAAGTCTACAGCTGACGATAAGACTAATATTTCTTAAATCATGTTGAGAAACAGGATTGATTCGAGTAACTATAATACTGGCCGATTGTAGGTGAAATATGCTGATTATTTGAGCATTAACAGATTTCAACTTCACTAGTTTGGGGGGGGGATGGTTTACGTATGAAATGTTAACTCACAAATAAAAATCAAAGTTGTCTGATGGTGCTTTTGTTTTACTGCAGTACTCAAAACGGGTTTTATTTCTATTATTTATCACATGGGAAGCAGTCATAAGTGATATTTCAAGCGAAAATCAGCTATAATAAATTTGCATATTTTCCTCTTGTACTTACGTCGTAGCTACTGTTATAAACAGATGCTGGCTGAAGAATGCAGACTCTGTCAGATTATGCTACAGGTGTTAGCCAGAAGTGTGGCGATAGTTCTGATTAACCGTGCTTGACAGGATCCGGATAATATTCAAAATATCGAAACAGTAATGGTGTTATACAGCCAAAGCTAAAGACTACACTATCTAAACTTTTTAAAGCCCGGGGTGGGCGTTTTCTTATGTAAAACTAATTCATGCAATTCTGAAGCAACAGCAGTTAAAAGCTCTCTCGTGGTGGAGTGGTTCCTGGGTGACGTGATTACGAACGTCGTGAACAACGCTGCCAGCTTCTCTAAAAGTTTCCAAGGTTTGATCGCAAATCGAGAGAGGCTCTCTCTTCTCATCCGGGTATTCGTTTGCTCACCCAATTAGCATATACTGTAAATTTATGCCCTAGTTTCATAGATTTTTCAGCTGTAGTAAATACGGCTCGAGAAACGTGAGTATACTGCATGGTTTCGTGGGGTTTTGTTAGCTGCTGCTATTAGTATGTCTGATTCGGCAACATTTTCTCATGTCTCTCCGCAGAGAGACATCAGCGGCAAGTCGGGCCTGGTGTTCGTCGGGGCGCCATTCGATGATGGCTCACTTAAGTTTCTTCTGATTTCTTGGTAATTTTTAACTGAACTTCTCGCGACAACTCCTTATTGATTGTCTGCTGTTCCGCTTGATAACTAACTGGTGGCGCGAAAGGATCTAAACCTGAGAGTAAACAGTATTCGATCTGGCTGTAGAAGTCGATTGTTATGGAAATTATTTCACCTTGGTAACTGATCATAAATGCAATATATTATTCCAGACGAGGGATTCCACTGATAACGGCTCCACGCCTGCATTGTTCTTACATCATATCTGTTTGTGGTTGAACACGTGGCAACTGAGTTGTTCTCCAAAAACTGCCGGCTTACCTCAAATGTTGCCTAGTTTATTCGGGCGTGGGTTCTGGCTCTGAAGAGACGCTCTGATTTATACGGACTACGTCCTATTACTTTGCCAGACAAAGATCTGATCGTCTTACTTAGTTCGTTTAATATTCAACGACTGACTCGACACCGGATCTGCTCCAGTTCGTTATTCTCCGCAAAAGCTATGCAGCAATGTGTATTAAGCAAACTTGCTGTCTCCCCCTCAATTAACAAGAGCTATATAACAATCATGGTGAGTTTTGTTAAATTGATGCTCTTAAGTAGTAGCCATTAAACGGGAAAGATATGTCTGAAACCAGTAGTAAAAAAAATTTGCTATGAATTAGCATGCTTGATGGCCGCTAGGTTCCATGGTTAATGGATACATCACAATATCATTTTGCAAACAAAAAAAGACGACGACATTATAAGCCAACAATGTAATTATAATATGAATGTCATCGACCAGATAAAAGATCTAAATAAAGTCTACGCTTTTTATAAAATAAGTCGCTTCTGAAACATCTGATATATCGCATTGATTTTTGTTATTAATGCTCGTTTATTCTTTCTTTTTTGTTTCCTTTTTACTTGTTTTCCAGCCCAGGTTCACGATTGACCTCAGCCAAGATATTTGTGTTTCTCTATTTTTGGTTCCTTTACATGGATTTCCGGAAGTGACATAGACGTATTTTCTTAAATTACGAAGAAAAGTTGTTAAGTTCTATTATTTATTTCACTTTAAATGTGTCAACTTTCCTAAAATATCATGATAGAGGTTCCGTTTTAACAGAGTATTTAGAATTATCAACTAAATTATGAAACACCTCAGCATGGAAATTTTTTTTTTCTTTTAACTAAAAAAAAGATCGTTCATTAAGGCGTCCGGTGGTTACGACTGAACTACTACAGTTAGTTGAGGCATCAAGTTCCAATTCCGGTCGAAAATGGCTCGGTTTGGCCTGCCTCTGTAGCGCGTTTTTGTTTTTTTCTTTGCTGTTCTTTATCAGCTGGCCACGTGGGTTTTCCATGAGCGTACCGGTTTTATCCTACATCCCAAATCGAAACGTTTCAATAGTTTTATTTCCGGTAACGTGGGATGGGAGTTCCGCAGGTTGATTGGCTCACACCCTGGCCACTGTTCAAAAGTCCTCCTGAACCGCAGCCCGGGTGACTCGCGCCTTTTCCCTCTCGGCTTAATGTTGTGAGATGTCAATAGTCAGGAAACGGGTTTGACGAGAAGATCGATGACTAACAAACATGTGACACTTAATCACTGAAAGGGGCTGACTCTTTAATATTTCACAGACTTAGTACAGATTTTTAAAAACAAAATGGTTTACAGACGGTTGGGGAGATCTAACAAAACTGTTAAAATTACAAGTGGTCTGAACAGGGTAAATGTTTTCTAGTCTTTAAAATGAAAAAGATGGCATTATTAAATACGACATCTAGTGTACTTGGATATAATATGCTAAACAAATAATCCAGTACCGCTTAATGTGCTCTCACAGTTGCAAGGAATGACTAATCGCGTTGATTAAATTATTATCGACTTCTTTCACATGCATCGCCAGCTTCCCAGTTTTTACAATATAAATTCTATGATTAGTTCTTGTGTAGTTATAAACTTGAAAACAGGAATAAAGAGCATATGGACACGGTGACAAACTGTCTGCCGACTCTTTACGGTACGGAGAGGTTTAGATGGCAGGGTGTCATTATCTTAAGTAAGCTAAACGTGGTGTGCAGTAAATTGAAAAGATAG
Source organism: Nautilus pompilius (assembly GCA_018389105.1). Lineage (NCBI taxonomy): Eukaryota > Metazoa > Mollusca > Cephalopoda > Nautilida > Nautilidae > Nautilus > Nautilus pompilius. The sequence goes on along the minus strand of JACATO010000343.1, from coordinate 318,139 downwards.
GGAAATAAAATAGACGCCACGACCTATGAGAAATCTCGACACGTATATATTTTACCTCTCCTGGTGGCATTACTGCTGAAACAGAAATTATCCAATATTTTACGAACGAGAACCTCGTCACGGGTCATGTTCGGTTTTCAATACAACAACTTTCCGCTGATTTCATATCCTTAAAAACTACTTTCTTAAACTATTTTAATGTGGTTGGTTGCGCAGCTGGATAGAGTTTGTTTCAGTTTTTATTTTTTTTTTCCCTGGCCCGTGAAGGGGTTTTTTTGTTGTTGATGATTTTTATTTCGTTACAACTAGGGTGACAAGAATTTCTCAGTAAAACATTTATTCAAAATGAAAGTAGAGCCAAACGCTAAGTTATAGTTTTCTTTACCAGCGACGGGCTGATGTCTTGCTTCCGATTTAAGCCGGAAGAGAATGGGTTAAAGGAGAGCACCACTGTCGGCTTAATTTCGACACGTTAGCGTAATTAATGAAGTGTAAGCGAAACAAATACGCTGCGTTCAGTCTGGCGTTAATGAAAAGCCATAAGTTCGGAAAATGACACCAGTAACATTTCCAGCTTGAGAGAACGGTTTCTCTTCGTTTGCGATTCGGGCCAAGAGGCAAATTGCTAGTTTCACGGATAAATACCAGTCATGTGATGTGACGATCGATAGGCTTAAGAATGTCTCGCCTGAAGGAGTTGCTTCGAGAAGAATGCGGTTTTATTCAGCATCATGTATCTGGAAGAACTAATACTTTATTAACTTATCAAACTACCTGACTCTCTGCATAGATAGGAAAAAATAATCAATAATGTTAATAAATTCTAAGAATTAGCATTTCGAATTTTGTTTGTTTGTTTTTTCTTGGGAGGCCAACCTGAGAGTGAACTCTTATTTGCTAAAGAGAAAAGAAAATTATTCATATGCTGTAAGTATACATTACTGGCGTTGAATTAAAACCTTCCGGAACGGTCTGCATCCGAGCCACGAATAGAAGAGGCTGAAATTCTGAATTACCAAGTTGAGTATCCTCCATTCTAAACTCATGTTACTTGCAAGAAAATGTTATAATCCCATTTTCGTTAGTCTATTTTTAAGTTAGTTTCGTTATGGAAACTCGTCTTTATATTTTAGCATCCACTAAAATAGCACTCACCGTTAATATCATCGGTTTAAAACAAAGCCTGAGTGCATTCTAAATAACCGAGAACTAACAATGTAACTAAAATCTCGGTTGCCCAACTTTCAGTCATGTTAAAGGCTTGCAGCAAACAAATATGGAAAACGAGGTACACACATTTCTCTATGGCCTAGTAAACGAAGACATATCGCCAGATTGCTTTATACGTCAGCCTCTGACAATAGAGAGACACTCAGCGGCGAGTGATTTTACAAAAATAGCTGCTGTAGTTTCAACAATTCATTGTCAGAGCTCGTGAATGGTACCTGCTGGTTTTGTGGCGTACACTCCGTCTTTCAACGCATCCCAGAAGAAAACATTCGATGGTGTGAGATCTGGAGAACGCGGAGGACATCCAAGTGATCCACGTCGCCCCACCCACTTCCCAGTAAAGTGTTCGACAGAAAACCGCTAGATTTTTGCCGCACGCCCGTACACACGTGACATCAGGTGCACGCTTTTGCGTTTCGCAGTAACGTGATCTGTATGCTTCTGAATGAAACGTCTTCACGTTGAGACGCAAAATACTTTTGCGTGGTAGCGTACTAAATCTGTTTGCATTATTTTTAAAGGCACCCGTGATTGTGGAGTCTGAGAAAATAACGTATGAAGCATAAATGGAAATAATTCGATTTTTATAAACACTTTCGCTTACCAAAAGTTCAGAAATAAACGTTTAGTTTTACGTTTATCAATTTTCTGACAGTTATCTGCTTATACAATTTTAAATGAGTCACAATCACGGTCGCAAGTGTACAAGACGTGTGTGTGTTTGTAAAGCAAAAGTTGAAGCAACGAACAAGGAAAACTTTGCTTTATCCTAATAATAAAAAAAACCACTGTAATAGAGTGAAACTGAATTTAATCATTTCGCTCTCATTAACCTGTTTTGACACTCAACTAAAATCGCGTTGGCACTCTTACACCCTGCACCGAGGCAGGGACGTGGCTAAATTATTTTGTACATCCTACTGAAGTATAACGAGTTAATTAATATTAACCATAGTTCGCTTGCGCTTAGAGAGTTTAAAAGTCTGTTTAGCATCATTTCTCATTTTTGTTATTAATTTGATAATATTTTATTTAGAAATTACCAATCAAAATTAACAGGAAGAAAGAAAAAAGATATATTTTTTTTATAACGCGCTGCAGCTGATCTCTCTCAAACATCAAAACTGGTCCCTAAAGACCGTGGCGTTTTACTCGGATTTGACATCTGATCTGTTTTGTTTTATTTAAGGTTTTATCCCTAAAGAGTAGCATCTTTTACCCGCAGTTAGCACTAGATGTTGATTTTCTAGACACTGTCAACCAGCGATAATATACGGAGAGAGAAAGTGAAGAGTTTATTTGAACGTCCCCCCCCCAAACAGTTTATTATTGGTAATACATCTTTGCTAACAGACCGCATTCCAATGATCGGTCCCTGTCGTCGTAAGAAGGAGCGCAGTAAAATCTCATGGCAGCTATTTCCATGAATTGGCGCAAGACAGAGGCTTCACTTTCCGTGAAGAGATAAAACAGCGGAACCTCCTATAGCATTTTACCAATCTAGTTTTTTTTAGGCCTCTATTTCCTTCTTGTCCCTGTTTGCCGGTAACTAACACGAACGCCTAAGGTTTGAAATGGTGAGGAATGAAAGAAATTATCGAAAATTCTTCGCAGCGGAATTATCTCGTGAAGACTAAAAAATAAATGAACTGATTAAGTGAAAAGAATTTACTTTATGAACTTCGATTTAATTAAACCAGTGGAAGGAATTCTAAAAGGGACATTCCGTTTACATCGATTAGAAAGTTCTTGCGCTGACGTCATGAAGACGTAGTGTTACAGTCGCCATTTTGCTACCCGTAAAAATCGCCAAAATGTAAACGCGTCTCGCCTGACTCCATGCGTTAGAGAAGACTGTTGGGTCGGTGTTTGTTTCATCTTTATTGACTCATTAAATACAAGAGTTTAATGGATAGGAAATAGCAGGAAAGAAATCAATAGCTTGTTACTGTAGCTTTTGTTGTCATGCTGCTGTAGTTAACGCGTTTTCGAATCTTTGTGAGCGTGGTATGGTTGGGATGGGGGTTTTCACAAAGAACCCTCTGAGAATACCTAAAAAAAGGGAAAACCTGTAGCCATACACTGAACATTTGAAAGACAGTGATTTTTGATACATCTGACCTCGAGGAGAGGATTTAAACCCCGGTCTTAACATTCTGTGACGCCTGTAATCTAGCCGTACCTATCGGTGAAAGAACTGACGATCGAATATATAATTTCCATGAGCCTTCATAAGAGACAGCGAACGAGCTGACTGTGTTTCTGTCTTTGTTCTTTTCCGCTGTAGTAACTAAGAACAATTAAAACAAATATTTGTTTATGTTCGGGCTATAATGTTCCTTTCAAAGAGTAGTTACGTTTGAGGCGGTGGGCATCGACGCCCCTCCTCTTTTCTGGCAAACTGTAAGTAATCAGTTTATATAACTGTTGTAACACAATATTCAGCTATTTGTCTGTGAAACACTATGTTTATATAAACCATAAAACAGGAATTGTGGCTGCAAGCACAAGCAAATTATAGAAATTCTTATAATACAACAAGATATCAATTAATTTTGGATGAATATACGTTTCTAATTAAAATTTTAATATAAATGCGCGTAAAGTAATAAGAAAATAACAAAAAAGACGATTTTATACCGCGGTTTATGGAAAACACAATGTATTGGACGTAAGTTTTCGGTCCTTCATCACAACTAAAAAAATTAATTTTATCGGTGTTTCGAGGAACTATTTTCTGAGGTCATCTTCATGAACTTGATGCTTTCTGGCTTTTAGTCCTATTTGTTTTTAATATATTGGCTTAATCATGTATTGGTTGTTGATATGCTTCATGCCCGCAAAAACCGCGAAATACATGTCCAATTCAGTAGTAATAACATCAACGAATGGGATTCCGGTATTTAATTTTCTGAAAGTCTTAGCTAATTTTATTTTTTTTTTTAATTGCATCATACTGTAGATATATTTAATAGTTGTTTCCTGAAACTATCACAAAGGCATAGTCACATTCTTGAAAGTGATGGCGGCGAATCGAGTCTCTCGCAACGATGAAGGCTCCGAATTCTGCAAAACACCTTGGGAAAGGGGGGAAAACTGCGATGACAGATGCAAGATGAAGCGGCTTACGTCATAATGCAGAATGAAAGGAAACGTTGGTCTAATTACTTATCTAGGACATCGCTTTCGCCTTTTTTTATTTATCAAAGACAGTGATCAAAATTCAGAAGATATTTTGGGCAAATCCTTGCTTTGTTGTTGTTGTTGTTGTTGTTTTCAAATTTGCTCACGTCGACAAATTAGTTTTATTCCAAACCACCTTCAATTAGCGGAAAACCTAGGTAAACAATTGGAATGATGAATGTGCGTATACCTTTTTGAAAAGTAGATACCAATAAACTCTAACAGCCAATGATATTTAAAAACGTCGACAACATTATTCAGCTGTTGCTTGCATACAATTTATAATAACTGTTTTAATATGAATAAAGACGTCTTCAGTTCTCTCGACACACGACATTCAAAAATCAGAAATAAACAGAATTTTTTAAAAAATTATTTACATACTTTTAATTGTGTCAGTGTTTTCTACACAAAGATGATTCCGGTTACTCGCTCTAGTGTGGTGTTTTTAATTTCTTTTTTTTGGTTTTTTTTTTTAAATAGCTTTACTTTACTGAGAAGAAATAATTTTGAAAAATAGAAATACACGAAATGCATACTTGACACACCAAGACCTGGTGAGAGATAGGACATCCTTTGTTTGTTTACAGCGATTTGGAAAGTCAACACGCCGCGAAATATCTTCGCAAAGACAGCGGGTCGTCTCACCCTGGTGAACGACGGGCGATTATATCCGAGCAACGTCAGGAGAAAACTGTCCACGTTAATTCGGGGCAAGAATGTGACCAGGCGCCCCACCGACGAGCCACGTGCTACAGACGGGACCATCTCACCAGCTCGTCGGAGCGGGATGTCTCTTTCTCCGCCAGCGATTAGCTTCCAAATCTCCGGTTTGTTTTGTTTCTTTGATCTACGATGAACCAAACGTATACAAAACAGTCGAGCTTACGTGGTTTCTGCTGCTCACAGAGCGCATCCTTTCTGGTTGTCGGGCGATTACTTTTTCTAATTATTCGCGGCTGGAATAACTTATGTAATCTAAGACCCCCACCAAAAAAAGGAAAAGAAACTGGTTTAATCTGTTCTTTGGTTGCTTAGAACTTTCTCGTGGCCGACCTGGAAGTCTGCGGGGAGCGATCCCGCCTCCCCAAATCAAGGTGTTTCTTATATCAGAGTAAAGTATTATCAACCGAACGAATAATTGCAGTGTCACCTTGGGCCGTATCTCGCGCAGCCGTTCTGCCCGAGGATACACGATCCGCCATTCTATCAGTACAGCCCGGGTAAAACCCGGTGCGCCGTGGAATGGCTGGTTCAGTAGTTAACCACTGACACTTCTCTTGTTTTTTTAATGTCACGTAAATATCTCCCCTCCTCCCACTTAAAAAAATAGTAACAATTGAGAGTTCTAGTATAGACTTTCTGAGGTGGACGTACGGATGGCTAACTGTCGCTCTCTGTTTTCCTACTCCGCTTGGTTTTCAAGAACCTGAAACCAAGAACTTTCCTCTGGCGGATGCCTTATTATTTTAACGCCACTACGCGGTTCAAAGAAGACATCACATGAAGAAGCTTTCATGTTTGCTTCTTCATATTACTTGTAATTAAAGATAAGGTAAGGATAGCTTCTTATCAGCGTAACCGTATAATTTCCTAACGTGTCGGGTTTCTATAGCGCGAAAGGTTCTCCCTCCCATTTACGTCCGTGTATATTAAAACTATGGGAAGAAAATGGTCGGTCAGGTTTATTACGTGAAGCAACGTAAAGTGGCTCACTGTTTGATTTTAATACGTACACAACAGTCCCTGTAATTCTGAACTCTCCAGTAAAGTAATGCATTAAGCACAGAAAAATAAGTGTGATAAAATTATTTTAAAACCATTTAAATATTGATTTTTTGTGGCAGGAATCGGTAAATACAAAGAGTATCTGTACATAGTTCGCATTAGGTTTGGGATTTCCATTAGTGAATCCAAAACTTTGGTCACTGGGGTTACGTTCTTCAGTTAGACTAGTGCACAATCAACTACACTTAAAAAAACAACAACAGAGAATTAAAAATAGAACTTCTATATACCAAAGGTAAAATCTATTATCCAAAAAAAGGCAAAATTAATTACTCCATCGCCTGCACTGATGCAACGATGAGATCCGCCAACAAAATCCGAGTAGAAGAGCCCTAATGTTCATCCCCTTAAACCGCCAGCCAGAACTTTCAGCATTATCGGATCATCACCATGTCAAATGGACAGAAGGCGTCATCATCGATCGAGCAGTTCGACCATGAAAAGGATCCACATGGTTCCCGAACACCCAGTAAATTCAGTATCGGTGTCAGCATGTTTTGGGCAGTCCCTACTAACTGGAAAGGATATTTAAGTATCGCAAAGAGTGCTGTCGGAATGAGAAAATTCTCCGGCGCTGCGCAGTGGGTCAAAAGGCAGGTTTGTGAAATGCAAAGGACTTGGCAATCAGCAACTCGCAGGTCCAAGACAAACGTTCAAGAGAAATCTACTGCAAATCAACGCCCTGTTCGTGGCGACAGGAAAAGATCCCCGAAGAGTTGTTTTCTAATTAGTTCTACTTGTAAGAACGTCGCCGATAATCGTCCACTTTCATCCCCAAATAAACCTTAACGTTTATAGTGAAAAGTTCGACTAAAGTTCATCCGCAAGAGAAAAAAAAAATGAAAAGGACATGTGTGTGTGTGTGTGTGTGCGTGCGTGCGCGCGCGCGCGCGCGTGTGTGTGTGTGTGTGTGTGTGTGTCCCGTCGAGAACCAGTTTTGGCTTAGAATTAAAGAATTAATAAACTTTGTAATCTTGATGTTGACCAGATTTTGTTTCAAAGGTTTTGCTATTGTCATCATTGCGTTCTCACGTGTTGGTCAAAGAACCTGTGTATCCCTTTGATATAATTATTTTTGTAAACCGCATTATTAAGGACATTCAGACCCTTGAACAAATATCTGGAAGAATCCAACGGCTTAAAAAGACATCTATACAGAGAAAAATTGCATAACAGATTAGTTTATGTTCTACTAAATATCCTCTCTGAGCCTTAGAATCTAAATTTAGTGGCGTATAATACCTGAATTATTGTCAGTAAAACAAGCTTTATTTCAATTAATTTTTTCTTGAATGCAATAAATTGTTTTTAAAAATTTCTAGAAATCTACGTTAGTGTTAGAGCGTGATCCCTTGTTCAGCCAGATTCTTCACAGGTCTATAATTTGAAAGAAATCCGTCTCGTTACCAGAGATTTCTGATTTATGAAAAATTGTTAGTTCTCCATTTACTGATTTGCCTCGAAGTAGCCCGTTTAAATCAAGATTTCATTTTGGATTTCCTATGATGAAAATCAGTCTAAAATTAAATGAGATACTTTCATAATATAATATGTCAATGGCTTACTTTATTTTGTTACCCCCAGCTGTCCACTTATTGATTATGCCAGTGGTAAAATTACCTAGGACTTAGTAAGTACACATGCAGATAAACCGCCTATTACGCATGTGTTTGCCTTTGATTGAGACGAGCCGCTACTGCCAGATCAGCTGAACGCACTAGTTGATCAGTATGGTTTCGGTTTACCGGAATCCATTGATCCGGTTATCTAAACTCCTGACTTTAACTAAACTTTGAGTGATGATACTTCCGTGACTATTAAAAATTGCATATCCTTTAGATCTTTTAATATATTCAAAGAAGATGCTAGTCTCTTAAATCTTGACTATAATTGAATTGTTTTCAAACAGACACACCTTTGTACTTAAAAAGATGCTGATTTTTAAACTTATTTTGTATAATGTTCATGATGAAAGACTATTAAATTTAGTAAATATGCAGAACTTATAAATAATAAAATAATTGGATAAACCATTAAATTATTATCAATATTAAATTATAAAAATTGATTTTTTTGTGCAGAGCTTTGTGACCATGAGTGGTTACTGTAGTTCCTGTTTCTTAGATTCCAAATGGCAGTTTACACTGTCAAAAGTCCAAACTACAAAGAATCCGCTTGATTAAACGAGATCTGCGTAAAGGAAACTGATTTCGCTCTGAATTATTTCCAACGCCTTTATTTTCTTTGTCTCATCGCTTCAGGGGATCACCATTTTCTTCTACAAATCGATTTATCACTTCTGACAGACCTTAGACAGATTTATCTAGTTAAATGTCAAAATTCGGGTTTTGTATACAAGTATCAAAAGTAATTTCAAGCAATCTGATCCTTATCTATCCGCGTATGGAGATTTAACCTTGCCCAATTATACATCCTGTAGTGGCGCCAATTTTAGTTTGATTAGAGAAATATAAACTTTTCTTTGTATCCTTGAAGACCATCTGGAAATAATTTAACTATTATTATTTTTAGTATTTTCATACATTTAAAACACACTTCTTAAAGAAGGCTCAATAAAAACAGCTGACTTGCTTATATAAAATTCTATATAGTTAAACAAATAGTATGATAATACAGGTAAAGAAAAATCACGAAAAGAATTGGGAAACCAAACTTAATATTTGTATGCAATTCCTTTACATTGCAAAGTTCGTCTAATTTGCCTGGCTTAAGGAACTAAGATCAAGTCTTGCAAACATTGCCAAAGGTTTGTAATAATTTTGGAGCTTCTCAAAATCGTTTCAGAATTTACATAATTCTACTATGCTCCAATGTATCATTGTCTTTCTGGAATACAAAATCTTGATCTACTAGATTATACCAATTAAGTAGATGTGATGAATAAGAATTTACTTTTATTTTTTTGCATCTCAATTCTTGCATAAATCATAATTATTTTGTCAATTCCGGTCATCAATATATACTTTCAAACTTGAACTGCACTTCAGTGCTTTACCGTACCTAACAACTCAATTTTTTTACTCATATATAGATAGAACATTTTCCTACGACGCTCCAGTTCTTGTGATTCCTTTCTCTGGATCATCTGCGTGTATTTTTTCTTGTCTTAACAATGATTTTTCTGTAAAATCTATCCATAAAATTCCCTTATTCTTCAGAACTTTTCCACTAAAGAATTACTAACTGTATTATTTGTGCTTCTGCTCAGTTTATTTCAAAGTTCTTAGCTACGCTTCATCAAGACCCTGAAACATATTAATCCAATGTCTTTCCTCGCCTTCAAGAAGGTGTTTCTGACTAGGCATTGTTATATTTTTAATCTTACTTTTTTATTTTTCTATATGCTACTCTTCTTTATGAACTTGGAAGTTGTATTCCATAAAAAATTGACATTTCTTTGCATTCCTAGTCATATTTAAAACCATTATTTATTATTCTCTCTGGGATGGATAATTCTTTGTACCGATAATCTCAGTTAATGCTCTTCGTCGGTTAAATACAATACCGACATTTCAATGAATCTTGTAAATTAGAAACATAATTATCACCTCATTATTATTTGCTGCTCAAAAATGAGGAAAGAAATAAAGGCACATGCTAGTATGATCTTAAAGGGTTAAACTGAACTTTATTATGTTTCAATATGGTTCCCAATTAACTGTATAAAAACTATTTTTGCAATTCTAGAGGGTTAAACTGAACTTTATTATATTGTTTCAATAGGGTTCTCAATAGACTATACAAAAACTATTATTTTTGCGTCTTTGATTTTTTTTTCCATTGTTATTGTGTTTTGGATTTTATTTTAGGATATTCCTCTATTATTTAATCGGAATCCACACATCTTTAATGCTATGTAGATAAATTGCTGTTTGCGAGTCTTCTAATTTGCTTCCATAATTTTTCGTTAATATGTAGAGAAAGAATGGATATATGACGTAGACTATAGCTCTTATATACGTTTCGCGTTAAGTTGTTGTAATCAACCAATGCACTACTACTGCAGTTTGTTTTCTTAATGTTTAAATTAGATAATTAATCAAATTAAATTTATACTTACCTTTTATTTGAATTTAAATTTTCTATTTTATTCATTATTTTATAGTATTTTTAAAATATTTGTATTTGCTTTTCTAACTAATTCACTGAAGTAGTTAGATGTGGTTACAGTACTGAATAATCTTTGCGTGTGGCAGACCGATAATTCGCAGCAGGAACACTAGACAATTCTTTTCAGTTTGTGATATCTGTCTAAGAATGATATCACACTTGCATCGATTACGGAGTATCATAGATAACTGCCAAAATGTTCTGGTGTTTTTAATGTAAAAAGCGATATTGTAATGCGTATCGTTCATATGAAGTAAAAATCAAAAAGGGGGTTTATACAAACAAAAAAAAACAACGCTGAAGATTAACCTAATTTCAAAATATAACGTTGAAGCCGTTTACCCTTATCTAAGGACGACGACTTGTCTGCTAGTTTACAATAACAGAGTTTGCCGTTCTGATGCGAGTGCGGCTTCTGGTCCCTCCGCGCGCTCATAGCGGCCATATTTGCTCAGGTGACCAGCTGCAGACGGACGCTTCGTCCCGAGTGGAGATAGTGGCGTCTTATCTATTTATTAAAATGTCCGAGGTTAGCTCTCGCGTCACAACACACCAGAACTCTCCTTACTTCCGGGGGCTGAGCTCGCGGATAACAGTTTGCGCCAAACTCTCCAGTTCACGAACACCTGATGGGAAACTTAATCGCGCAACTACTCTGTTGAGAAATCGGTTGTTTTCACGGGCTTTTACTGTACCGCCACCTGGCGGCGCCACTGGTATCCAACCTTTCTGTTATTGTTGCTCAATCATTGCGCGGCTCGTGACGGAATATAATTTGTATGCGAAACTGGCCAATCTCTTTTCATTGGGGTTTTTTTTATCGTTTTTCTCTTCATTTTTAAAAAAAAAATCAGTCATGGGTGAGTACAATAAAAATTTACGCGGTTCCATCAGAATGCAATTAATTTGTACTCCGTTTTCGTGTCTGTCAGAGTGAAGAATCTATATAACTAAGATTCTCTGAATCTGTCAGCATCGCATCCGTTCCCAGCAGTAACTTATGGCAATTTTGCCACTTTCGCTAAAGTTATGCGTACGAAAAATAAAAGCTGGAAGGACATGAAGTTCTTTGTATTATATACGATCAGTCATCTAAAATGTACAACAACGGGAAGAAAGTGGAGAACGTGATCCAATGTGATAAAGAGAAAAATATCTACTGATCGATAAATTATGCACACAGGCCGACCTATAGATCATTTATCTGAACATTAATTATCGTTAGAAAAATGCAACCCACCCGACCCGATTCTTGTTCACTGAGCGCAGGAACCCCGGTGGAGATGCAGACCGACGCGTCCGTTCATATTTACACATCGTCGGCCGAAATATCTCTGACGACTTCAGTGTCGTTATTGATGTCTCCTCGCTGCAGCAGGTGGAGAATCAGTTTTTGGCATGATGAAGAAAATTTTCTCGGAACTGAGCGCGAAGATGTACATCAGTTAGAATATCGCTTCGTCGCCTTACAATGAAATAGTCGCTGACGCTCGTCCAGATGCAGTCTTTCTGATTCACCTGGCTCCATTGCCTGTTTTCCAGACGGAATGGCAAAGCCTGCTGGGTTTCGGTAGCTTTTTAAAGAAAAAAAAATTAACCTATTAATAAACTTCAGATTTAAACTTCGGCATTGTTGTTCAGTATCATTCGTTATAGTTTTATTGTCTTCATGGAACTATAAGAACAGAAATGGTTTTAGTTCGACAAGGATGACATTTGTAGGTTCCAGATTTTTGTTATTCTTGGCCAAGACGTTTGAAATAACCGACACCATCTCGCTTAGCTCATCGATTAGTGCAAGGAAACCTGATAAAATTATATTAAATCGTAAAAGGTGTTAAACACGAGCCGTTAATAAAGTCCTACAGTTACCGGGAAGGGAAGGAATACGGTTATAAATCAGTGAAACCTCAAGAAGACTGGCAGTTTATTTTAAATTAATAAGAGAGCTGTACATTCAGCGGTAGAACACATTAATTTAGGCAGTGTAAACAAGTTACCAGACTGAAGGTTTATTAACGAGATCTTTCTAGTTGTGTGTCTTGGACATACTGTCCTGAAAAGAAACATGAGAGAAACTTCAGCTAAATCAATAAACTATAGCGTTTCTCTTCATAAAATCCGGATTAATGACCCGTCGGAAGATTCACATAGCCCTCTTCGTCACCAAGGCTGTGTTTATCCCGTTACGATAGCAAATACAAAATTACTACTAAAATCTTATATATTTCATGAAGGCTGCATTTTAATAATGTGGGAAACTGGAGATGTTAATTCCGGTCAAGGATATATTATACGAGTTTGCCACCCAATCTGACTAGAGAAAAAGGTCTGGAAAGTTCTACAATGTGTAGCAGATGTTCGAAGTCTGGTTCGCGGAAAAAACTCCTCAAATATGTGCCGCACAGAACAGAATAGCGATTTGTTTATGCTGTTAGAATGTGGCAGACATTAATCTGAGATTGACATTTGATCATGAAAAATTACTTTCTGCTAATGGAAAAGTTTCACGCCTGAATTCCATCCAAATGTATGAAGCCTTTGTATGCCAGAAACGTTTTTTTGTTGTTGCAAGATTTAAAATGTAAATTATAAAATTCGTTTTAGGAGTTTAGATATACGTCCGAAATTTTAATATAACCATCTTTAGTCCTATTATAATATTCGTAGCAATGATTATTATATGGATACCAATTTTCAAGTGAAACATAAAATTTTAAAAATCGTATTAAAGAAAAACAAACAGCGCATCAGGCTAAGCGAATAATTTCAGTAAGATATACTTCACGCACTTGCTGTGCACGCCAGTGCTTAAACTTACTTCCTGTTTTAAAGCTTAAATCATAATTCTGCGCATATACTAATTAATATCCATCAATCAAGAGTACGCAAACATAATTATAAAGAATATACCATTAGGTGACATGCTTGCTTGTTTTATTTATTTATTTATTTTTTTTGTTAAGAATCTTTTTTTTTCTGTTTAAATATGACGGCAAGAATGTTTTATTTAGATAAACACACGTGGAATAGATAATGAAGTGGTGCGGTAGACTCATTAAGCCGCCACACACGGATTACATACAGAACATGTGGAAGACGACCGGAACTAGCTGTTACAGCACCAGTCATCGCCGTATGGTATGCCGAGGTTCACAAGGGAGATAACTCTGGTTGAAAAAAAAAAAACTTTAAAAAAAGGGAGCGTGGTGCGGCCGTTGTTCACTGGGAAGCATTCGCCAATCTTGCTGCCAATCCACCGGGATTCAATCTCGGGTCTTCGACGCTCCTCCCCCCCCCCGGGCCGCCGCTGGACCACCGCACGGCTCACAGAAATATTACCTGTTTGAATTCGACATCGTATTCAGTACATTCCACTCCGCGCTGCGGGTATAACGAGATGACGCAGGTGAAAGCAGAAGAACGCTAGAATAAACCAGACAGACAGGAACGATCTCTTTCTCTCCCACTCGAGAATGAACCAGAGCTGACTAGCAGCGCATCTCACCGGCCGGCATAACTGACTAGTTGTTGTCTCGCATAGACAGTAGCACTGAACACTGGGCGGTGCATTATGGAAACTTTATTACGACTATCGAGTAGAAGTGCCGTTGGTTCCTCGCTGATTCTGATTTATCGTGACAAACAGTTCGGCAGGGTTAGACTGGGTGGATGATCGGAGTCTTTCCAGACGCATCATATTAGAAGATAAACGTTCCAGACTTACTCGCAGATTGGCTTTCGTCTTTTCTTCTTATCCTATGGATGGCTTTGCAGTTTCCGTTTTACACGCAGTGGCGGAAAAAAGCATAAGTCTGGCGGAACAAACGTAAATTGATACGTAAAATATATTCAAAATAAGCATTTAAGCATAGACATCATAATGATAGAAAAGCAATTATTGGTTCTTCCGACTGACGGGTACACCATCAGAATCGGTAGTAGATATGTTATATACGCTTGCTCTCATTACATTAGGATGAAATTTCATAATTAGTATTTCATCGCATAGCCATAAACACTGATTACAACTTGGTGATGTTTATGCATGAAGCCCCAAAATGCGCGCAAGGTTATATGTAAATACTGCCCATAGTCGGGTGAATACTTTGGAGCTATTGATTTACGTCAGACTCTATGATCCAAATCTCTGAAATCGTGATTGATCGGACCAGAGCAACCTGCCGACATTTCTGTGGTTCAACGATAATAGTCCTCGACGTTATGGAGTTGGACCCTGTTATTCTTCAAGGAAACAATGGAAATATTTTTTTGGAAACACGCCCCTTTCAATTCGAAATCGCGAAACCGTCTCGGGCATAACTGTCCGGAGACGGTAAATTCTTCAAATCTCTTAAAATGTCCAAAGGGGGGGGGGCTTTTGTGCCAGTCTATTTTTGGACGAACGTTTGATTCTTGTGCCACTTTTATGGTATCCGAAGCAGCCGCCCCTTAGTTCGTACAGCTCCCAGGGCCAGATAACAAACCATTCGCTTTTTTTGGCAATCAATCCGCTTAGCAATCTCGGGATGTGACAGTTTCTTCTTACGCAACTCCACTATCCCATCTTCTTTCGTTGGACTTAAACTGTATGTTTAACCCATTGTCCGAAAAAACGCATAAATACTTGCAGTTGACAATGGCAATCCTAAAGCGTTTGTCACAATGAAGTTCTGTCTTAACGTAAATAAAGCGAGCGTATGCAAAATATTTACTACCAATCATGTTTGATGTACATCAATCGAAATGTTGCTTTTATATCAGTGCAATACCAATGCTGGAAATGTTTATTTTTTACATATTTTACTTGTCAGTTTATTTTGGTTCTGCTATCGTTCTTATACTTTTGTCTGCTACTGTACTTTTTATTATTTCATTTTTCTCAAATTTATTCTGCATACATACTGGAGATTTTCAGATGAAATGCGGCTGGAACACTGCCGCCATAATGGCATCCGAGCGAGTTTCATTTGAGCAATCTTATTATGCAAGAATTATCGCATAAATTGATTTTTCTTGCACGAAAGAGAACGCACCCTCGTCTCCCTGCTAAATATAAATACTCGTTTATTGCTTCATTAATGGCGTAATGGAAGTGCTCTTTGCACGTCGCACTGTTTCCTGTTAGAAAGACAGTGTAAGTACAACAATCTCGAAACGGCGGAGAGTTGGCAAAGTCATTAAAATTTGTGATTGGTAAGCAAAGTGTGTCAAATAAAGGCTCAACTATTTTAACTGTAAGTTGGAGTAATGTAAGAACAACAAAACGGCTTCGTTTAAAGGAACAATTTGCTCTTTTGTTTCATTTATCCCTTCCGTCTACAAGGGACTCGGTAAATGCCATTACTTTCCGTTAATATCCTTTTGTCATTTTTCTTTCCCTTATTGCTTTTTCTGTCGTTAGCGATTTGTAATAAGTTATCTAATTTCAAATACTGTTATACTTGTTCCGAATTTCAAACTAACAGGAAATAAAAACGCCGGCTCGTGGCTAGAAGTAGATTTTGATTTCAGGTGTCGAATTTCATCTCGTAAAAGGAAAAGTCAGATGGAGATACATGCTTTCACAATACTTACTGCCCCTCCCAAAAATAGAGAAAAACCGTACTAACACCGTAGGAAACAAAACGAAAATTCATTTAGTAGAGTAATGACACCTGTGTTACCACAAAGAATTTAAAGGGCGAGAATTACCATAAACTGGCAAAGAAGCCGCGGAGTTCCGACTTCGGCAGCGGGTCTGAGCGAGAGACACTACAGAACGGCCTGGCCATATTCTAAACACTTCTATCACTGGATGACGACCATCCTCGTCCCGCTTTTCGACACATTTTATTTATTCTCACACCGGCGAACGTAAGAATGTGTTTGTCATCGGCGGACATCGAGAGAGCTTGGAAACCTCCGCGTAAAATTGATCATCAAAGGGCAATTTAACTAAAAGTGAACGGAAACTTTGCACATTTACTTTCTCGAGCTTTCGGCACCGTGGCATGCCAAATTTTGTTTATGTGAATCTTATTAAGTTTAAGTTTCTGAAAGATTTCTTTCAATGCCCGGTCTTCTCCGGATCTCGATTTTATGCAGCATAAACTTGGGGCGATTCTTGGAATTTTACAGCCAAATTCCGCCTGTCTACTTCCGGGATTCTGACATTAAAATTTCAGTATCTTCAACCAGTAATAACTTTGGAGACTATCGTAAGCTGCTGGTAAATGAGTCCCAAAACAGGGGATTAACTTTAAATCTTGAAAGAAAATGACTGGTTTAGCAAAAATACTGCTAATTTTTCAGCTTGTCAATTCTTTATTATTATTATTATTATTATTATTATTATTATTATTATTTATTATTATTATTATTAATTATTATTATTATTAGTATTATTATTATTATTATTATTATTATTATTATTATTATTATTATTATTATTATTATTATATTATTATTATTATTATTATTATTATTATTATTATTATTATTATTATTATTATATTATTATTATTATTATATATTATTATTATTATTATTATTATTATTATTATTCTTATTATTATTATTATTAATTATTATTATTATTAGTATTATTATTATTATTATTATTAATTATTATTATTATTATTATTATTATTATTATTATTATTATATTATTATTATTATTATTATTATTATTATTATTATTATTATTATTATTATTATTATTGGCATACAAAAGAAAATCTATTGAGGACTTTTCCGTAATTATCTGGCCGCCTTTGGCTGTTTCCAGTTGAAATTGGCATCCGGCGGTTCTAACTGATTCGCTGGAGCTGACCAGAAGCTGAAGGTGAACTTTGCTACGGAACACGATTTCTAAATGCGATCCTGCAGTGGAAAGAACAAGAAACAATCAATATCTCTCCACGCCGTCGATACTGCTTTTGATTAGTCATTACCGAACGTGCCTCAATAAGATGGAATAACTAGTGGCAATCTGTTACCGGCGGGTAATTATTTGCAAATCTCATGGATTCGCAAACGAAGGAATAGAAATTAAAATGAATTTAAATCGTGTCTGCATTCGGTTCTTCGATTACTTGTATGATGCACCCGTCCGAAAGTTTCAAATATCAGATCAGCCATAAAAGAGAGCTGCAGCCACCACTGAATGAAATTAATTCTAATCTAATTTATTTATTGGCATCCTGTGAAGGGAGCCTAGGATTTGGTTTACGGTAGCACCTGAGACAAATTTTGTTCTGTGACAGCTCAGCTGTCTGACTTTCCTGCGTTTTACTTTATTCTTCACACATGAACTAAAAAGCCATTGCTAAGTTCTTGTAGCCCCAAGGTCGTGATTCATGTTTTACCCCACCGGTATGCGCAAGATAAACGGCAAGCGTCCACCCCCCCTTGATCCGGAGTGGAGAGAAGCATTTTCTGGCACTTAAAACACTCTAAGTACAGAACCAAGAGTATAAAGAGTAAACGGAAACTGTACTGGTCATCTAGTGCGGCCAATCGATCTGTCTGCGTTACCTTATTTACTTCCTTGCTGGCCGGTTTAAACCCCTTTAATAGCATACATACCTCGACGCTTACTAAGTGCTATCTGAATTAACTAGATGAAGTCAGTAAGAAAAAGTTATTTAAACTAGTTAACTAGTTGTTTTAGATTCTTTTCTAGGAGTTATGTATGTCGTAAACCTATCTATTTTCTCTGCAGTTGGCGTACAAACAGCATTTAAAACAATACTATCTTTATTCATGTGAATTGCCGGAAGCACATGAAAGAAAAGAAAACAATCGCCAGTATTTCATCTAAATACTTTATTGTATCCCTCCAATTTCTATATGACGTAATAAACAAAACCTATAAGAAAGTTTGCAAAATTGTTTCATTTTTAAATGAGACGAAAACTGACTAACGAAAAATTCCATATCTTGAATCAGTTTATTAGTGCATATATATATATATTGTGTGCGTGTATTAACATACAAATATTTCAAAATTGACATATGTAAATTATTATTTGTCAACCCGTATCAAACAAGATGTTGTTTCATTGACATATCCTTTGTTTCATGATTTATTTCATTGGTAAGTCCACAATTACCGCCTCTAGTCTACACACGCATACACACATATTCAACCGTTACTTTGGAAACAGCAGCGACCTTTAAAACGTCAAGCCAATCATATCACTTACTAGATATTTAGCACCAATGAATGATCCTAAATCAGATAAAAGTGCAACAACCGGAAGTGAAATAAATGGTGGATAGATTATGCTTTTTGTTAAAAAAATAAAAAGTACAAAGTTGTAAAATGTTTAAATCTGTATTAAATCGGTTAATAATTAACGCCTTAAGCTCTTTCCTTTTTATTATATCACCTTTTCTGGTTCTCACAATATTTAAAATTTGTGTCCAAAAATGTTCTGAATTGTTTTATATTCTTTCTTTATGATTTATTTTTTTTATTTTATTTTTGTTGTCTCTTTTTTTTAAATCTCTTTTGTGTTTTTTGGTTTTTCCCTTTACCCCGAGTGCCCCGTCATGTTGAGGATCTTGACAAAAACGCTGGCGCTAAAACTTCTACAAACAAGCCACTATATTTTTCCCATGTTCAGAAACAGAGAGCGTCTGCTAAAGTGAACCGTACCAGTCCCTGCCAACCATAGGGGGGGGGGCGCTTCGAACCCTTGCAATCCTTTTAAAAGCGTGTGCAGGTCCAAAAGAACAACAGAACCTCACAAACTGAGAGATTTTCGTTAAATACTAACACGAAGAAAAAATAATAAAACCTCCCCGAATATTCTCCTAGATGAAGATACCGATTAACACTTCTCTCTTTTTTTACCCCCGCAGAGTGATGATGCTCCCTTTACATTCGTAGTTACATCGGAAATTCCTTGAAAGGAGTCAGTCGACAATTTTCTGAACACAGCGAGTTCGTGTAGTCGGATCTTAGGCGTTTGTCAACATCAAATAAGTTTTGACGAACTCTAATTAACCCCCCTTTTTAAGGATAGATTTCTATATTATCTCGAAAAAAACCTAATAGCTATAACGGTTTTTTTTCTTCTTATTTTTTTGAAAGAACGAATATCTCCAGTATCATTTATAGTTTCCTTCCTGCTTAAACGGCTGTTTGTCTGTCTTTCCTGTTTATTGGATACATCTCAACTGCCATCTTATTCCTTAAAATTTAAAGAGCCTGAACTATTAGAAGCAACGATTATTTTTTTAAAAAAAAAGAGATATTTTTTAAATGAAGACTGACTTCAACAAAAAATAAGTAGAAAATTATTTTTTATTAATTTTAACGCGTTTGAAGTTAATCGTCGTTGACGATAATCGTTTTCTTTTAGTTAGTCTTTTTTTTAAAATTAAATGGTTATTATAAAAACGTAAGCACGTAAGGCATCTGGCAGAAAAAATCCCGCCTGTTTTCACTTTCCTAGAACAAGATGTGGATTTTAACCCTAACCCCGCTGCAGAAAGTTCTCGCTAAAAGTTAAGAGGAAACTGAAGAGTTAAAGAGAAACCTATGCTTCCGGCTGAGAGGGGAAACCATGCCAGGAAGAAGCGCCAAACCGAGCCGCTGCGCACCAGGATTCTAACTCGTATCCTCGACGTTAGCAGTCCACTAGGTACTACTGCACCATAGAGCTTTCCTTAACAGCAAACGCCCATTATACCTTTATCTTGACAACATGCCACTGCGAATCGTCACTGCGGACTTTGTAGAATAACTACTTGCATGAATGAGTCGTCTTACACGGGTAACGTGTCGCGATGCTTGTAGAAGGTTCGACACATGCTCAAATTGTTATCTTTATGGCGACTTTGACGACCAGATCGACTGAGCAGAAACTCGATGACGTCGTGCAACCGTCCGAAATCTTCTCTTTCTCTACTGACGTGGTCTCCCTCGATCAGCCATTTTCCCAGTGATTCGACGAGCGCGGAGCTTGTAGAAGCGCAGCGAACGATCCGTCGATGTCGGTTCTGGAACATCGAGCAGGCAAGACAGCGCATCAGAATCCTCGCGATGCGACGCCGGTTGATAGCTGATAGTTTAGTCGTAGTGCATGAGGCACAAAGTCTGCCGCTGTAGTCGGTCGGTCGGCTCGAGCAGCGTCTTGTGGTCGATGACCAACTCAAAATGTTTACTGGTCAGACACTGTTGGAACTTCCTGACCCCGGGACATATTTGCCAACGCTTCTTTTCCAAATATGGCTGTAACTTTATTCAGAGGGCGTTTAGCGTCTCTCAGGAATCAGAATGCTTTCCGGTCTTGTAGATGTTGTGACTCAAATAATTGACCACTATTGAAGAACGAGCACCTCCTTACGGTACTTGAACCAGAATTTGGTGAAGTGAATACTAATTCGAGCATCTTTAAGTGTTTCCAAAATAACTTCGTACTTGTTTCTTTTCAGTTCTTCTTTGGTGGCGCATAGCCTAGTGAACAAAATCGATCTTGTCTTGTAGAATTTTGGGCGTGAATCGTTCTTCAGCAACAACTTTGAGTTGGTCTTTGTACAGTGGCCAACTGCAGAACTGAACAAGTTTTTGTACTTGACGAGGACTGCATTCAGCTGGCTCATGCGGTAGACCTTGAGCACTATTAGCATCTTTTGGTCGGAGCGAGACGCGTAGTCAGAGGAGCTTTTCCTACATAAGATAACTTCAGACAAGTCGATCTCCATGCAATTTAACTGATTCAAATCGCAGAGAGACGATCAGAATTGTTATGTGGCAGTCCCGATGTCCTTTGAGACGTTGTAGTGGGCTACACCGTATACTTTCGATGGAGACGTTGGTTAACCTGAATTACACCAACAGCGACTCCAGCAAATATCAGGTAGACGCACCAACCGACGAAATGAAGCCAGCCGGTTTGTCATTTCTCTTTATCTGAGTCGAATGCTGAAACTGAAGGAGTATGAGCAAACTCTAGATTAGGAAGATGCTTTCACTGCACGAAGAAGATAAACAAGGTGGGCGCCGCAGATTTAAGACTATGTCATCCCGTAGTCAATCTTTTTCTGTGGAGCTACAAGTAGTGATCTTTACTCACTACGGACAAGACCAACGTAAAGACGATGTCGCGCAATGGTATTTAGAGACGCGGGGCTCGCACACAAATAAAAGATATAGATGTCAACTAGCAGAATGCTGTTGGTTTAGTTTCAATGACAACATTGTGGCCTCCAGTCCCACAAGGTCAAAGCTTGAAACATTAGTCAACGAAATAGCAGATAGCCACTCTAGGAATTCCAGATTTGTACCTCTGTTATTCCAGCTGTGCACAGAATATCTACGGGTGCAACAGACACAAGTGCAGCTACAGTCACGTGTCATTCGTATACCAATAAAAATGTTTAAAGTCTGACGCAGCAACCGAAAAGAGAAATAGCAGAAAAGTTCGACCGATTTCATGCATCTAGGCTCTTGTGATGTGAGCAGTAGAGTCAGTCCTGTTTTTGTTTTTGTTTGTTTGTTAAGTGGTTATGCTACATTCTAGAATAAATATAGTTATGTGGAAACTTTTAAATAGGTTACCTTTGTTCTGAAATAGCATCTCTCTCTCCTCTCTCTCTCTCTCTCTGTGTACTTAACGTCATCTCTGTGTGTGTACTTAACGTCATCTCTGTGTGTGTACTGACGTCATATCTCTCTCTGTGTGTATGTGTACTGACGTCATCTCTCTCTGTGTGTACTGACGTCATAACTCTCTATGTGTATGTGTACTGACGTCATAACTCTCTCTCTGTATACTGACGTCATCTCTCTCTGTGTATGTGTACTAACGGCATCTCTCTCTCTCTCTCTCTCTCTCTCTCTCTCTCTCTCTCTCTCTGCCAGGCCAGAATGTAGTTAATTGCGCTTCAGCTATTGAAAGTGTTTACCGTTCATTTTAGATTTTCATTTTAAAAACAAAACCTGAAATTCTTTACTGAGCGGAAATTTTATCTTTATCGACTCACATAGAGAATCGAAAGTCCATCTTTACACTGTATTAAATAAGAGAGATTGCAAACATCACATAAAATCTATGTAAGGGTGATATTTCCTTTTGTTTTGTTCCGTTATTCATTTAAAAAGGAACTGAGGCAGATTCTTTGTGCTGTGGAAGGCCGGGTCGCTGGGCTCTTCTTGACAACTCAGTCTCGTTTTTCTCTACACGGTCAGATTGAAGAGATAACAGTCCAAAACATGTGGCGTAAAACATTTTCAAAATTATTCCTCGTAGCAGACGTTTTCTTTTTTTTTTGTTTTATATGAATTTTCCGTTGCATTTGTGCACTCTGTGTTATTTAGCATACCATACGGATACAATATTTATAATGCTGACCTTTATGCCATTCAGGTTAGTTCAGGCGTCTTTGTGACTGTCTCTCTTTCGCATAACCGACAGCTTACTCGAGCTTTCTGCATTGGTCAGAAAAGTGGGAAAGGACGGAGTGCAGAAAGAGTCTGAGGAGAAACTCGCATCAGTGATGCAGCCCGACCGTATTTCTGCGAGCAATTCTGCAAAAGGGGGGGAATGTTCTATACAGATTGCTGAAGACAATCATTTTTCTTTCTTTTTTTTTTCAATTTACCAAACTTGCAACTCTCTCCATGTTTGCTTAGCATTAATCAGCCTCCAATTTCCCCTGTCATCGATACAGAATTCTCCTCATCGTATAGAGCGGGACTGCTACTGGGCGTCGGGCTCAGCTTATCTCCTCCTTCTGTACCCATCTCAGTTCCGCGTGAGTTTCCTCCTGCTAGGTTCATCAACCCACTGGAAGTCGTGCGGGGCGGGGGGATCTTCATAACATCAAGAAAATCACTTCGCTTTTTGGTCGGTTGGAGAAAGGGCAAAAACGGGATCTGCTCACTGGTCTCTCGTGGTCCGTCTCTGCACCTTCTTTGCTTGTTTTTTCCCCGAGCGGAAGCCGAAAACCCACTTTGTGGGGGCGCGCTGACTAGAACCAGGGTCGAGGTGGTGTCCAAAATAACTTTAAATTAGCTTTAACGTTTAGAAAGTCTGGGTTCTTCAGAAGAACGCAAATGTTGGTGTTTTGTCGATGGAAGAGAATTATAAATCCCGTCCTCGGTGTTTCTCTGGTGTTTGGTTTGGGGGGGGTGCGAGCCACCATTTGGAAATCCGATAAGTAGCGTAAGTTGTTAGTATATCGAGAAAAGAAATCAATAATTTGGCCTGCGGGGGGGGGGAGCTAATGATATTAAACCGCCCGACCTTTGCTCCGAACCAACGGTATCGATACGCTGACCGAACCAGGGCGGTGATCAGAATTTATTTCAAAAGAATTTTGTATGCTGAGCCGATCGTTTTCAAGAGGTTTCTTGCAAAGATGCTATTTTTAGGCAGAAAATCGCGCGGACTGGTCATTAGCGGCTATTCATCGTTAATCAGACAGAAAAGGAACCACCAATCAATGCTCGCGTGATTCTCAGACTTGTCGGGGAATTCAGCACGACGCATTCATAGCTTTCTCTCTTAATTCTACCTCCTTGCGCGAAATAAATGTTAAAGAAAAGAAAAAGAAGACAACGGAAGCCAGGCGGCTTTCTTCATCTTTTGTATTCTTCTGGATTTCTTCGGATAAGTCTGGAGAAAGGTAAAAAAAAGGGTAGTTTCGGCTTTCGGAAGAGGACTTGCGAATTGTTGCTTCTGTTCTTCCATAATGACTGCAGAAGCGACTGACGACATCTTGTCGTGGGTGGTGACCGACCCGACGACTAGGAATCATCGCGGTGTGACCGTTTTATCTGGCTGCCTGTTGTTATAAATCATTCATTGCAACAGAAAAAAAAACCAACAATTTTCGAGACTGGACTAAACCAGTCCTTTGTTAAATATTTCATGTTTACTGGAAGCTTTTCTACCAAGACGCCTACAGAACCGCATTTGGTGGGCTACTCTCGAGAGCTGTAGGTTATCTGTCGTTGTTTGGAATCGCATATTTTCCCTGACTCATCACCAGGCCCAGATGTAGCGCCACCAGACAACATTCCGCATTCTGTCCTAAACCATCGTTTGGTTTTCCGTAACTAATTCCTCCTTTTTAACACATGACGCATATTTTACCTAATATCAAAAAAACATTTTAATTTGTTTACTGCAATTGAGCTTAACTGTCGGCAGTGCTATATATTATTGTCAGTTATTACAGATATATATATAGACCGACCGCAGTAATTTGTTACAGCACTAGTAATTACCAATTAAACGTACAGAAGAGACTATAATTGTTCCTAAGGTCAGCGCATATCAGAGCAATTCTGCCTCCATCTACATGCTTAATTAATTAGGAACTACTGGCGCTGTGACAACTAATCTCGTAAAAATTACTCCTGCTATCTTCTATTGGTACTTTTGTTCAGAAGATATCTGAAATAAATCTGTTACGATTTTCATCTGAATATTTAGGAAGTCGCTCATAATTGATTGCTTCATATATTTTTCAAATGCAACACATTGAAATTTTGCAGTAAATTACAAGAAAAAAGGCATCTGTAGACAGACTATATTAGGCAAAAATGTTGTTTTACAAACTAAACAGGACTGTAAAATAGGTACAGAATAAAAGTAAAACTATTGATTATCAGCAAATAAAACGCCCACATCATTTGAGAGATTCGGAATTTGCTAAAACTCTCTCTCTCTCTCTCTCTCTCTCTCCTCTCTCTCTCTCTCTCTCTCTCTCTCTCTCTCTCTCTCTCAGTAGATAATTGACGGTAGACTTTTCTTGAATCAAGAAGAAAGCCACTGAGGAAGCTGATCAAGCTACCATTTCGAATACGAGGCTCATTATTAATATTAACTGGCATTATCACTGTAATCAATAAAAGACCGGAGTGCCAATAATTTTGACATAAAACAAAAGTTGTTTTAACAATATAACGAAAATGACTGGTGAGTATTTTTTTTTTAATTTATAATCTCTACATTTAAGAAGTATTAAATAAATCGTTTTGCGATTATTAGGATGGATTATCAGGAAACAAAGCTTTTGGAAAAATAAACACTTAAAAGGATTTACCAAGGCCCTTTATTAACGCGGTATCTTCCCACTCTTTAGCGGTGGTAAATCTTTCCGTTAAGCTTAAGTTGTCACTGAAAGTAGACGACTGGAAACCACGGCACGTTCTATAGGGTTTTTAACTTTGTTGCCTTTTCTTGCTTTTGCAATTTGTGTGTGTGCGTGTGTGTGTGTGTGCGTGTGTGTGTGTGCGTGTGTGTGTGTGTGTGTGTGTGTGTGTGTGGTGTGTGTGTGTGCGTGCGTGCGTGTGCGTGTGTGTCTGTGTGCGTTGTGTGTGTGATCGTGTTTAGCGTGAACTGTCGCCTTTTCATCACATAAAAGCCGCGGTGTGTGAAGCTCTGCATGAGATAGCGTGAGCGAAGTTTAGTGTCGGTGATGAGCGCCTAATCATGTGTTACTTTAAACGTCACGGAGAAATCCGACCGCGGACCTGAACAGATCGCACTTTAATGAAAGGCGGCCGGCAGAGCAAGAACGAAGACGTTCATGAAGAATCTGAACATAGTCGGGAATTGTCTGTAAAGCTATATAGCTTCATTTCTCTTTCTTTCACGAAACAAGAAGGCGAGTAACCTCGTATCGAGAGGCGGCCGAACATTGAGAAATTGCCAGCTAATTCCAGCAGTCACCAGGTCAATAATTCACCAGTCCGACCTATTTCACTACAGTCTTTACCAATATTCCAAAAGCAGATATCCAGTTTCTTTATATCATTTCCAGCTGTTCTCTTTTATCATAGTAATTTTCTTATTATTTGGTGGTTACAAAGGTTTTGTCGGTTTTTATATTGTTAATTTGGGGTTCATGCTTGTGAAGGTGATATGTAGATAAGTTCTATATCGTTTTGTAGCCTGTGCTCTGGCGTACATTATGCAAAACCTACCTTTTAAAAATCATAAAACGGATATTTGTTTCAGGGTTCTGAGTGAAGCTTGGACAGAAACGCTTTTCGTGCCATTTTGCTTCACGAGATCAAACCAGGCCACAAAGCGAGAGAGGCAACTCGTAACATTAAGCGAGGATGGGGCGAGGACACAGCAAATGAACGCACAGCACGACGATGGTTCGCAAAGTTTCGATCAGGAGATGTGGGCCTCGAAGGTAAGGAACGTGGCGGACGTCCTTCCAGCTGTGATGACGACCGTCTGAAAGCCTCAGTTGAAGCCGATCCAAGAAAAACAGAGTGAGAAATTGATGGAGAGCTTGACGTAAGCATTGCAACTGTTTCCCGGCATCTTGACGCAATCGGCCAAGTGAAAAAGCTTGACAAGTTGGTGCTTCACGAGTTGAATGAACAACAACAAAATCGTCGATTGGAGATCTGCTCTTCGCTTGTAATAAACAGAGATGACCTATTTATTGCTCAAATCATTATGTGTGATGAAAAATGGATCCTTTTCGACAATCGCAAACGATCAGCACAGTGGCTCGACAGAAACAAGGCGCCTAACTATATTCCAAAATCCAGGCTCCATCCAAAGAAAGTTGTGGTCACTGTCAGGTCGACTGCAACTGGTGTCATTCACTATAACTTCTTGCAACCTGGCCAACCATCACAGCCGAAAGGTATTGTCGTGAATTAAACGCTGTTCATCAGAAACAGTTGGCATTGGTGAATCGAAGAGGTCCAATCCTGTTCCACGACAATGCTCGTCCTCGTGACTCTTCAGAAACTGAACACGTTGGGGTACGAAGTCCTCCCCCACCCAGCCCATTCACCAGACCTTTCTCCCACAGACCACCACCTTTTCAAACACCTCGACAGCTTCCTCCGTATGAAATCCTTCTCCAACCAGCAGCCATTGAAAACGCCCTAAACAATTTTTCGACTTCATAAATCCAGATTTTTTCAAAACGGTATAAATGCGCTTGTAACTCGTTGGCAGAAGTGTACTGATTGTAATGGAAGTTACTTTGATTAATAAACTTCACGTTCAGCAGCGATATGAAGTCTCACTGCTGCGGTAAAAAAAAAATCGACAAAACGTTTGTAACGACATAGTAATTACTAAATTCTGACACGTTAAACTTTTCTTAATTTAAATTCCATTATAAAGTCTTTCATAGTTCATTTAACCTTCTAGTCTTGAGTGCTTTAATCGATGAGAAGAGCCTTCGATCAGCGTTCATGACTTTCCTATTTAAATATACACGCTGATTAATTTTGACGATGATTAGACGTCCATCCGAACTCGCGAACAATCGATGTTTCTCTCACTAAGAATACATGATAGAGAATTAACCGGTCGGTCTGGGTTAACTTAGTTTTATTTTGACGATAAGCCCTTAAATTCTATATTACTTCATTTACCGCGGAAAATATACTTTGCTGAACACAGATTTATGGTGCAGTTGGTTTTTTGTGTTTTTTTTTAATCAATTTTTAGTCCTGTTTTTTCTTTTATATTTTAGCGCGAATTCTGCTGACAGAGAAAGGAAAGCCAAACATTTTGATGAGAAGCTTGGTGGCCTCTCAAAACCTTTTAAATACATTCTCGTCTTTTCTCGTTGAACTCTCCAAATCGGTCGAAGATAGAAATACAATTTAAGTCGCCTGTAACGAACCAAGTTCCGATTGTTCCATCTGTCCGCCGTTGGAGTACACTCAAAATTTCTAATTGTTGATATTTCACTTTCCGATTTCGTAAGAAAGAGCGGCGCGGTCGTCCAGTAGTTAGTTTAAGAACGAGAACCCTCGGTCTCCGATTTCTTCTTTCCTAGCCGGCCGGGGCACTCCGGTCTCCTCCCCACGTCTAAAAAACCGAGGGATTCTGATAGGGAGGGGGAGAGACACCGGGAGCGGAGTAGCGCCTTCACGGAGATGGTACATTAGCCTGAAGTCGTCTTGGGTGCGGTGTTAAACTCGCCCCTCCTGGGAATCGGCGAACACGAAAATGCCTCCGACTGCTGCCTGCGATGTGAGAACTCGACCGGAGACCGGAGTCGACACCGGCCAGCCTTGATGGAGGGACTACATTACAAACACGACCCTTTTTCTTTCTGTTTGCTTACTCGTGAATGTGAATGCAAACGCGCTTTCCGTGATTCTCGTTATCAGCTCCGGCGTTGTTTTCTTCTGCCGATCACTCTTGAGCGGCACCTTGCCAGAGCTGCGCGACAATGTCAGCTTCCCGTGGCGCTGCATTGTGGGACGGTTTTCTTAATTCCTGCTTTAACACATTCGCTTCGAAAACAACGCCTGCAATATAACGCCTGTAAAGTGATCAGCGCGCCACCCTGTCTCTTATCCCGGGATGGCGCCATTCAATTAGAAGTGCTAATTTGTAAACCGTCAATACATTCGCAATGCAATCTGTTTACCACAGCGATGTCTATATCTCCACTGGCCGGTGTGAGGTTTCCAATAAATACCAAAAGCTCGTCGGTAAATCCTACGGTAATTAACATTTTCATTAAAAATCAGGAGTTCCTATCCCAAAACACCCATTTATTAATATTTACTCGTTCTAGTTGCCTAATATTTGTTCAAAAGCTTCCTTTTATTCTTTAAAAAAAATCGAATATTCACGAGTTGTACTTTTATACTGCCTCTCAAACGGAGTTATCCCCTCTTAGCTGTTGCCATGAATACCGATTCTAAGCAATTGATTCCTTCAGGTTACACGTCCGCGTAGGGGAACAGCGAGTGTTTTGTCCTATTATTATTTTTAATTACGTTTTTCTGTTGTCTCTTTTTCTTCTTGGTTGTTGTTTTGCTTTTCGAGTTTATCTCACGCACTATTTCTGTATAAACATATTTCAAATGCAGTACAGAGCTCAAACGTTATTATTCTCATGTCTTTCGCGCCTTTTTACCAATGTACATATTACTGACCGTGATATCGGCGGCACAAGAGGGGCTCGAAATTAACCGCTGCGGTACGAACTGGCTGTCGGGTTCGCCATGCACAGACCACCAGAAGGATTCGCTGATTAACCTTTGCGTTGTATACTGAATTAATGTCCAGGAGTGGTTTATGACTTAATTACCTGGGAAATCAATCATTCGCACGCGATGGTTTGGTTTAGGAAACGCTTCTCGTTGGGAAGTCACGTAAATAAACGTCGACATACTTAAGAACTAAAGATTGGCTTATGCGGCGAACGAGGAAGAGAGGTGGCGCTCGTGGAGATGAGCCTTGTTGACGGTAAAGCACGCGAATCTTTCGCTGCGAGCAATTCCCTGGGGGTGTGGCGTGGCCCACAGCCGCTACACACAACAGAATAATTCTCTCTCTCTCTCTCTGTGTACTTAACGTCATCTCTGTGTGTGTACTGACGTCATATCTCTCTGTGTGTATGTGTACTGACGTCATAACTCTCTCTGTGTGTATGTGTACTGACGTCATAACTCTCTGTGTGTGTACTGACGTCATAACTCTCTGTGTAGTGGCGTCATATCTCTCTCTGTGTATGTGTACTGACGTCATAACTCTTTCTCTGTATACTGACGTCATCTCTCTCTGTGTATGTGTACTGACGTCATCTCTCTCTCTCTTCTCTCTCTCTCTCTCTCTCTCTCCTCTCTCTCTCTCTCTCTCTCTCTCTCTCTCTCTCTCTCTCTCTCTCTCTCCTCTCTCTCTCTCTCTCTCTCCTCTCTCTCTCTCTCTCTCTCTCTCTCTCTCTCTCTCTCTCTCTCTCTCTCTCATCTCTCTCTCTCTCTCTCTCTCTCTCTCTCTCTCTCTCTCTCTCTCTCTCTCTCTCTCTCTCTCTCTCTCTCTCTCAGCAAAGCGAAATAAGTCGAATGAAAGCCCGTCTTGCTAAATGCGATCTCAGACGGAAAACGAAGCGGGAATTCTGGGTGCGTACTGATGACGAGGCTCATCTCCCTGAATAAATAAATTCTCGCCAAATAAACGCCCTTAGAGGAAGCCCACCTCCCCCCACAACCGATGTCTGAAGTCTGTTCGAAGTTGATCCAACCTTTGGTACCCCGACCGACTATTAATCAGTAGAAAAAAACCTTCGGATATCTGAAATAATCCTAATTAATCAAAATATTGTAAACCTCTCGGTAGAACTGCACTCTGGTGAGGAAGGGTTAAGAAAATGGGGAGTACTTCGCTTTCTTTTTCACTAAGTTATAGTTATCCCCGAGCAGCTCTGTCGCCAGTGGCTGTTGCCGAGAAGCGAGTTCGGGTACCTGGCTGAACATAAATATCCTCGCACTGTCTGCGTGAATAAAACACCACGTTTTTATGATTCAGTCTGGCGAGGTGGCTTCTGGGAGTTTATCTGGAAAACCATTAACGGAGTAACAGAAAAACTCTCTGCCCGGAAGTCATCACGACAAGTGGCAGCCGCAGGTCTGCGAATGCGAGCCCGACGAGCATCTGACAGCTTAGCTTCTAAGCCATATTTCTTTCTATCATACGTAAATAACAGAATACATTTATTTTATTTTTTAATTATGTTGCTGATGGAAGACTGAATATATTTTATTTATGCGCTTTTTTAGTTGATTTTAGGCGGTACATTTTTTACGGTATTCATCTATATCTTTGTCTGGATTAATGTTCCTCTTAGTTAAAAGGTTTATTGTCGAATATTTATCCTTGTTTTCTTTTTCCTTTACTTTACAATGTTCGGGCGTTTCTTTTGTAGTTTTGTTGGTTATTTAAGCGCTGTTATCGGGGACATGGAAAGAGTAAGATTGCGTATTATCAGAAATCAGACCCCCTCAGTCCAGATCCGACATGTGGTCGCGCTCGAGGACTTCGGCGTGGGACGGTGGCGACATCCGTGACTCGCTAAAGCTGTCTCCATTTCCAAGCACCCTGAAACTTTTATCGACTTCTATTTTGTCGGCAGCGACGCCTTAGTTGGGAGATCGGACATTCGGCGAAGAGCGCAGACACCTTGAGACAACGGTGTGGAACGCGGTCGTCGAAGAGTTTACAGCCACGCCGGTTTTTTTGGCAATTGTGGGAGAGTTCTATTTCTTCAGTACTCCTCCCACCTCCGCCATTTACTGTGTTTACGTCAAATCCAAAAGTAAGGAACTCAATAGATCTTTTCCAGCCTCGCCAACAAAACAAAAGCTTTTTTGTACCCCGCAGCTATTTTCTGTTCTTGATTAAAAGTTTTATTACGATTGCAATCAAATGTACATGTTTTCCCCTTAAATGTTATTACATAATGGTTTTCCGCAAACTGAGGAAAATTCAATAAAAAAACAAACTCCATTTACATTCCTGGCGTTAACTGTTTATTTCAGAATGATAAATCGCACTCGGGTTCGCACGAGGACATAGAACAAAGAACGCCTTTGGCATTTGCGGTCCTCTTGATTCTACCTTTGCGCTGATAAACCGTTTTGATTTTTTTTTCCCACCGTCTGAGACAGTTAAATGTTTTCTGATAAGATTAAGACGTAGATTTGATGCCATAAGTCGCTATAAATAAATTACAACAATTATTTTGATAATAAAAATTGCTATTACCATTTTTTAAATGTTTTTTTTTTTGTTTTTTTACCACAGGCTCGCATATACAAGTCTTCCATTATACCGCAAACTGTAACTCTATCACACAAGCATACTTAATGTAATTATGGTAAAACGTACGGCGGCCCTGAGGACGGGGGCACGAGGTCCAGTCCCGAAAGGGTGCCCGGCTCGTTTTGGCCTATGCACCTCTCTAGTTTCTTCTCGATATTTTTCGTCAGCCGGCCGCGTGAGTTTCCTTCCACATCTACAAAGGAAGAGTTCCAATAGAGCTTTCGTGTGAAACACGCTGAATAAGGCAAAGAGAAACTACCTCAATTGCTTATTTCTCTTATATGGTGCTGAGCAACGAATAAGCCTGTCAAAAGACTACTGGTGAGGATGATGATGATGATGATGAGTGGGTGAGGCGTATAAGGCGCCACCTATGAACGAAAACACAGGGTTCGTGTAAAGTCGACAAGATTTTGAATTAGTTCTCGAAGTAACTTTTTACTTCAATTGGTTACCTTAAAATTTTACCTATGCTTAATAATACAGATCTACCCCTAACTACTGACCCTTGATAGGCATCACCTTACTTAGCTGCTGACCGCAAATTTTTTTGGCGTGTCTGAAGCACAGGAGGGCTAAAGGGGCCACACAAGAGTTACTAAAAGTAAACTATTTTGGTTGTAAAATCGATTTTTGAAAACTAAATACATTTTCCAACGACTGTAAATAGTTACCAGTTCCAGCAGCAGCAACAACAAAATTCAAATTGTAGGTGTATTTTTTCTTTATCAGATGACATTAGCACTCTCACAAAAGCTTGCGTTATCTGAATTTCAAATAAAAGAATCGTTTAACTTACCTAACTCCCTATAATTTCTAGTTCTATATATTAAAAGAGATGATTTGTCAAATTTTACAAAAACAAAGCAAGGATAATTTTTAAAGTATTTTTATACTACAACACAAACAAGGTGGGTTCATTCAAAGCTAATTAAAAACCATCAACATTTAATACGAGATTCTGTAATAAGTAAAAATAAAGATATTTTTTCCATTAACACAAAAACCGTTAAAATCAATGTAATACCTTTATTTCCCACAAATCCTGTTTTTATTGAAAGACCAATAAAAAAGGAAAGAAACTATTTAGGGAGAATAAAACTATTTCGAAGAAGCAAGTAAATATTACCCGACTTGTGCTTATCTTCAGTATTATATTTAAACAATAGTAACGTGATGAAGGAGAATTCAGTCTAACCGGCTTACCTGTCAGCCAAAAGAATTAACTAGTATTTTTAATGTTAATTTTACCAATGTCGTTGAATGCCAGCATTAAATTGCTGTAAAGAATGTATACGGTATACACGTGTTGTTTTATTCTATACTGACTTTGTTATGTTAATATCTAAATGAACAGTGCAGATCTCCTTCAAAATAGTTTCTCCATACACGTTAACGTCTGATGTTGGCTGTGACGTTTTGTTTCGATCATCAGATAATAATTTCTACGGTACTGCCAAGCGAACTCCGGTCTATTCTCCAATAACGATTGATTTATGAACAAATAAAAGCGATGTACGACAATTATAAACATCTTTGCTTGTATTATTTATTGCCTTCTTTATTTAGGATGAAGTTAGTACTAAATAATCATTTTGGTTAAAAGGCAAGGCGGGGTTAGAGTGAAAGTTATTAATAGCTTATAACATAAAGCTGCCCTTGTGATTAGGGTTGTGATCGAATTGCGAATAAAATTAAAAGAGTTTGTAATGTAATTAAGATTAGTCCAGAATCAAGAATGAAACGTCTTTTATAAGGTTAAGATTATTTGAGAATATAGGGCTAAAGTTAGATTTAAGGTAAGTAATCAAATTATCCCAAGGATTCAGAGTGTTAGGATTAAGGTTAGAATCCAGGATTTGATTTAACACTAAAGAATATTGTGTAGCTTAAGATTAACGATTCTTGTCAGGCTCGCTAAATTTAGTTGTAATGCACCTGGAAACAGATAATTCAGATTTATGGCTTCTGTTTGTTTGTTATTTTCAAAAATTGGTTTATTTCACACCGTACAACACTTAATTCTTCTTTCACGTCTGCAGAGAGCTGAGAAAGTCTGGTGGATATTTCGGTTTCGACCCCCTCCACTCAAAACAATTCGTTGAACAGGTGATGCTTCCACATTGCAGGAAATAGCAGCCATCGTCGGATATGACGCAAAGACCAATATATTTCTTATTATCTTACTGTTCTTCTGTTATTAGTATATTTATTTCGCGTCCAAAACTCATTATTCTATTTTAGCATAATATTACTTATTTCCAAATAAATATCTTTAATGTCTAAACTTTGTGTTTCCCGCTCTATAAGTTTGCGTCTGTTTAAATTCAGACCACGTGACATCGTCAATACCATCGCTGAGCCTTTTCGAAGAAAATCTATTATCTTTTCTGGCTAGAAAACGTTATTGTTGTTTTCTTTTCAATCAAGCTTCGAAAACAATTAAAAATAGTTTAATATAAAGTCAGCCTTTGTTGTGTTCTTTGCTTAATTAACTAACGGGTTATTAACACTTAATGATTTGCTCGCATCATATGTTCGAGACCTTGATAAGAATTATAATCTTTGTGACCTTCAAGCAATTACTGGCCCGGGCAGGAGTCCGGCCGCATCCTAGTTACAAAGACATTCTCTCTCACCGATTCTCATAATAACAGGGGGAAGCCAATTTCACAAACAACAGAAAAAAAATTAAAATATTTTTATGCCAAACACTTTTATTCCACATTTCCCAGCACAAGGAAAGCAATCTCCATTGCCAATATTTTTCGCATCACTTACATACATATATAAGGAACTTTCACGTAGGTCACCGGTTTTTGCACTGATAAGCCATCTCGCGCTACAGCCAATCGAGGGTATGCGGTCTGCACATATCGATGTCCGAGCCAGACATGTTGCGCGTTTATTTTTCTATCAATGTCTGATTAGATTACCCGTAGTTTGAAAAATACCCCCCTTACGACGTTCATCTGGCAGCGAGTAGCGCGTTAGCAAACATGGCAAATACTACTACAACTATTTTTAAATGCTCTGCGACGATGTCGAACGAATACCAGCATCTCCGACATCAGTGTCCTGCATCACGCCCAGTTCCATGCGCGTGAAGCTGATGCTGATACACTAGATAATGTGTGCACGATTTGAGACTGGGAAACGTATTTTACACGAGGTTTATGTCGACACTTTGATCACAAGTCATTTTTCATCAAAATATCGTGCTAGGATCCTTCATCTGCGGATCCACAACTATTAGTACAGATGTACAGCCGCAAGTTCTTCATCACCCTAGAAAAAACGATAACAAAATCTAATTTCAAATCTACGTTCATATAGCTTGACGCCGCACGCATGACCAAGTCTAGATGCCTGCTTTTGAATATCTGTAATTGATCCACACTTGTCATTGCGATTTAAGAACTCTCGAAGATCATATATTTGCATCTTAGATTTTAAATTATCACAGTTTTCAAATTTGGCTATTTTTTTTCCAAAAAAAACAACAACAAACAACAACCATCAGGCGGTATACGCTTCAATGCGTTAACGTGACATCTTTAAGCAAAGTTAACGGTAGCCACCTTCAGCCTTAACTTGGCGGTAAATACCAAGCACATTATTCAAACGTTTCCAGTTAAAGATATCCCTTTTCCTGCACCTAAGTAAAACAGTTTGAGAAATACAGACTTTGCGGTGTTTCGCCGGTCCACGCTTGGGAATATCACAGCCCCAACCCTGCCATCTGTGGGGCTAGGGATGGACGGCTTGTGACCTAAAACGGCTTGTTTTCGTGAATTCCAGTTCGTTCGACGGCCTCCCCAATTCCCTTTCTTGGTTCTGCTGTTGACGTAGGGGTGGGGGTGTGTGTCCGGTGACTGACGTGAACTCTAGATCCAGCGAATGCTGGTGGAGTTTGGTAAAGACGAAAATAAGTGCAGCGGCTTCGCTGTTAATTGGTCGGTGCGTCCGCTCGGAGCTCAGCAGCCATTTTCAGTCGGCCTCTCGGGTCCGGTAGAAATACCGGCTCCCGGTCCCAGTCCCATCGTGGACGGGTCGCATGTCACCAAAATAGATCGTTTTGGATCATACGGAATGACTGCTATTAACGTCGCAACAAATTCTTTATTATTATTATTATTATTGTTGTTGTTGTTGTTGTTGTTGATCGTGTTAATAGGTATCATTAAAAGATTAGTGGTTTCGGCTCCTCAGTAGCCTTGCACGCGTCACTCTTGAATGATTGGAATTGATTATGTGCCACCGAGGACGGGCGATTCTCTGGTATTTATTCATAGGTTCCTTGAACATGCCGTTGTTTCCAACCTATACTAGCATCATCTTGCCTACTTCTATCTTTCCACGACATCAATCGTCCGCGTAACCACGGTTTTAAAGCCTAGTTCAAGAATCTCTCACTGCTATCTACAGAGCAGGCCCTGACCCGTTTTTCTGTCGTGAAACATCATTCGAGAGAGAGAGAGAGAGATTTCTTCATCTTGCCGAGAAATCAGAACGGTAGGCGTTTTTATACGAACGTTTATGGTAGTCTACTGAAGTATACTCTCGTTATTACAAGAAAACAGATGGCCAACATTGCCGGTAAGCGGCACCGACGGGCAAAAGGGACGCAGATCCATTGGATTTCGAAATTGATTCGCACGGAGCCGCCCTTGCAGGAAGTTTATTTCATTCATCTAACTTAGTTTTAGTTTTCTGAGATGTAGCAGCTATGGAAGTTTAGCTAATTTATAACCACGATCTTCAATATTCATTACCGTAAAGCGCCGAAAGAATTTCTACTTTCCAAAACGATCCAGATAGTCAATTACTTCGAAAAGTATAGACTTTTAATTAAATTTTATTTTTTTTTTTTTAAATCTCTGCTGGACAGATCGAATAATTTTTGCCATATTATAAACGATTACAACCATCCATGATGACGGTTTTAAACTACTGCGATATATTTTAACCGATAATGCTTTTTGCAGATTTATATTCAAAATGTCGATGGATTAAAACTCCGATTTCTACGTTCTTTCGGTCTAAGACTTCTTGAGCTGTGGTTATGGACGAAGACTTCTGCTGGGATTTCTTTCTCTTCGTTGTGGGCCGAATTGTAAATAAACCTCGTGATAACTGCAGCTTGTGGCGACCACGTGGTTAAATTGTGTAAGTCGTTGCAAATTTGAATAATAATTAGCATTTAATACACCAGCACTTCAACACATTTTCTTTTCTTGAAGATCATTCACAAATATCAGACTGGAAAGGTTAATTTTTTTTTTTTTTTTTTACAGCGCTATTTACTTTTAGGTTTAGGAATAATTTTACAATGTACTGATGAAGACACGACGATACCTTTTAGCAATTCACCTATTTCGAAACCTCGGTCGGCGACAGTGGCCAGCTGTTGGAGGCAGATCTGACTTAGAGATGTAAGCAAAACTGCTCGCTGCCTAACGTGTAGATAGATGCACCCTATTCCTGGTTGTATTGGTCACCCCGCAGATTCTGACAGTGCCCCTGACACTTATTTCTATCCTCCCAGCAGAGAGAGAGAGGAGAGAGGCGAGATGAGAGAGAAGCGAGAGACGAGGAGAGAGGAGAGAGGAGGCGGGAGAGAGGAGGAGAGGAGGGGGGTGTGGGGCGAGAGGAGAGGAGAGAGAGATGAGGAGAGAGGGAGCTGACGGGAGAGCAGGAGAGTCTGACGAGGAGGAGAGATGAGGAGAAGAGTTTGATGATGATGTCAGTATGAGAGATGGAGGAGAAGGAGAGGGCGACAGGAGACAGACACAGAGAGAGAGATGATGATGATGATGATGATGTCGTACTGAGAGATGGGAGAAAAGGAGGGGGAGACAGAGACAAAGAGAGAGAGAGAGAGAGAGAGAGAGAGATGCTGATGATGTGATGAGATGATGTGATGATGATGATGTCAGTACTGAGAGATGGAAGAGAAAAGGATAGAGACGACAGACAAAGAGATAGAGAGAGGAGAGAGATGATGATGATGATGATGATGATGATGATGATGATGATGTCAGTACTGAGAGATGGAGAGAAAAGGAGAGGGAGAGAGAGAGAGAGATGATGATGATGATGATGATGATGATGATGATGATGTGATGATGAGTCAGTACTGAGAGATGGAGAGAGGAGAGGGAGGGACAGACAGAGAGGAGAGAGAGACAGAAGACACAGAGAGAGACAGAGAGAGAGAGAGAGAGAGAGAGACAGACAGAGAGAGAGAGAGAGACAGACACAGAGAGAGACACAGAGAGAGAGAGAGAGAGAGAGAGAGAGGAGAGAGAGAGAGAGAGAGAGAGAGAGAAAACAATTAGAGGAATTCCAATTTGAAAAGGAAAACGGTTTTAATAAATCTTTTAAAGTTTTTTTGGCTATTATAACAAACAGCAACTACAGAGGCGTGTGTTTTAGCTATCGGCGGGGTGTTTCATAATTAACGGAACAGCCCCAAATGCTCATATAACAGTAACATATGAACCTAGAACCCCGCTTCTGCATTATTTTAGATTGTATTTATACTGCATCACACAAGAAATGCAACAATTCTTCCACCTTTTTTGTTTTGTCCAAGCACTCCAGCGGACAAACTCTTACAGAATAGCACTTTTCCTGTGCAGTTTGGAACTGACACCAAGCATAACCACCATTGTTTTTCCTTTGAGTTCAGCACACGGGGCGCTGTTTCCAAGCACCTGCCCTCTCCTTGCAGCGTCTGCAGGTGGTCCCGAAATGACCTTGTTTCTAAGGAAAATCGGGCCAACACCGACGCCACTCCAGATTCCTGCCCGAACCTTATCACTAAGGCATCTAGCGCTGCCCCTTAATATAACGTGAGGATTATCGTGACCCCATACACCACAATGGTATCTTTCGACGTACCCATTTAGCCTGAACAAATCCCCATGACCCGCGAACTGGAGACGGCAGCAATTCTAGCAAAAGCGAAATCTTAAAGGATTCTACCCGACGGCTATCATCACTTTCAAGAATGCCGTCGGTAGATTGTCTTTAACTCCGGGTCATGCAAAATGTTAAGAAGACCGGTATGCACGTCTGATCGACTTACCGGAGCTAACGCAAAGACAGGTAGTGCAGCTACTGCAGTATTCTCTCGGTACAATCTATCAAAACAAGGAGAATCTGCGACACACTCAGTTTCCTTCTATCGCATCTTCACTAACAAGATCGTTTCTGTCATCATGGGAGGGGGGTTTACGGAATTCTCTACCTCCCTCTGTCTTTGAACTTCTGCTGCATCTTCCAACCTAAATAACTTTGGAAAACATGGCACTAATTAATTCATCGTGATAGATTTTTAAAGTACGCTCTGGCACAAAATTTAAAGGTTGAATTACTGCATTGGTATTGTTACTGAGATATGTGATCATTTGTTCTGTTCGAGTAATTTTGGAATACCCTGAATGTGTGTGTGTGTGTGTGTGTGTGGTGTGTGTGTGGTGTGTGGTGTGTGTGTGTGTGTGTGTTGTGTGGTGTGTGTGTGTGTGTGTGTGTGATTGTGTGTGTGTGTGATTGTGTGTGTATGTGTGTGTGTGTGTGTGTGTGTGTGGTGTGTGTGTGTGTGTGTGTGTGTGTTGTGTGTGTGTGTGTGTGTGTGTGTGTGTGTGCCGGAAGTCCATTCTTAGATTACATTTAGATGCAGTTTACTCTCTCTTACATTTTATGTTGCCTAGATACCAAGACAGGAAGACCTTTTGGCTTTATGTCAGATTCTACACGTGAAGTAAACAACTCTTCGTCCAGTAGATATCATTAGATACAATCTCACCTCAGTACAGGCAATGTCGTAGAATACATTTCAAGTTCTCAAGGATATAGTAGTACATATGTCGTAGAAAAATTCCTACTTTTCTAAGGTGATGCCACAGAATGTGCTGTATAAAGGATATCATAGAATGCAAGTTCGATATACAAGTGATGCCATTAAATAGAATCTCACTCCTGTACAAATGGTATGGTAAAATGGAATCAATAAAATAGAACCAATTTCTACACTAAAGATTCGTAAAATACTAGCCAACATTTTACAAGAGATATCTTATAATACTTTCTTTTACTCTACAATAAACGTCATGGAATGATAGCCTATACTGTACAAAGGATGTCTTGTTATGCTAACTCACTATACACAAGAGATTTTGTAGAATGCTGACCCATACTATACAAGAAACATTAAGAAATGCTAGCTTATAGTGTGCAAGAAATGTCTAATGCTAGCTCCTCCTGAACAAGAAATGCATAATGCTACACAAGAAACGTCATGTGATGCCAGCCAATAATGCACAGAAGATGCGTAATGACTTCATAATTCACATGTAATATTGTATAATGGTACCTCATTAGTACAAGAAATGACCGCTCCACAAAACAGGTTTCTGCATACTTTCTAGTTTTTCAAAATATTTGGTACTATCGTACACTGTGGAATGCTTCATCGAGTATAAAAGTTAAATATTGATTATTGAATTCATTCTTGAATCATGGAAGAGCAATGGGTATTTCTTTTGTTTAGCGAAATTAAGTTACATGTGTGCATACTGCATAAATAATTCTTATTGGACGCCAAATTTACGCAGCAGTTAATTTGCAAGAGAAACTGAACAAACTGAGATTATTTCAATACTAAAGAAGATGCAGGCTACGTGCTATTTCAAGTAGAAAGATAAAATCTGACATATAATGACTAATTATTTTTAAACTGATTGTCAGCTGTTGCAATGCATTAAACCTACTGACCGTTTGCAAGGAATGTTTCATAAACATCATTTTTTCTAATATAGTAAAAAACGAATGTTTTGCTTTAAGATGCCTGTCTTCTACCTGAAAAGAGTGGAGGCGAGGTGCGCTTTTTGCCTTTGGCGGGAAGGTTAGGTGCATGGAGACCGATTTTCGGACTTGACGTGCTCCAAGATTGGTTTTTGGCTGGGGAAGCCGTCACCCTAACGTGGGGCGTTCGCGCCCCTAACCCTGGCCGCCGAGGCGGCCAGTTACACGAGGTGCTTCGGCGCCTCAATCCGGCCTTTTAGGCCTTAACGGGAGCTTGCTCCACACCTGGCTTCGGCCACCCACCTCCACTCCCTTCTCCTCGGAGATACACGCATACACGAACTTTCACACCCACCCTCACGCAAGCACCACACAAAAGAAATAAAAAAGATGGCTGCCTTATGCAGTATTAATGGACAGACGTAAATGGAAATGTATTATCATCACTAAAATTATATAAATGGTCTAAAGTAATGAATTGATTATTAATTAGATAAAGTTAGAGGCTCATACTAGCTCAGAAATTTAACAACAAAGAATTTCCGAACAGTATGTAAGCATATATGTATATAATTTAACATATACCTGTCGTTCAACAGTTTGTTCGACACAAGATAACCTCTCCCCCTCTCTCTCTTTCACACCACACACACACACACACACACATGAATAAGCCTGAAGTATTCTATTTATTACTTGTTAATGTATTTTTCCAGCGGGGAAGACAATGCTATATTGATTAGCCTACTAGATTTACTGGAACTGCTGATGTCGAGAGCTCGGATTGGCGAACCTCCCTGGAATCGCTTCTTCTAGTTTCTCTTCCCCTATCCAGCAGCGTTAAGTTCTATCCCGGTTCTTTTTCCGCAGCTGTGTCGGATTAAGACGTGGAACAACCAGATAGGTCGTAGCCTAGGGCCTCCCTCCCACGCAAGCAGAAAGAAAGAAAAAGAATGGTCTCCATGCTACTCGACAGATACCGCGCTGACCATGATACGATTTTTAATCCATTTCACATATTCTATAACAAACAGCAATCGTTTCCTAGTTTTAATACATGTATTTATAAACTTTAACGTTTGTATATTTGTATATCACTGGATCAGAAGAAAACACCAAACAGCACTTTATTCCGTTTCTCCACACCAATTATATTAAGGAATCATTTATAATTGGGTGCGTGAGAGGCGGAGTTCGAAAGTAGGGCAGATGTCTTTTTTAAAGGTACCCACGTGAACTGAAGCTTGGGAAATGTACAGTCGTAGACGCCATTCCACTTCCGTATTGTGTGCTACTGTTTACATGAAAAATTTGATCATACGATGTTATAAAATAGAACAATAATAGAAAATTCTTTATTAACTCGCCTGGTTTTTATACATAAACCGTTTCTTCTCCTTTTTTAAATATTCGGCAAATTTAAGCACTTTATCGAAATTAAATTTAAAGTACGCAAAAACACGCGTACGTTTGTCTCTTTGAGAAATATGCAAAGTCCGACTTTCGAGCTGTGTGGCAGTCTGCCGAGTCCAGGCGTGTTATACGATACGTGAGAGCAAAGTCTGCACTGATATCCAACAGAAACGATCGAGAAAGTCTTGCTGACGTGATATACTGATAACTTACGTAACTTTAAGAAAAATGGCTGGAAGGGAACGGAGCATCGGTCGCAGCCTATGAATCCGGATAACCATAAACAAGAAACAGAAGGTTAAAAGAACGAGGACCGCCGACAAAAAAAATCTTTTTAATCAGCGGGGGGGTTTGTTTTCATGCAAAAATAACTTTGCTCCACTGAGGCTGGTAACCGTTCCGCGTCTATCTATACAACAGCGTCAAGCCATTAGCCAACGGGTGTCCACGGCGTCTAAAACAGCAGCGTGTATAACGACAGGCACCTGTTGAGGAGTATACTTTTTTTCTCTTTTCTAAACGAATCTAACCCTCTGGACGAACATTACCGATGCTATGCGTGCACACTTTGCTGAAAAATAGCCTGTCTGGATATCAACTTCCAAAAAATCTGCGAAAGTACGTCGCGATGGTTGAAGAGGACTCGGCACACAAGACGCAGGAAACTTGTGAGTGGTGCCAGTGTTTTTCTGGGTCAAAACATAGACGAGTAGATAGATACTGAGTTGGTACTTAAATTATTAGAGAAAGAGAAGAAGTACTGAAATAATAGCAGCCGTTGTAAAAAAAAAAATCTCGTCCGAAGAAGGGCTGTTTTTCCGCGGGCAGAATGAAACAATTGGTTTCTGGCGCTGTGGTAACTTTCTTGGAATCATCGAACTCTTCGTGCCGTTTGATGACTTTTTGTCAGATCATATCAACCGGTTTGTTAATGCGAGACTTGGAACACCATCTTACCTGTCTTTAACAATGAGCAGTGAATTTATGCAAGTTATAGCAAAAAGAGTTCTGGCTTCTGATTTGGTTCAAACACCGAAACTGCAAAGTATTACAGCATTGGTGTTGATTCCGGACCAACTTACTTTTGTAATTCGTTACTTAAATACAGAGGGCATCTCATCTACAGATTTGTTAAGTTCGTCGCCATTGGTACTAACGATGCAGAATACCTATCAAGTATGGTGTTCGACGCCTTGAGAGAGAGAGCTTGGACTTCAAATTTCTGGCTTTTTGAAAACAATGTTATGATAATACCAGCAACATGACTGGAAAGTACAGTTCTTTAGACCAGGCCCATTCGCTAAATTTAGTCTGTTCATGTGCAGCAGACAGTTCGTCAATTCCGTCTCAAGCAGTATACATCTTTTCCTCTTCGGTTTATCTTTTGAGAATGCTTGCGGCAGTAATTCAAGAAAAGTTCTAAAACCATTCAAACAAGGTGGTCAGCCAGATGCGATGCCAATCATGCTTTGAATATTAACTACGAACCAATTCTTTCTGTGTTAAAAGACATATCAAGGAACGAACGGCGATCATCAACAACAAGTAAAGCATCCAATTTAGACATGAATCCGGAAGAGTTCGAAATGGCGATTCTGTGTTGTGTACACGATTTTAAAGCTGTTTAATCGAACCAAAAAGTTACTTCAAAAAGTATGGAATGAATTAGCTACATGCGGTCACTGGTATGATGGCTTGCTATCTTTTGTTGAATCTTTTTGAGAAGAATTACTTCTGTTTAAAGACAAAGCAAAGACCACGATGAAAAATAATAGTTATTGCGTTGATCAATAACGGTCCTGCAAGAGGAAACAGTTATTCGAGAAAATTAATAACGAAAATGAATTGCCACCAAAATAAGATTTTTAAATTATGCTATATATATAATGATTTTAGATTCCCTGATATCGGAACTACTTTTCCAAAAAAAAAGTCTCCACAAGTCTTTATGAAAAGTTTAGAGTATAGTTTTAGTTCCCAAAGTGGTCACAAGCTTTTATTAAGGAACTCACAGAAACACTGTAGAAGCACTGCTGTAGTTCTGCTTCGCAAACTCTTAATCCAGCTCTGCTTACAAATAAAAATAAAGAGCTTCTGTTAGCTAGCCAAAGTCGGAAGTGCCAGGTCTCATGTGTTTCAGGATTTGCAACGCTTCCTAGCGAACAACAGGGGCACTGCGCTTCCTTGTCAAAGTTTTCTACGTTGTCGACATCGGCGTATGCCAACACATCAACTTACTTTCCAAAAAGGGATCTAAGCATAAAAGAAATCTAATAAATTCCATCTAAGTGATTCAATATGTTTACTGTAAAGGACTGAGAATTGATTTCCTTTGAAGAATATTAGATGTAATGAATGCCCTCAGGTATTAAGCAAGTTCTGAATTACAATAGATCTCTTCTGCAAGAATTAAGCCTGGATACGGAAAGAAATAAACAATTGTAGCATTAAGATCAATTTAATGGTCCTTTCCTTACAAAAAAAAAAATACTGCAGCTGGCTGCAGCCAAAATACGTCGAATTGTTCTGTAAGAGCTATAACTATTATTCTCTATATATAACAGAAGAAAATAATGAATAACAAAAGGGCATTTCTTTAAGAAATATCATAGAATTAAAAACAT
The DNA here is from genome assembly GCA_018389105.1 of Nautilus pompilius. Classification (NCBI taxonomy): domain Eukaryota; kingdom Metazoa; phylum Mollusca; class Cephalopoda; order Nautilida; family Nautilidae; genus Nautilus; species Nautilus pompilius. The sequence continues at coordinate 273,411 of JACATO010000343.1, read as the reverse complement.
TAGATAAAGGACTAATGAAATCCGCAAGGTTTTAGATTATGCCACTATTATTTATGATTCGATTTTAATGTTAAAATTATTAGTCATTAATTATCAAGTACATATAAAAATTTTTGATGAACAGAATCTGACCGAAAGCGATAGAGCACCATGCACAACTATGAAGCACACAAACTGTTTGCGATCTTGATCGCCTTTCACGGGTGTTCGAAACATCGAAACTTCAAGTGTAACAAAATTCCACTGAAATTCACAATAAAGGTGTGCTATTTTCAACGTGTGATTTAGATATCTAGTAAAATAGGTCCTTTTTTTTTATTTAAAGAGGCCTCTTTATATTTCAAAATCTATACACCATTAGACAGAAAAACACAAAAAAGTTAATTTACAACTTTGTTTCTGAGAGAGATTTATAGTCGCCATAACTTTATTGCTGTACTTCCTCGTCAGGTGATTACTGACAGAATTATTCGTATGGTGTATGTACGTGTATCTATCTGATTTTTTACTTATTAGCTTTTAGCATATATATTTTAAAATTTACAAAATAATTTGAGCATAAAATCTGTAGTATTCTTTAAAAGTAATAAAACAAAAAAATAAACACAGTGCGTCCATTCTTTTTAAAACCCATCGGTCGTCTTCTTTTCGCCTCTATGATGCGCGAGCCTCTTCCCGTTTCCCATTTTTAGATACAGCTGGTGTAACGGGACCTGAGAAAAGCGTAACACCCGGAAAAACTCACGCAAATGAACTTATTCACCATCATCAAGTCGTATGCGTCTCAGCCGTAATTAATCTCATTTTGTTCGCACACTGATCTACGTTCGAGTTTTTTTTTTGTTTTTATTCGTATTATTATTAAGAGAAAAGAGTAAAAGCTTACATATTCACAAATAAGATGGATGGATGTACAGAGAACGCATTTATTTCTTTCTAACCAGTCAGTTTAGTGGCTTTCAATGCTGTTTTTATTTTTTGTTTTTTTGAAACATTTTGTTGTTGTTGTTGTTTGGTTTATTTTGCATAGTTATCAATTTAAAGTTAACTTGTAAGCATTACTTCTGCTTTCTTTCAGCCCCGTTGTTCTCATATTTGCCGAATATTACGTTAGAACAGTGACTACAGCCATGGTCAGAAGTCATGCACAACCCTAGAAATATCAATAACAAAGTCTATCTTCAAATCATCTTCATGTGGCTTGACATTGTAACCATGTACACTTCTAACTGAGCCACATTTATAATTTATTAGGCCTTTAGGGAAATCCTGTATTTCAATGTTAGATTTTTAATTGTCACATTTTACAATTTTGATAATTTTTTTGTACATTTTAATACGTTAACGTGACATCTTTATACAAATTAAGCAGGTTCAATTCTACTTTATTAAACAAAATTAGAAAATTCTAGGGTGATGAAAAAGAAAAAAATACTTGACCAGTAGCATCAAAATTGGAAATTTCTAGGCACTGGCCATTTTCGCTAGATGTTCTAGACGTCCCACCTTTTAACCGTAGTTTGTAGTACATTACTATCAAAACCGGTCATTAACAGATAAAACTTAAGATTTCTGCAAGATTATGATTACTATAATGATTTCACCAATCGACCGAGCCACTGAGACGCTTTTACCTTTCACGTCCGCCGGTCGGTCTCGGTCTCTCTCTTCCCCAACCGCAATATTTCCGTTCTTTCGCGCTGATTAACGCTAGGCAGCTTCTCGTTGGCCTCATCGGGATGAACGGAACGCGAGCTCACCCTCGCTTATGTTAAACAAAATTCGGAGTCATTTTTTTTTTAAATCACAAATACGTCAACATTAAATAAAACTAGAAACTGGTTTAATAAGGTTTATAATTGGCTTTTTTTTTTTTTTTGAAAAGGTAATATTAAAAAGATTTTATAGCTAATCCAAAAATTTAGTAAAACAAAGATCCGCGAACAGTCTTCTGTAACACATACAGCCTTTTTGCGGCTACCGGACAATGAATGATTCCATTATACATTTGAAAATTTATTTATTTCGTACATATTTCGTTACTAAACTCCCTCCATCAAAAAAACTGTTTATTAATGGGGAAAAAATAATTAGAAAATCACCTTCTTGTAGCCTTAAGAATCAAAGATTATATGCCACTATAATGCGCTTTATTGTCTTCATCCGGAATTAACCCAGATGCCTGTTTTAACTATCAACCTACCTTCGATTCCTAAGTTGTCCCCACCGAACCGCGCATTGGCCACACATACAGAACGGAGCAGTCTGTCGTTCTCACCTTTCGGTTATATCGATTTATCGATTTCCATTGTTAAATCAAAGGAGAAAACGGCATTTAGAAAGTTTTTGCTAACTTCATACACCTAAAGTATCGATAGGAAACAGAATAATTGGAAATTCACGCCACAGAATTAAAAAATAGTTTAATGTAATTTATATTAGGAAACTAACTGCATTGATTCCATTTTTTGGTTGTTGTTTGTTTGAGATCTTTTGTTTTTATCAAATTCCGCCAGAAGGTATGAAAATCCTCATTTGCAGTAACGCCAAGTTCCGGTAAATTCGCGCTAATAAAATGGTCTGCCTTTATTTCATTATTTTGAAAGTTCGCATTTCTCCAAAATTTTGTTGACTCACAGCATTTATTTCATTTTAAAATGAACGGTGGTTTATATTCGTACATAATACACGCGTGCACGTGTTTGTGGGATATGTGCACAGGAATAAAGTACAAATAAGAAATAATTTCTACTTTATATAAAAGCATTGCATTACGACACGAATAACCCCTAATTTAAAATTGTGATCACATAATTCGCCGCATAGCAATTGGCGACATTGAATTAGACCCCCAATTCTTGTGGTCTCTTCGTTGTGCGTTGCTAGGAAACGAATGCCACAGTCACGAGTGAATTAATTAATTCCTAAATTTCAAGCTTCATCGTATTCCGTGCAATTTGAGCTTGGTATACATATGCGCTGAATTTATCCTTCCGTCTCTTGAATAACACACAAAAATTGTTTTCCTTCAGGGAACCAATACATCGGCGACTGTATGGTGCCCAACGATATCTTTATATTGGACCTGTTCGAATATATATATATATAGCCGATATTGCTGCATCCAAGGCGACGGAAAGGCTAAAACAGAGAGCACACCTCGGTAATCAGGTCACTTGGTGCAAATCGAAGTACCGACAGACAGTCAGCCTAGCATTGCTTTTTCCTCACTGAAAGCTATAGCAGAAAATAATTAAAAAATAACTTGTGATATGCATGTTTAAATATGATCTCAGATATTGTATTTTTGTCATCACATGAAACCATTGTTTTATTCTAATGTTCCCTAATGCCTTCTGTTTTACAGCAGTGTAGCTTATTAAGAGTCAACTAGATCCAATGGTAACCGACTGTAAAACTGCTTGCCTTATTGCTCATAGGTTTGTAGGAAAATCATTTCAGAAAATAAAACTTCATAGACTTTATTAAATTATGATATAAGTAAACCATTAAAAGGACTTTATTTAAATTAACTGATGGAATTTTTCAAAATGACTACCTTATAATTGCTATGCTGTGTTATTAATGCGTGAAAATTTCAGGGAAACAATCGAATTATAACTGCTTTGTTGGCATCATCTGAGAAATGTATAAACTTGCTACGCTTGTCTTAGATTCAAAGCAGTACCCAATGTGCTCTCGGAAAAGCCGACAAAAGATGCACTACTACACACTGTGTAAAAGGATACGCAGTGACATAATCCGTGTAGCTTTCCTACAATAAAACGGTAATGTCAATGTGATTGGAGTCTGATTTGGTGTGAATGAACCCAGAGATATTTACTTTGCAGAAGTGAAAAAAGTGGCATAAAATAACTTCATCACAATATTCTCCAGAGACGTGTTCTACTTTCTGATATAGACATCTTATTGATGGAGATTCCTCCTACCAACAAAACAATGGCTCCAAACATTCTTCTAAATTTTGTAAATGTTACACTGAGAGAAAGGCGCAACAGAACGTTTCTGGACACACTGCTGAGCAACATATTCACTCACTGTCGATGTTGTTTTCACTGAAATCAATAGCAATGCAAATTTATTGATATCACAACACGTGACTCAACTATAGCGATACATTTTACAGGGCCTGTAATACCCTAATACCGAGCTATTTTGATTAATGAATTAGCAGAATGCCACAAATCTACAACGATTTTACCAAAACAAAAATCCGGATATTTCGATAAATAAAAGATTAATTTAAAATAAGTAGATTATAGATTTTTTTATAGTTACTCATTTGCGTGGGTCGTCTAAATCATGGTATAACGTTCTTTAAAACGAAATAAAATCTTCTGAAGACTTTTCTTCTCTGCCAGTATCCTGTTACTCACAAACCTTCTAACGGTAAGGCATATTTAAAGATGAAACCAATGCATGTTTTTTTTTTTTTCTTTTAAATTATCATTTAAATAGAAACAAGCTTTTCACCATTGCAGGTGGTTGTTTTATTAAATTCTTATATACACAAACTGTATATATTTCGTAGTCTTCATTGTAGCTTGGTATGCTAAACCATTTTCTTGCTATTTTTATTGTTGTCATTCTTTATTTCGTATCCATATTCATAATAACCAAAATTTTTAATATTAATCTCCAATCAAGAGTTCTTCCCCAAGACATTAACTAAAATATTAATAATCTACTTTTTGGACACGAAATGTTATTTAAAACTTTTTTTTAATAGCCCAAGTTAAAGAAGCTTTTCTTTGTGGGGGGAGAGAGAAGTAAATTAGTTTTGGAAAAACCCTGGGCGATTTATTAGTAGAATGGAATAATTATGAGGAAACTTTGATTATAAAGAAAGAAGAAAAAAAAAAGATCATACCCATATTCCCTGTAATAATTTCTCTCTAGCTGTGTTGGGATTTAAGGGGCCTTCAGTGGCTGCCACACGCCTGGCGGCTTCAAGCAGATCCTGTTATAATTTCTCTCTATCTTTGATGGGATTCAAGGGGCCTTCAGTGGCTGCCACACGCCTGGCGGCTTCAAGCAGATCTAGATTCAAAACTTTATACCGCCATTCCTTCAAGAGGCTTACTTGAAGTGTTTACCGACCAGGCGCCACAGATAGGATTCTGTTTTCCGGGAAGCTCATGGAAACAGCTTTAGATAAATGAATGGATTCAGACGCTCTGTGCTATCACGTAGGCATTCCGTCTACAAGCCGAAAAGCACGGCTGATGTACGCTAACCATCGGTAGTCTCAAATAATACCAAACAAACTTGGTGCCAACGATTTGGGTCTTATCAGCTCTCTACGCAAGCAAAGTTCGTAACGAAGAGATTTAATCAAGCACCCAGCTAAGTGCGCACGTACACAGCCCTCCACCTGCCGCAAAAGTTGCGATTGTTTATACACAAATTCTCCCTCCTCGAGTTAAGTGATTATGATGTTAGTGCAGACAGCTACAATAATGTTGTTGTTTCTTTCATTAATTAAAAATTTTAAAGTTTTTTTTTTAACACAAACTGACTTTTAAAAAATAAAAAAGTCCAAAAATTTAGTTTATTAATAAATGCATTTAAAATAAGCAAATAAATGAATAACTATCTAACAATTAACCCAGGGGTCAAAACAAAATTTGTATTGTCTGTCTTATTTTTGGCTCATTTCAGTTTTTTAAATAAAACGTTTTTCATTGTTTTAGTCGATTTTTATCTGTTTGAGCTTTAAACAAATTCAACACATTAAAAATAAATTATATTGAATTTTAGCGGTACAATTCAGTTTCTGTTTTCAGCGTGAAAAATATTTTTTTAATGTTGTACATTTTCAAAAAATGCATTCATTTATACGGCAGACACGAGAGATGTAACTAAAAGTAACATTTCTATAATATCCAGGGTGTACACATGAAACCTTCACAACTTTTAATCACTATAAATACACAAATGAAAATATGTATATATATATTTTTTTTAATTGGGTTTGCTTTGTTAAAAAAGAACATCTCAAAAATTTTATGTTCACTCATTTTCATTATTCCACTCCGACGCGAGCACCTGTTACCGGAGAATACCAAGGCGATGTTCCAGCTCTTGCCAGGTTCGCTCGAGTTTGTCCCTGTTCATATCTTAGACTTATTTTAAGTTGTAAATGGGTTTACACCCCGTGTATAAGCACCGATATCTGTTGTGCTGTTTGTGTTACTCTGGGTTTTGTTGTTTACTGACGACGATTTCAGCCCAGTCGGAAAACGGTTTTAAAAACACCTTTATTTGGATTTATTGCTGTTTCTTCATATATTTTTTTCTTTTCGAATACATATTTCGCCCTTTTAAAAATTTTTGCTTACATATATTATATGTGTATCTCTTGCAACGAAGTCTCGCGAGCAATTACTGGAATTAATCACGCATCTAAATATCAGGACAACAAAATAGATGCGTTTTATTATTATTTTTTCACGAAAATAGCAGATAAATAAGACGGTTCTTCTCCGGAGGGGATCTTGAACGTAACCTCCAGCACACATTCCCAATCAGGACAGCGCAGGATACGTTTGAACCTCGTACGCCCTTCTGGGTGTCTCTGCCACCGATTATGTCAAGCTTCTTATAGAACCTCTTTGTGTGTACTCAGCAGCTGGATGGACAACACGGCCTGACGTCAGGGACAAATCCTGTTGCCGAGCACAAGAAACTCAGTAGCATGTTTTAGGATTTTGTATTTCTTCTTAGTTTAACACGGGCCGTTACAATCAAACCTTTGATCTGACGGCAGGTAGCAGATAATGAGAGTTGGTTGTATATTGTTTTTTCTCCATCTTATAGAAAATAAAACGTAGTCTTTACGCCGTGACCTCAAGTCAACAAAATCAATCTCATCCCAGAAACCAACTATAATGGCAAATTCATCTCAACTGAAACTTGAAATGTCAGCTGCGCACGAGTTCTGGAGCCATGCTTCGCCAACAGTCAGGTCGCCATGCACTTACAACACGATTTATGAGACTTAAGAAACTTCTTCCCGTAGAGATCGTGTTGTTTTCTTTCGAAAGCAACGCGAATTTAATAATATGACAAGATTTCCGGTTAAAATCAGTTAAGAGGTTCACAGTTTTCCCAGAAAGATGTTGATGACAGTTGCTATAGACCTCTTCACTGCTACACCGGATGTAGTAACTCGCTGCTACCGTGCGCGTACAGCAGATACGGAAATCTCTCTCCTCGGGTCAGAATTCGGTTAGAACGCCACGATTTCACAGTAGATTCCCTTTTAGGTCTCACAGGCTTTTAGTCCACGCAAGACGCGTATCCCAGACGTGACGACGGTGAGGATGCAGCCAGTCGGCTTCAGCTGTGCGCCTCAGAGGTTCCAGAGAAGCCCCATTCCCAGAATGTTCTGAAACAGTAGCGCCATCAGCGCAGAAAAGTACTTAATAAACAGTCAAGGCGGAAACAAGTCCGGCAAAGGAAAAAAACAAACCTCAGTGCCTGTCTTTCCTTGTGGTGTTAATCAAAGACGAAGTCAGTAATTAGGTTTTGTTTTGTTCTCTTTGTCGAATAGGTCCATTTCCTTCGCAGAGCTAGATACACGTTGAGAGTTGTTACTCTGTTGTTGATTCTGACCTGAGGTCATGATGACCCAGTAGATCTAAATGTCTGCGCGCGCCATCAGGGAAATTGTTCTTACGTCCTCGGAAAAAATGAACCCCGTTTTCTCTACAGATCGATAAATTAAATTTGAATATTTAAATTTTAATCCATGAGTTGTCGTGTTCATATGCATGGAGAATCGACAGGAAAAAGCGTCATGTGAAACTAAGATACGGCATTATACGATATGCTTAAAACAGACACTTTTACCAAGCTGTATTTTCTTGTCAGCATTAGTTTGATTAGAATTCGGTATTACTGAAATGTAGCCGAAATATCTTTTGCATCTACTCGTATATGGTTCAAATCAACAAGTTCACAAAATGCACGGTCAACTCGCGGTTATACAAAAATTTGAACTGAAACCAAAATGTTGTGGTTTATTTCATGTGGACATGGGTTAGAACACGTGGAGCACCTTTAGTGATGTATATCTGAAACTGAAAAGAGCTCTTTGATCTAACTTATTTATTTATTCATATATTAACCATATTAAATTAATAAATATAAGATAGTCTCGTAGTGTCTATGTATATACATAGACTGGATGAAGAATTAAAGACTAACCAACAGAACAATTCATCAAGCATAAAAATGGATATTTAGAATACAGTTTTGAAATAAAATGTTTAGCAGTCGGCGCGTGAGCCAGGCTAGGGAGTTTGGAGGCACGATGTGAAACTGTCAGAATTTGACTTGAGTGAAAACAGCATATAAAGGCTTGTTTAGTGGTCTAAACAGAAGTTCTGATCACACAGGTGCTTTAATTTTCTCCAGAAACGTCCTATTTATGTAGTAGTTATGGAGATTTACATCAATCGTCGTCCGTCAAGTAACTTGTGGAAAATAAACGCCTTTTAACTCCTTCTCATGACCGGTATTTCACATGCTTTCTTGAATTTGGCCTCTAATGAGTTTATTTTGGACGTAACTTGGATTTCTAAAAGATAGTTTTCTTTCTCAAAAGCCAAGTGAGTTTTTTGAAACTCCAGGCTGCATTCCCCGCTATGGCTACATTGGACTCCACAGATATGCGCAGAGGTGTAGTGCTCTTTCAACCCCCTTGAGCTTGATTGCAATGTCACTGCCTGTCCTTTCTTTTGTTTATTGAAAATCGTCTGAATTGCTGCTCTAATTTCAGTTTCCGAAGGGATATCTAGGCGACGAGGATATATTTGCAGTAGTTTCTACCAGCGCCCATTTTCAGTGGCTTGTCTCGAACCCCACCCAAGCACATCTTCTCAACATCAGCTTTGAAATCTTCAACGTATCTTTTCCCCAAAGCGGCCGACCAGCCCAACCTGGTCCAAAGTTTTCCGAACACACGATATTTTGAACCGATTCCTCAATATCATCTCCACCAGGATTCACATCAACGTATTCAACTTAGGTGTTGATGGATCTGAGCGACTGCATATTTCAATGTATAGTGTATTAAATCCCGTTATCCAGAAACTCTGCAGATTTGCTGATTTACCCGCACAACAAAACTGAACTGCCTCTGAAAAATTGGTCTCTGTAATGGGTCTTCCCCCATGTCGGCAAATGCTTCGATTGCATCAAGATTGGTTTGTGCCACCTTAATTCGTAGTCGTCGACGTGCTACCTGGCCACCAAATATCAAATATAGTCCAATTCGTTATTGGTCCAGCAAACGCAGCGTCAGATAAAGAACTAGCACTTGGTGTATCGTCTGCATCAACAATACATCTCATTTTCATCCACATTTTTGTCTTCATCATCATCAGAATCAGGCATTTCATCATTAGCTCTACTACCATCATCCACAGCTTCAGCGTCGATGTTAATTACTTTGCCCGAACCGATTCCTGAATACTCATAAATACATACTCGTTTACTGTCACACTTGACACGGTCCTCATTACATAGAGTCACACACTTGAAACGCTGTAAAACATGCTCATGTTCCGCTTTAATTTGCTCCAGTTTATTTCGATTGGAGAAACAAATTTCCGCAACTGAGTTGTTTATACCTCCATTCGAACGTAGAGCTTCAGTCAAATCGTATTCAGCGATGACACTGTTACCATGTTGCAATACCTTGATACATGTTTCATCGCGATAGCAAAATGGCCATCAAGAGGACCTTTTCCATCCCGAGAATCTATGTGAATGTAATAAACTAGGTTCAACCCATGACGTTTCACAACCACATCCATAAATACACCAGCTCCGACTTTTGATATCACTTTGCGCTGTCCGATTGGACATAAGTCTCTTCTACTTCAGGGCAGTCAAAACTCAACCTCATCACAGCTGCTTCAAAGAAGGTTAACACTGCCAGCCGATCTTGTTTCGTGTCACCTGACGCAATTTGGTCGTAATACATGATGTGATGGTCATCCAAATTTTGTTCGCTCTCGTTCGGATCGTATTTCGTATCGACCATCACTCCGTGCCAAGAATTTCCATTTTCGCCATAGTGACCATCGGTTTTTTTCCACGAAAGAACAATCGCCTCAAACTTCATCTCGAAATCAATTACAGAGAATGCTTATTTCCGAGTAAGGGATACTAGAAATATATCAATATGAACCCGCTGGTTGTGGACTCGGATCCTATGTCCCATGTAGAGTTTAATCTTATCAATGCAATCCAGTAATAATCGCTCATGCTCCGAGTCGACCCCTTCCTTAATAAACTCGAATGCTTTGAACGGCAAGCAGCAGGTTTCACAATTAGTTGACATTAAACTGCTATTATTTTTCAAGGCATAATCCACTGATGTTGAGCTACACTTTGACAAATGGTTTTCAAACACTGAGTTCATAAGCGCTTCCAATGCACGGACTAACTTCTTCGATTCCACAGCGTCAGTGGTTGAAGTGGATACAATGCGATTTATCATGTCAAAATTATCATACAATAAAATTCCCGACGAGTAGTCGACAGCTTTTGTTCGCCTTCGTGTCTGAATGTTAGAGCCTTTTCGACGGTGAAGTAACACCGATTCGATCAATTGGATCTCGATATCTGTCCAAGTATATGCTCGCACTATCTATGAGTCTGGACGGCCGTCTTCGAATCAGCTTCGGAAGATCTATTTCATTACCGTTCAATAAAATCTTTTTCAGTCCCAAGGATATCATTTGTATATTTGATTTGATATGATTCGAGCAGTTAGAATTCGACAGCTCTGTTCTCTGTCCATTCATCGTATCGCATTACATGTCTTGTCTCAAAAGCAAGTGCATTACGATCAACCATGTATTTGAAATGTCACCTGGAAGTTGCTATATACTCTTCACCAATACCACACATCTCTTTCAACAATTTCGACGTTAAAGCTTTACATATCGGAGCTAGCAATAAAAGCTTCTGAATATTCCGTTCGGGAAAACTGCTGATCAACGACTTCGCTTTCATCAACAGCTTGTCGTTTGAAGCTCTCTCTCTCTCTCTCTCTCTCCGATAGGTTATTATCAGGATTATGAGGATGAAATTCTATCACACGGCGCTTGCATAGCGGATCGTTCGACTGACGGATTCTTCTTCCAAATCCGTCATTAATATGATCTCTCTCGCTTCTTTGCTGCGCATTACGTGTCCAATTTTGGCTGCTATTCGCAAAAATTGTCTAATATCTGATACGGTTGGCATCGTTTAATCCTCCGATTCCTCAGAAGGCTGCTTTGTGCGTACGTTTCTACGCTGCCGTTCAGTCTCCTCGTAGTCATCAATTTCTCTGTAGATCGGCTCGGACTGACCACCGTCTCGGCTGTCGGCCTCTGATCAGTTGGCACCTACACGTGCATTTACTGCATTCTATACAATTACAGCATTTAGCTCCATGGCATGCGCGCGAAGTGGCCGTTGCATGTATGATGCTTTTATCTTCTCCTTGATTCATGAACGGGTAGAGCTGGACCGAGAGCGAGAGTTATTTAGCCTTGGCGACGGCGCGATGAAGGAACTCGATTTGGCCGGTTTCAGGAACCAATCAGAATTTAGGAAAATAGTTTTTTTTTTTCTTATCCAATCGCGTGATTGCGCAAATCTCACCTGTTCGGAGTTTCACGAAAACTCCCCTGGCTGGCTCGAGCAAGCAGTGTTTAAATAAACTTATTTTATATGTGATGTATGTGCGGATTTTAAGTCATTTTTTTTACATACTTGTAACCATATGCACTAATAAATTGATTTATGCGACAGATATACAGCATTTTATTGGTAGAGTTCGCGCTTATGGCCCTCAGTGTACAACCATGGCCAAGAATTTTGCATCACTACTAAAAATGACAATGACAGAATGCCTTCAAATTATACCCATTCAGTTAATGTACTTCTGACCACTTCTGAACGGGTCACACTTGTCATCACAACCAATATTTAGATCTTTTCGGAAATCACGTCCTACTGTTAGATTTATGATTGCCATATTTTTTCCGTTTTGGTCACCCATTAGATATGTGAGAAGCTACAAAGTGGTTTGTTTGCATTTCAATACGTTACTGCAACACCGTCATTAAAATTCTTAATTCCTCTTCAAGCAAAATTAGAAAATTAATGAAATAAAATAAACAAGATTAGCTGCTTAAAATACAACTTCTCATATTTCGTTTTATTTAGGATGCGCCAGTATTTCACTTTCTATGTAGTATGTAATTGAATTCAAACATCAAAAGACGAATGATTCCTGGTTTTGCTGAAATTTGTTCAGTGTAAATTCCTTTATCGGGTTTTAGGTTAATTCGAGATAAGCGTAAAATTTGATTACTCTTCATACCATTAAATCGAACGGTTCTGTAGTTAAATAATTGCTACTGACGTCAAAGTGAATAAGTTCTGATTAAATGTATTAGAAAACAAGCAATAACGACTTTTATGGTTCATCACTCGGCTTAAATTAATCCAATGGCTTCGTTTTAGTAATTTTGGACAATTGCAATTTATCTTCACTTGGGTTGTCAAACGTTTTTTCTCAGTATTCTTATTCTGACGGTTAACTTTAATTTTCTTTATTTTGTTATAATTACTTTTTTTAAATAAAAAAATGCTCTGAAAGACAGCCCGCGAGAAAGCAGTTAAATAGAATTATTAATCTAAGCCTAAGCACCCGGGTAATGATACCGATGTTAGGAGAGTAATGGTGCTGGCAGCTGCTCAAAACTGCTCCAGAGCATTCGCGTAGATGCGCCAAATGGGTGACGTAGCGAAAGTTCCTAATAGAATTCGCCATTTTTAAATGTAGGAGGGCAGCTGGAAAGCCTGGAGGAAATCTACGTGGCTGGCTGGCTGGCTGATAAAGAAGAGTGAGAAGAAACCATGCCAGGGAGGTACGCCAAACAGAGCAGGTGTTCACGAAAATCAAAATCGAGACCTCGACCGTAGCAGTCAATCGGTACTACCCACGCATTGGATATTAACCAGTTCTGATTAAGTCTCTCGGCTAGTTGTCTAAAAATCCTTTCACTCCGGGGTTTTTTAGCTTTTATTTCTAAGGAATGATGTCTTTTGTTGATTTTAATTATCAAAATAAAATATTGGAAAATCAAGATACGAAACTGATTCGCCGCATACAAGTTCACAATTACACTGAATATTCTTTACGCAAGGAAGGTAGTTACATTGAAATGAATACGAATGGCTTTCTCCTCAATGCAGTCTGGCATTAAACCGTATATTTATTAAGAAAATAATAAAATAATTTGCGTAATTCAGTATGGTAATTTGAAATGAAAGTACAATTTTATTACCAATCTTCTACCTTGTTAATTTATTTAAACGGGCCATTGTATTCGCATGCGTAAAAGTCTCTAAAGGTTTTCTGAATACCTCGGAGCCTTTGGCTATTAGGTATTTCATTAATTACGTTCGTCTTCTTTGATCGTTAGTGTAGCGTGCACTTCCTCAAACAATGATCCCGTTCTGGCCTTGTTTACACGCCCGGCCGACTACGATATAATTAGTTTCCAATGTGCAATACTACTCGGCGCTGAATGAACATACCAAAAACATACCTATTTTAAAAGCATGCGCAAATATCAGAACCAGTTAAGTTCGCATTAATAAATGCTCGTAGTTCATGAAGGTATAAAAATTAGCGATGATCCCTCAGAAGTGATCTATATGTTAAATATCTTCTGTCACTGCGATAAAATAAATATGTACTGTATCTGAAATTCCAAAACGATAGTACCGGAGCTGCATTTAGCTTTCTTTTAGCATAGAATTTTTTGATCGAAGCTATATTTTTCTCTGTATTTCGTCTCTAAACGAAAGGAGTATTGTATACTAATGAAAACATTTCAGTGATCTGCACAATTTGCTTGAATATCAGACGGGCTTTTACGGAAAAACAAGCGAAATAATCCAGCAGTACTTAAGATGGGCATAATCTCCCTTTATCTCTATGGAGAATAGTAAAATATACTTTACATCATTTTGTATACGAAGCTTGCATACATTTTGCACATCTACTTTAAGTTTATTTGGGAGTTAGCTTTAATAAAAACTACATTTGTAAAAATATTATTTCAAAAGAGGTCTCCATTAAGATTTTCTAGAAAATAAAACTTGCAATACGGTGATCTTGCTCAAGGTGCAATTTCAAATGACGCATTATTTTACCATTTTCTAGCTACCATTTCATAAATAAAAACTTTGAAATATAATTGTTCAGAAAATTTAAACTGTTTGCCATTTACCAAAGCAGCAATATCCGGAAAGAAAAAAAAATTAACGAAGCAGGTACGTTGTTTTAATTTTTTCATTTTCTCATGTCTACGTTTAAATTTTTTATAAAGAGATATAGCTGTAGGTAATCAGTAAATGGTTTGAATGCAATCTTCGCGAATATTGGAACAATAATTAAATGGGGTTTTTTTTAGCAGACTTAGAGTGTTGCATACGAATCTCTCGCTGATCTGAGATTTCCCGTGCACTGCATTCATTGTCATGTGTTTTTTAAAAAAAAAAAAATTAGGTCGAGGCTGTATCACCAGTCTTATCAGCATTTTCGGCGCTGGGACTCAGCCACATTAACCCGATAGATGGGGTGAGCGACGCGGTCGATTTAGATTACCATCGCTTTTACTTTTATCAGCGCCACGGCTGGTGTATCCAGATGTATCGGCAACAAAATGGGCGATTAAGAAAACTGTGTCCTGGAAACAGAAAGAACGGTTTTGGGCGGAAGCCATCCTAGTGGTTGCCGTCGCTATTAATGAAAATTGCGAACACAGACTGGCTTTTTTATCTCGATACGGAAACTCTGAATTCCCAGGGCGGCGTGAAACCTGTTCCGCAAATGGTGATGACGTTGCGCCGCCTGGTGGACAAGGAAAACTCATCCCGCTAGATAGCATCAGCCGCCCACTGCCAGGGTGAAAGTACTCTTTTCCGTCGTTGCATGGGATTGATCGGTCATCAAGTCATCCTAAGGTGGTTCTTATCAAGAAAATGACAAATTCCGGACGGGGTGGACCACACTTCGACAACAGTCTGCATAATTCCCGCAAGCATTGTCGGCTCTCCGCAAGCTTTCGATTTATATCGCAGCATCTCTTAGTTACTGACTGCAACGAATTGCTACAGTGACGACGAGACATCTTTTCGTGTCATCATACAAATGCTATCTATCTGCCTGTTTAAATACAATAACAGAATTGTTTAGAGAAAACATTGTGAACTAACTTTTGCATGCCTTTCCGTTTATTTAGATTACTGCCTCGTGATAAAACGGTTTTTACAATTTTGATAAAAATCCAAGTACCTACACATTTTCCGTGTTCTTTGAACTCTTCTTTGCTTGGAGAAAAAAAACTCAAATCAGAAAATTCTAGATGCTTTCCTATACAAAAACTCTGAATAATCAATATTTAAATTTAGTGATTTTATTATTTGGAAGGCACCTTAATAATATTAGAATAAACCATATTATATATGTATTTATCGGCAAAGTTCTCGGACGAGCCTTTTGAAAAGCTTATCTATAATGAAAATGAAAGGACATTTTTTTATGTAATTAAAATTTACATTTCTGGAAAATGAAATATGAGTATACTTAAGAAAAATTTGTTACCTGCTTCTAATAGAGTTTTTGGAAAGTGTTTAAATGGGAAAAAATGGTTTTATGAAAAACGAGCATTGTGTACTATAAAATCTCTTCACAAATAGCTTAGTCTAATTTAGTGTAATATATTATTAGTTGAATGATTCATAATTCAGGATTATCTTCTAGACGTTATACATACATTTCATTAACGACAATATCAGTAACATTCACTGTAAAATTACAGCCCTTCTGTTGACAATGTAGATACGGACGATGACCTCCAAGGCTATAGATTCACGACATCACTAATCTTTTCCGTGACAAAGCCCTGTCCCAGGTTTAAATATGCCAGCCAATTCTAAAATAAGAGGATGCAACCTGAAGCCAACAGCAGATCATAATGTATAAAATTTGTGATCAACTTCCGTCTTGTGTGATGCACAGAAACCTATAAAACTCAATTTGTGAAAGCAGCGACTTGATAATTATCTGAAACAAAATTAAAGAAGAATGGTGATGTTTACCAAGTAGCAGACTGGGAAAATCGAATAACAAAACGCTAATAATGGTTTGTTTTTAGACTTGAGCGCCAAAATAGTAACGACATTCGAAATGATACATCAAAGCCTGCTCGAGTAGCACGCCCTTAAGCGAGTCAGAATTCTCGCCCAGTAAATATCGAAGTGTAGAGAAGTTTATCGGAAGTCCAGGAAAAGGGACTCAAACATATTTGACATACTACTGATATGCATACTCATTTCTCATAATTACGTGTTGTTGTTGTTGTGTACTTGCTTTTTAAGTTAACCTTACTTATAAAAGTTGCATTGTGTACATTTATTTAGCAGCAATTATTGTTTACCTTGGCATCAATGTCTTCCGGTACAAACGTCCGCTTAGTCCATAAACAAGCACCACAAGCCGGTTCGATACCCGTGTTCAAAGTCCATTACTATATTAAAGCATTGGTTTGCACACACACACACACACACACCGTTCCGCGTCGCAAATCAAGCTGAAGTAGATATCGAACAGCAAGCCGCTGTTGGTTCACTGGTTGGAAAAATGTTTTTCCTACTATTAAAAAAGCATGTCTGGGTGAATATACCTTCGTGCGCGCGTAAGATAAATAGTTCGCTTTAAAAATACACACTCAGCACATTCTTTTTCTTTTCTTTTCCAACGCGAATTAATACATACGATCGTCGCCGGAAAACGGACTGGGAGATAAAAGTCCGGTAGTGTTGTTAGGGATATATTTTCTCTATTTACAGATGTCTGATTATAAACCTTTTTTTGGACAAATAAATATTCCGTGAGCGTGAGAGTGAATTTGCTTCCTTCGGGATCTCTGTCGTTGCTCTCCTTTTTTCTTTTTTTTGTCTTAATATCTGTTTGCTGTTTGATTCCTTTACTGGGCCCGGTAGTTCTTTAATTGTCGTTATTCTAAAGGGAACATCAAGATAAGAAAATATCATTAATATTAAAGATGTAAATTTTTGCCAATCAGTAAATAGTTCGTATTGAAACCTTATTTTTTCCCTAAGAATTATATAAAATGACGTTATGGTGCCGCTTTATATTTCTCATTTAAATGGCCGTTCTTCTTCTTTTTCACCTGTATTAAATATCCGTTTATTTATGAAATATAATCCAGGAAGCTGCTTAATTTAGCAGAAGACAGCATTTGGTGCTTTTCAAAACGGTGCTCCTAGAATTATTTCTGATAGAAAGAAAAAAAATGGTTTCTGCGGTATTCCATAGGAGAAAGAAAAAAGCCAAGACTATAATCAATTAAGAGGAGTGAGTGGTTTTAACTTGAATGGTTTTAATATCCGACTGCACAACTACATGAGTCACCGGGCATCTCTCTCTCTCTGACGACCGACTGAACAGACGTTTATCTTTTCAAAATAACCACCGTTCTTCACGTCCGCTGTATGACGTCAGGTCTAATTATTAAAGATGGCGTGCATCTCGCTTTATTGGCCAGTTTGCTGTTACTGAAGCGGAAAGAACCAGCGCCGCTTCTTTTGTTCGAGAGTGCTTTAGAAGCGCAAAATCTCTGCCATGAAAACCGAATCCTACCTCTCGATGCCTGGCCACATATCTTCTGGAAGCAAGATTCTCCACCTTCTCATTTCCTTAATTTAATCGAAGCCGAGATGTCGATGGCAGAACCGGACATCGCTGATCCGAATTTTCAGCGCACTTATGGCGCGGGATGAGGAGGCGGGGGCTACTTTCGGTCTGCTATCTTGTTGATTTTCCTCAGACAACCGGTTGAGATACTTCGTTTAATCTTTTGATTGTCACCTTGGCGCACTCTGGAAAGTAGCGGAGGCGCGTTTCTCAATCTACAACAGTTCGGCCAGCTCGATTATTCCATAACTGCGTTCCACACACAGACATAACTATATACAGCGAAATAGAGAAGGCATTCAGGGCGAGCTTTTTCTGTCTTGGTTTCCGGTAATTTCCTACGAAGTCTGTTCGATGCGAAACCAGCCAGCTGCAAGTATGGAGACATCTGTGATGAACGGCGAGGGCGTCGGTAGCGCACACGTCTTCTGAAACACTTCGTTCTCATGACAAGCGATACCCGCTATTTACAAGAGACACCTCTCATCAGGTGAAGCTCCCGGATGGTGGGGATACCGTCACGGCGATGCTACTTCAACCGGCTTTCACCTGAACGTCCATTGTGCACCATATCTAGTCAATATTCAAAAAAAAAACGACGGACCTCCAGAGGAAATTATCTCGATAAGAAAGATTATTAAGTAGGAACATTCTATGAACGCAGTATTTTAACCCTTTCCAGAGTAGGAAGAAATATCGAAGGCAAGTTCGTTTATTGTTTGCATGAATAAACGAAGTGTATCGGATATTTAAAAAAAAAAGAAAATACAAAAAAAACAACTTATTACCGAAGGTGCCATCTCCCAGAACTGTCAACTCGGCACTTTCTAGTCCAGCAGTGGACATTAAAAAGAAATGTTTATTTTACTCTCATTTCACCGCAACGAAAAACAATAATGGTCGCTCATCGTTACCACACTCGCTCGGTAGACCGCATGTCATTGGACTGACGTCATTTCCTGGTCGGGAAATGGCGCCCATCTAAAAAAATGTAAATTATTAATTTTGTTTCCTGTTATTGTCACCGCTGTTTTGTTTTTCCTTTTATTTACCTTTTTTTTTCTTTCTTTCTTTCTGCCGATGGGTTGTACAATTTTTCATCATAAAACAAATTTTCTCTGTTCCCTGTTTCCTATATAAAGTTGTTACCGGAACGCTTTTAAACTAAAAACGGCAGGAACCTCTTTTCTCCAAGTCAGACGCCGCTCTCTGGAATTAATCTTGGAATTACCAACAGTTATACTTCAGAATTTCGCTCACCATCATAAAATTCTTCCAAAAAATGCTTCTTGGAGCGGGGGGAATAATGCATATACCAAATGTAATTTTTTAGTTCACTTAAATATAAATCTTACGAGGTTAAAAGGCTTCAAACTCGAACGGAAGATTACCAT
This sequence comes from Nautilus pompilius, assembly GCA_018389105.1. Taxonomy (NCBI): domain Eukaryota; kingdom Metazoa; phylum Mollusca; class Cephalopoda; order Nautilida; family Nautilidae; genus Nautilus; species Nautilus pompilius. The sequence goes on along the minus strand of JACATO010000343.1, from coordinate 254,193 downwards.
AAATAAAACAGCTCCTGAATTTAATGCTCACGAGTTCCGGTATTGATCTTACCTTTGTAGCATTACAACGCTGAACTGGAGAATACATTGTAAATAAAGCTTGGTTATTAAATCGCAGTGAGCTGAATTCTTTTCACATCCGCTTTTTCCAGATAGAATTAAGACTGAACTAGCTACCGAAACTTCCATTAGTTCCGAGTAAAGGTTATTTTAAAACGGATGAAACATGTTCTAGGTGCATGAATAACTCGCTTCCATTATCTCGCAATGTTTTTACTAATTTTACTGTATAGAAAGGTATTTCATAAATTCCTATGTTAACAAAATTTGTAATGTTTTCTCTTTTATACAAAATAGCTATTTAATATCCTTCAAAACAGAAACTGGATCTATTTGACCATTCTATGAAACAATTACATACGAAGGGCTCAGAACCGACATAAGCTAGATAGATTATATTTTAATAGAGATTATAGTAAAATCTTAAGAAGAACAAAATGCTGGATAGTCTTTGCCAAAGTTTTAAAATATAATAAATGTAGCATTATGTATTTATTTGAAAGTAATTAGTAAAAGCATGGAGTACCAGTTCTTTGTGGGGGAATATTCTTTGAGCAAACTCACACGTGCTAAGCCAATACAATGTAAACATACATTATTTTATTTTTTACAGAATATGCTTTTGTAATTATCCTTAATGAGGTTTTCCTATAACACCTAGAACTCAAATATGACTTTAAAATTATTAAAATAATCTACGTATTTTATTTTAATTTTTAAAACTTCGTTGATACTTTGTTTTGTGAATGCGGTGAGTGCGTTGAGATACTAATTTGGACAGCCGCTTTAATAGAGTATCCGGACAAAATTAACTTATTTACGGTATCATTATATTTATACGGGATGTTTAGGAAGGAAGATGACCCAGTAAGCAGTGTCGTCAGGCCAAAAACAGCTGGATCCCACGATATTTCCTCATTTACCCGAACATCGTATAAGCCGTCTAGAGAGGGACAAGGGTCAGCGATAGGTTGACAAAATTCTCGACATTTCTCGTGGATCGGAAGACAATATTGTCACGAGGTTCACTGAGCTGAATTTTAGTGCTGCGGGAAAGTAGTACGAAAAACCTTCAACAGGGGAAGATTGTGACAGAAACATACCATTACTTTTTGTCTTCTCTCACCGTCAAAATTTTTTTGTTGACATCAGCCATGCAAAAATGACCCAGTGAGCGGTCTACCGTATTCTCCACCAACATGGTTACAGAGGAGATGTGGCTTGTAAGGAATCCCTTGGGTTCATTAAAAATAATGTTTGGTCAGGTGACGTGTCTGGAACGACTATAATATTGGTGGCCTGTGCCGTTTTCCAATGAGTCCGTGATTCAGCAACTCACATCGCACCTAGATTTGGAAGCGACCTAGCGACGTCTTCAGCCTACGGTCAGGTGTGGACTGCAATCTGGCAAAGTAGAAAGGCTGATTCGATTTTTGTAGATAAACGTTTCAATTCTGCTGGGTAATTGCCAAAGTCATGTCTCTAACTAACTAGGCATCCTAATATTTGGTGTCTATATTCTCTTCAGTATGACGGTGCTACATACCATATTTAACGTTCACCAACCACATGCTAGAAGAGTAATCAAGTAATCATGGTATTCGATTCCTTCGCTGGATACCGCGAAACTTTCACATAAATCTGATTGAGCGCCTGTGTAATCACCTGGAATCATCAGCTGAGAAGGAGTTGTCTTTAGCAAAGCTCGAAAACTAAAATTCAATTATTTGAAAAACTTTGTAAACGAAGCCAAACTTCACACAAAGCTCAGATAGCCGTATTGTTCCAACACCATTACGAAGCTATGATGAGCTGATGACTGGCGTAGATTTACCAATCAGCTTTGTCTACCGTCGGTCACGATAGCGGTGGCTGAGTCTACTCTGAGACCGGGTGACGTTCGATATCTAGTCAGTGTCCCTTCTGTACCGGCTTCGGTTTTCGCATGGATTTTTGTCCGGATACTTTGAGTTCCCCCCCCCACAATACTAAGATTAATAGTAGATTCTTTTCTCGGTGACGCTGGAATAAATCTGAGGCGGTCACTGTCCATTCGGCCACAGAAATCAAACTGGCTTCATTTTCTGGCCTATGGACTCCGCTAGGGTATTAAACGACAACCTTTTTGTTTTCTTCTCTTTTTTTTAACATAGTAACGTTTGTCAACTTGTTACCCATCACAGTAATACAAAAGATTAAGCTTTAGCGAAACTAATGCGATGTAAATCGATTTATATTTCATAAATAATTAAGAATGTTTTGTCTCACACGTCAACATAACATCAGAACACTGGTCACGTAGTCTCGCGATCTAGGGCTTCGCTGGATGAACACACACAACAGTTTATTTTGCAACAATGGCAGATGACTTTGAAATACGCCAAGAGGGGCCCGTGATAGATATAAGATACAGCCACATTTTATTATTTCCGTTCAGCTGAGAAGTTCTTTTTCTGTAGGATTTTCCTTCTTGAAAGAATAGCGAGCAATTGTGTTCTATTTTATTATCTCCATCATACTCGAGGATTACTTAGGTGCTGATCGGAATGCTGTTGTTGTTTACCTTCCTTTCCAGTAATTTTTCTTTCAAATATGATATTAGGCGTGGAAATCCACTTTTCCGTTGCTGCTGCTGCCATTATTACGGCCTCTATAAACCAACAGGCAACTCAGTCGGGCAATCGTTCCCAACAAAAATTTCCTCCTTACTCTTCACTTTCACTGGCTTCCTCGAAGAACTTTAAAAGACCGTCTTGACACTATGTTTACATAGCATTAAATATGGAATTAATTAAGATGATGGCCTTTTTTGCTTTTTACGTCAGCAATTAGAAATTTTTAAAAAAATTAGTCTTTTCCAGAGCACGATCTATTAACGATAGACATTTGGATGTAAATAAGAGTTGCGTGGTGGATATGTTATTCCTCCAGCTCAGTCAATAAATAGACGCGACTTCCATCCAACGAAATTTCATCTTTATGTGAAATACATTCGCCATCAGTTCCTGCACAACAGCTGCGAGATCCAGCATCAGTTATTAAATCCACGGTGAATGCCACGAACATTGTTCTCTGAAGTCTTGCGACTCACAGGAGCGACGAAAGAAAACATTTACCTTCCAGATTCGAACTCCATACAGCCCGTGCTGCCAGATCTTCACAACAGTGGGGGCGGGTTCCCTGCTTGGTCTTCGGTAGCCCTGTCGACGGTGCGCGTCCCTGACCGGACCTAAAGGCCGGTTAATGAACGCTTCCTGGTAGATTCCTCGCTGCTGCTGTTGTTGTTGAGCGAGTTGGACTTCCGAACGAGGTTCTTTGTTCTCTGTCGAGTCCTCCTCGTTACTGAGAGATGTTCGTCGAGCCGACAACGGCCCGGTCCCCCGACACCGTGTGCCCCAAGGACCCGGGAGGTCTCTCTCACGTCGGACACCAAGGAGATGTCGTACAGCTGTTTCACGCTATGGCGATCATCAGCGACAACTCTCCTCCGACCCCAGCCTGGGATCGAACCCGGTACAGGAGCAACGGTCCCCTTACGGAGCTAACCCGCTACCACCTGCCCCACCGGGCCGGTTTGCTGCTGCTGCTGCTGCTGTTGTTCTTCTTCTTGCTTTGTTTCTCTCTATTATTTTATTACAGCCATTTGTAATTCTTTGCAATACACTGAGTGTTGGACGGTTTCTCGCTTTGCTCTCGATGTGAATTTATTTCGTTTTAACACAAACTCTTTCGGCGCTTTCACGTGACCGACGCGGGTCAACCGAACTGAATCGGAAACGAGGGGTGGTCTCAGAACTTCCCGGTAGTCTTTTTTGCGAACCGTGTCCCCGGATCCGTCGATCTAACAGATTAGCCAGATGGATTTCTCCGCCGATCCAGCATTTTGGTACTGATTGATTGGAGCGGAAATTCCGGATGAGCCCGCTGTGGCCCATTAGTTGCGGGGACTGGACGAAGTTCGATAACTGTTGCGCATTGTTACCATCTTAAATCCCAGTGCGGTCCTCACGTGTACATATTCTACGTCTCCGTTTCGTTCTTCGCGGAGATTGTTAATATTCGGCAAAACTGATTATGAAGACCAAAGTTTGGACACTGCGGAGTTTTAGATCAAACTCCAATAATCCCAATATAGGACATCACTGCTACCTGATCGTTCCTACCGAACAGTCACGGCGATAACGCTTTACTGCGTGCTGTCAGAGAAACTTACACGACAATAAATCGCTGCTAACAAATCACTTTCTTTTGCCTTTTCCTTGAATAATTTAACAGCATTGTGCGGCTTAATTATAACATCAAAATACCTGTATAACGTCCAGACTTTCTTTAAAACGAGTAAAAAATAAGGTCACCATTTCTTCGGAGAAATGCGAAAGATCTAACATCATACCATCCGGAAAGGTTTTTATATATTCCAGAAAGTAATGTTTGAGATCTTCCGAGAATGTTGCTGCACTTAGATACTATACGGAAAAGGTTTTTTTGTTGTTTTTTTTAAGGAAAATTTAAATAAATCGAGTGTTAGAATAAACAGTGCGAGAGTCAAAGAACGACAAATCTACGGGGGCTGCTTTTATTATCGCTTTAAACCGTAGATCACGGAAATGCCAACCTGTCAGAACTATGATATGACTAAATATTTGGTAAAGAGTGCATAAAAATGTGTAATACCTACATAATTTATATTCATTATTATGAGAAATAAGTACAAAGACCTGCTATATTAATTTGGCGACCTTGGTAAGTGAATGCATCTGCCTGGAATTTATGTATTTCGGGGGTGATTATGTGTACATTAGACGTTTTGGTAGTAGACTCCCTGCGATATTTCTGCATTTGCCCGAGGTCGTGTCACAGGCCGATCAGGGTGTGGGTCAGATCCGAAGAGATCTCGACATTTCTCGTGGATCTGTTACCAATATTTTCGCGGAGTTCATCGAGACAAACGCCACTGATGCGGCGAAGCGATTTGGTAGGCCTTTAACAGGGACACAACAAGGACTTCGTCCACATTTACCGTCAATATTCTTTTGCTGAGATCGCCCAGCAGCAGAGAGGAGCCAAAGAACGGACCAATGTCATCTCCGCCAACCTAGCTATAGAATATGTGCAGCATGTAAAAGAAAAATAAAAACAAATTTAAAAAAAACGCTTCAAATGACATGTCTGGCAACACTGTCGACTATTGGTGACGTGTACTCTCCTCCAATGAGCCCAGATTTCAGCAATTCACGTCTGGAAGTGGCACCTAGGTTTGGAGAAGACTCAATAAAGACCTTTGACCCCGGTTTCTTCAGCCCAAAGTCAAGTACAGTGGTAGGAGCGTCATGATATATTTGTAATGTAATCTGGCATGGTTTGAAGGCAAGTTTGGTTTGTCAAAGGACGTCTCAATTCGGCCGGATACATTACCATTTTCAGAGCACATCTCTCGCCATTGTACCAACAAGGCATACCGAGATTCGATGTCCATATTCTACAGAGGATAGCGCTACATGGCACGCTTGTCATGCAGCAACCACAGTCTAGAAGAAGCAAAGGCATTCAACGTTTTCTATAGATACCCAAAACCATAATATAAATTTGGTCGACACTTGTGGGAGGGTGGCATCTGGATCGTCAGTGGTCCAGGAAATATGACAAAAAATTAAAGCTCAAACATAAATATAGAGGAACCTGGAAAGACTGTGATACAGAATCTTGTTTAGTCAATGCCAAACAAGGTAGTCTATTCCTGCTGCAAAAGATGGCTCGACCAATATTAAAATAAAGAACTCAACTCCACTGTTTGTCTTTACTTTGTGTTTTTTGCAACTACAACTGGTGGCCAAATTATTATAAAAGGGGACTAATTCTATTTGCAGCCCTATACGTATTTTTCATCTTAAATTTTGTTGATTAATTACCGACAAATAATACGGGAAATTAATGACACACTGAACTTTTTTAAAAAATTAAAATATGATTTACAACATTTATGAAAGTTTGCAAATCAACTGTTAAGAAAAAATAAATAAAATATTTTAAACAAATTAAACTTTATCAAGAATATCTGTAGTTTCTTCGAAAGCCGTATCATATTAAATAATGAAGTCGTGAGGCATTTGCTTTTTTTTATTGTAATATCGCTAAATGTAGCTAAATGTTTTTGTTGTTTTTTTAATTATTTTGTTATATCAAACGATTGCCTGCATTAAACGTCTAATTTTTTTATGCCTTTTTGTGTTTTTGTTATGTCCGGCGGTTAACAACAGATCGGAGAAAACTGCTTTTTTTTTTAAAATAAGAAATGTTTGCTTCATTTCTGCCAAAAAGGGAAACCGATAGCCCAGTGATTAGTCTAGTGGATTGCCGAGGGCCCTACTTCGACTGTCTTCTTTCCTTCACCTGCCGACTCCCTGGTTTCCTCCCACATTTAGCGTTTTGAAAAGTTCCAGTAGAGATTTCCATGCCAGGCTCTTCGCGGCGCTCTCTAGCGGAAAATCGCGACACTAGGCTCTCTCTCTCACCACGGTTGTTTTCCAATGCCAAAACGGTTACTTCTAAAACAGAAAGCGGTGCCCGACACGACGGCTATAACCGCTGCCGGAGAATTTAATCTGACATGTAATTGAGACTTAGCCAGCGATGCTTCTGTTTGGTTTTGTTGTTTGTTTGTTTGTTGCTTTTCATTTTTTTTTTTTTTGGCGTCTATTTTTTTTAATTCTAAATCTTTTAAAAAACAAAACATAAACATTTGGTATGATTCGGAAAAATCTAAGATTTTTCCGTTTTGTGGAGAAGGGGTCTTTACGTAGCATAAAACAAAAACAAACAAAACAAAGGTTCAGCGGTTCGGAGGCAGTAACCACGGACCTTTCACAATATTATCTAACACCTCTTGTGTAATATTTTATAATCTGTCACAAATGACTGCTTTTCCAAAAAAAAACAAACATGTACGCGGATTATTTCTCAGATGCGAATCCTGCAGTCGCAGATGAAAATATTTTCGGGATTTTTCTCTTTATTGATGTGTCTTTAAATAAGAACTGAAAGTGAATGTCTCTTAAAATTACTAACCAAGTAGAAAGATAGGACAAAATAATACCAGCCGCAGCTTACTCACCACCAGCTGTGCGATACTTATTTCACTTCTCAGGCAGCACAGATCTGAGTTCATCCGAGCTTTTAGGCTCCTTTTTTTTGTTGTTGGTCCTTCTAACGGCTTTTCTTAAATTTCTGGCAAATATATCACAAATCAGTTCTTCAGACAGCAGTCGTTAATTAATAGTGTCCTAAATATTTGAAGATCCGTGTAAACTTGGTCAATTTTAAAGTAGCGTAATAATGTCAGTAGATTCTTACATCCGCATACAGTATGGTGTTGGTAGCTAGCAGAAATGTTGATGCTGAGGTCGGGTGGTTGCAGAGTTCCATATGTTGGAAAAGCTTCACATGTACTTCAGATTAATCCCAAACTTTAACGATGATGCTAGTTAGATATCTTGAATTTTGGGCACAGACTGTGTTCGAACCAGTGAACTTTAGATTACCAATAGTTCAGTAATTAGACCATTTCAAAAGCAATCAGCAGTTCACGGGTTCGATTTTAACCTAAGACAAATTAGGGAAAATTCCCCAATTTCCCAACTAACGTCGGAGAACATCAACGTGGATGAAGTCACAATTGACTAGTATTCAGAAGATCAGTTATTTCCATAACTTATGTTTAATTTCAGTTTAAAAATTATACCACTATTATGCAACACTGAGAAAGTCACTGGAACTCGTTAGTTTTATGCTTACCATCGTTAACGGAGATTTTCCGTATTATACCATTATGTTATGGACAATATCATGAATGTCGGAACGGATACCTTTAAAAGACACATCACTAGATGAAGATAGCGAAATTTAAATGAAGAAGTGAGAACAGTTGACCATCTGTATTCTTTAAGTAATTTTCGTCTTATTACGCGGAACTTAACCTTTAATAGAGAGTTTTAAAACCTGATTCTTTGTTCATTTTGAATTTTCTGAAATAGGAAATTAAAATAATTCCATGTCTTTGCGGTAAATTGTCGAAGATCCTATTTCATAGAAGAGCAACTTCCTAATCACGTCCCAAGGCAGCTCCGTGTAGAATAAAAACCTAATCAAAGGGTTTTTTTTCCTTTTCGTTTTACTCTGTACCACTTGGCAGCCAGTGAGTGAAACAGCGTTTGATCATCGAAACAACGTTTCGGTTCTATTACCGGGCTTTGGTTGGCCGCAGGTGACTGACTGCAGGCTTTCTTTCAGAGCTCGGAAGAACAGTCATCAGACGCAAAACTACTTCTGCTTTGTGCAAATAAACAAGATCGACTAGAGACAGTAAAGTTTCCATGTACAAACAGTACTGCAGACGGACTGCTAAATTACAAAACACGTTAATGGTTAACAGACTTATGTATCTCTCCGATCTCGGTCGGTGCTGCGGTTTTATAGAGGATGCGGAGCCAAAAGTATATTTAGTTAACAAGGCGGTGTAATCAGTGATCAACATCGGCTTAACTATATCAAGTTAATAATTCGAGCATCAACTGGTGCCCGAAAGACCGGCTCGACACTGTGGCCCTGCCGACTATCGCTGCCAGCGATTACGTAAGTAGATTAAAATATTTGGCAAAGAAGCTGGAGATGATAGGGAGAAACAAAACTACTAGTATTCCCGACTTGCTCCCTCCATAGTCTGAAAATAATTATGGAAACACACAGAATACGCACAAATAATGAGTAATTGCAAATGAGAAATATAAATACATTTAAAAATATTAAAAACTCAAAATAATTACGTTTTACAGTGTATTATATATTCGGTGTGCGAGCCTTTTGTTTTATACAATACACGGCGTGGTTTTCACGCGCCCATACAGGTTATCAATGGATAAGTGGAATACTGTTTTGAGTATCCCATAGTAATTGTCACAATTCCTCCTAGACGTTTGGTTTCCGTTTCAACCTTTCCAGTAACCACATGTGACCACATATAGCCTCACCGATGTTCGTGTCAGGACTGTGAGCAGGCCAAGACTTCGTTGTGACTGTTTCGTCAACCTCATTACATTTTATATGGTTTTTTAACAAAAACGACAGTCTCCTTGGGGTCATGTTCGTTTTGAAAATTAAACTCTTAATGAAAAATAACTTCATGATGGATGGGAATCTGTCTGCACCCGTCGGCAGTCAGTATACCTACGATTTTATGAAAATCTTCAACACCATAGTTGATATGCAATCCCACACTCGGGCTGGTTTACCTCTGAGCTTCAGTGTAGCTGCGGTAAACCGATTGTTCTATCACCCTCTCCCGTTGGCTTATGAACAAACTTCCGCTGATTACACTGGTCAACAAAATTAAATGTATTATACTCATTATGAATGCAAACCAACTTTTTTAGACTAATTTTTCATGCTGATTTCAAAATTTCACTCCATTTGATGCAGCACGTATCAGTTTTTCAGTAGATACATGCAAATATTTACATATTTGTATATATGAAATCATTAACGTAATAAATAAGGACATATCATTTTCAGAAAGTAAATGAGTTTATTGAGTTAGAAATCATCACTATCATTCTACAAAGAGTGAATACAGAAAAAATGGGTCAGACAAAACAGACAAAGTTAGAACAACAGAGTTAGAAACATTGTGATTTGGATTTCCTGCGGTGTTCCTGATCTGGTTGATCACGGTAAAGTGTCCAGCAGTAGTCAGCCAGCATACTGTCGTTCCAGAAGCCTTGGTACCGTTTCTCCATAGCACTAATGTCCTGGTGAAATCTTTCACCATGTTCATCAGACACTGCTCCAAGGTTATCTGCGAAGAAATCCAGATGGGAGTCCAAGAAGTGAATTTTCAGTGACATGCGACAACCCATTGCTGAGTAACATTTCAGAAGATTCTTGATGCCATCCTTGTAGTCCACTACCTTCTTGTTGCCAAAGAAATTCTCACAGATCCAATTGAAAGCATTCCAGGCAGGCAGTTCCAGTTCATCCAGTGTTGTCTTGAAGTTGACATCTTTGAGTACTTCTCTAATTTGGGTCCGAGAAAGATACCCTCTTTCAACTTCGCCTGTGTGATTTTGGGAAACTTTTCTACAATATACTCAAACCCTCTGGCATTTCTCTTCCCTAGTGTCTTTACAAACTGTTTCATCAGTCCAAGCTTTATGTGCAAAGGAGGCAATAGGACATTACATGGATCTACAAGAGGTGTATTCTTGACGCTAGACAGTCCTGGCTGGTGTGATGTTCTTGTCTGCCAGTTTGATTCCGAATAATGTCTGTCAGTTGCCCGACTATCCCATAGACACAAGAAACAACAGTATTTTGTGAAACCTGCCTGCATTCCCATTAACATCAGACCAATTATGACTGGACAATTTGAGATGTTGAAATACCTATTTCATCAGACAAAACTTGATTGGTTAACTTAAGATGATGAAATATTGCATCTGATCTATGCAACAATGAATAATGTAGTTTATTTTAAAGGTATATTTCCATGATGTAAATGAAATACATGCATACACGTCATTAATTGGAATTTCTATATAATGCATGAGCTGAAACCAAAAAAACTTTCTCATCTTGAAAACTGTACGTGATGTCAAAAAACTAATTGTATATTTGAAATCAGCATTAAAAACTACACTAAGTACACCTTGACATATGCTTGTTGACCAGTGTTATCGCACAACAGTTCAAACCCGGACTCGTCTCTAGAGAGCATCTTCTCCCAGGTTAGGTAATACCGCCGTTTATTTTAAGTTTTTGCAGTTCGGTTGCCTCTTCTCTCATCCAATGAGGCCAGTTCGCGCTGGCGTCAATCTTACCGGTTTTTTGGAGAAAACGTTAACTCCCGTACTCGCAGCCGGGTCATTCGCAAGATCTCTACTGGCTCCTCGTCTATCATGTGAAGAACCTGGCCTGGGGTACTTATCTCACTTCTGGAGAGCTCGGGCTTTTCTCCTCTCGACCATGCCTATTGTCAAAGGACCCCCCACCTCAGTCTTGCATAAAGCTGCTTCTGAGACGTGAATGGCCTTCCTTTATAGTCCTTTTTTGTAGGTGTGGCATCTTTTTGATTGCTCGCATGACGACCAATCACAGTGTACCATATCAACACGTGACTGTACCATACTGCATTACGTTTCTACCCATGAGACACGTTTTTATCACGCGCTATTTGCATTCTATACCCAGATGTTCCTCTATTTCCATAATTATTTCCAATACTGTGCGTATGTGAATGTTCCCAACAACAACCGAATAAATCAGAGAGGACTTACCAGGCGAAGCGCTGACCAGATAACGGCCCTGACGCACTGACACCGACAATCTTCAGTAAGTTCTGGCCAAAAAAAATTTTTTTTTTTAAAAAAACCCAATGCAATTTTGTATTTGTTTTAGGTTCTTTTTGATTTCGTTAGTATTGTAGAACAGTTACTTTTGTTGTTGTGTTCACTAATGCAATTAAAGTAGACTAATGCACCGTTATTTTTGTGTGTGTATATTTCACGATGTTTTCGAGGAATTCATTTTTACCTATAATTCTATCAATTGCCACCACATCTAGGTTTTCTAGATTACACTTTAAAAACATTACGGGGTCAGCTGTTAGATGGAGAAACCGGCACAGCCTTCCTTGTGCTTGTGAGGGCGTGACCTTTCGTTATACCGAAAGTGCCAACTAGCCAGCCCGCTATAGGTTCATCTACACTCGTACGGCACCAAGTTACATGATTTACAATAAAACAGACAAGCACCACCTCAAGATGAACTCCGTTTCTGCATCGTGCTGACACTCGGGCTCGGGTATTCCAATGACATGCATCGAAGTAAAACCGGCTTAAACAGTGCCCTAAACTGGGGAAAGAAGCCGAGACTGACTTATCCTGTGCAGTCGGGCTGGGAATAGGTCTACCGAAGCTTCGGTTTATTTCTAAAAGATGCGGTGCGTGCTGTAATTTCTCTACAAAATATTGCTCAACCGTGTCATATATTGTAATTCTTCATAGTTACACACCTATAGTTTCTGCATGCTTACATGCTTACAAAATCGCTCAAAAATTAATTTAAATGTGAAGAAATGGGACCAAGTGATTTTTTTGATTTTTTTATCTGAAACTGGATGTGATATCAGCTGCGTGCGCAGTATTATCACCGGAAGTCAACCGAAATAGTTCGGCATTTATAGTTTTAATAAGCAGTGCGAAGCGTAGCCAGGTGTTCAAGGTTTTGTGTTAAAAATGTCATATAACATTCTGATACCTGAACAAATGGCAAGCAACAAGTTTACTGAATACTTGCATCATACACTACTGGCACTGGATGTCATCAACATTTCCAAACAAAATGTCATGATCGCCTGTCATAAATAACCGACGTAACAATCTCTCTTCAGGTAGTAATTAGGTGAATAATTGTGAAAGATGGTCGAGACAACTGTCTAAAGTTGATATTTTCTATATTTAATGCAGTCCCAGAAGAATGAATAAAGATGACTGTTCTTCCAAGTTTAGTTTTTTTTTTTAAAAAAAGACATTGAAAACCAAAAGTTAAAAATAACGCAATAGCAGAGTTTAGAAAGAAGGATGACAAGAAAACGACAACAGTTCGGTAAGTGTAGCGTAAATTAGCAAAGAAATTTTTCTAAATGTTATCAAATATGTATCATGAAGGAGTTCCCTGATATCGTTTATCATCGTTATAAAACAATTTCATAGAAATCTCTCTCTCTGTAGTGACGTCATATCTCTCTGTGGTGACGTCATCTCTCTCTCTCTCTCTCTCTCATTCTTTTCATGAAGATATTGTAGTGTCCACCATCATTATCATCACAGACCTGACATTGTTTTGTGACGTTGACCGATTCTCCAATTACGTTAAAAATATAAATACAATAATCTGGGGGGATGCAATTAGCGTTTTAAACAAGATTAAAAGACAAATTACTTAATTTGCAATTAGTAATCTGCGGATACCCTGAAACAAAATAACCTGATTGTTAACAAACAAAAAAAACATTATTTTTAATTTACAAATAGTCGATAAGATTTTTCTTAGTTATCGTATATGCCGTTATTATTTTAGGATGTCAATTCTTTTTTCTTTTTTGTGTATTATGCCCATAAATCACGAGACTAATTTGTCTTCCAGCAACTTGTATTGATCTGTGACATGCATAATTTCTTCCAAAAAAAAAAAAAAACGGTTTGTCTCCACGTTGGCGTAAATGCAAAATTTAATGAAAATTGACGAATTGTTCCAGCAAACAAATTACTGTGGAGACTGAAAGTAATCGCGTGCGGTTAGTTGCATAAATAGCATCACCCAATTCTTGTGGAGACTGCAAACAACTTTAAGGTGTAGGGGTCCCCTTCTTCTAGAGATGAAGTCATCTTTAAACGCATGATCTTGCATTGCAGTGCTGTTTTATTGAGAAAGCAGTTTTGTAGATTACAAGACTGAAATTTTTAACATTCTCTCTCTCTCTCTCTCTCCATCTCTCAGTACTGACATCATCATCATCATCATCATCATCTCTCTCTCTCTCTCTTTCTCTGTACCAACGTCACATCTCACACCGCGCGGAGAGAATTCCTCCAAATTAAATGCATGTGCAAGTTACCGGAAAAGATTCTTTGGATATCTAATGTAATTGGCGCTCGTGGAAATTTTCAGTTGATGTTCCTGTAACTTCGTGAAGCCACAAATGGAAGCTGTAATCGCTGCGTGGTGCTTAACGTGCGTGAAGAAAAAGTTTTAATTTGGAAATGAGGCTGCATGAAACGTTTGCGAAAGGATTCCGGAAACAACAGAGCTCTAGATAAGAAACGCAAAACGTATGCCATGTTTAGTTTGTCTTATGTAGCTTTCAGAAAGGTTATACGTGTGTTCTCTTTTTTAAAAAAGATTCCTGTAAACTGTCCGCCGATCAGAGAGATGTACGTTTAAGCTTATACAGTGCACAGATGATAACCATGCTACATGTTACTCTATAATGATATAAACATAATGCATTCAAGGTTTAGTTTTTAAAGGAGCTGAGTAAGTTATAATTACTGTATAAAAATGATAAATATAGTAAAAAAGAAAACAGGAAAACCAAGTGTCTTTTTTAGTTCTGTTTTGTTTTCAAGCGTCAGGTTCCCCATTACTGGACATCTCTCGTAACCGAAGACGCCCGTTGACAGATTACCTGCGAACACCTGCTCGCGTGAGTTTATAGTGTCCGCTGGCCGCATAGCAGCCACGCTCTTAGGTAGAGTAACCCGGCCTTTGAAGAGCATCCGAGAAGACCAGGCAACTTGCCACCCTTATTCCACGAATAACCGGAAAAACTCTATCAAAGCTTTTTATTTTTGAATGTGAGAGGAAACCGGAGCAGAGACTGTAGGAAGCCCACGCGCGCAGCCGGCTGGTGATCTGTCCATGCTGGAGAGGTAGGCCAAACGGGGGCCCCGGCCTCGATCTGGATTCGAACTGTACCCACCACCACCACCATCCATGGCAGTCCAGTTGCCTAACCACCCCGGCCGTTAGAATTACATTTCAGCTAAACCGCTAACGTTAAAGTCTGCTGAAGATTAATGTTTTTTTTTGCCCTACCTCACGAAATCACGCGTCCTTTTCGAGTGATGCATTCATTTTCCTGTCCTTATTGGCTGGTGACCACCCACTCAGTTCTTATGCTTTAAATAATACATTTATTTCTCTACGTACCTGAGAACTTTCCAAGTGACAGTTTTCACAACCAAACAAGCACCCTAACGGCCACTGGTCGGCAAACACGAGTTTAAAATGACCGTGTCGTGAACGGGAAAGAGGTCGCCACCGTACGGGTGCCTTAAAGTGGCTGAAGTGATTACCGTAGACAAGCAGCGGACTTTCGCGAAAAGCTGCTGCCCAAGGCTTTGATAAAAATGTACAACTTTTCCAAAAATTACTGGAATAGCATTAAAGTAAAGTTGATGAAATAAACTAAAGATGTTTGCATCACTGTATTATTATTTTTTTAATGCTAGGGTCGTTCAAACGATGCCCAGCCGGACGCCATTACTAACGATGCTACTTTAATTGGCTTTCGGGTGTACGCTTGCATTAGTTTTACGGAAAATTTACCAACATTCTTTGGAAGAAAAAAAGAAAACTATTTAATTCCTTTTACAGCTTTCTTAAGTAAATTAAAGATCTAAGTAATATAATGGCTTATTATAACTCATTTGTTTTCAAAGTTCTCTCTCCCTATGTGTACTGACGTCATCTCTTTCTTTCTGACAGTACTGACGTCATCTCTCTCTCTGTACTGACGTCATCGCTCTCTTTCTGACAGTACTGACGTCATCTCTCTCTTACTGACGTCCTCTCTCTCTGACAGTACTGACGTCATGTCTCTCTTTCTGTCAGTACTGACGTCATCGCTCTCTTTCTGTCAGTACTTACGTCATCTTTCTCTCTGTACTGACGTCATCGCTCTCTTTCTGACAGTACTGACGTCATCTCTCTCTGTACTGACGTTATCTCTCTCTGTACTGACGTCCTCTCTCTTTTTCTGTCAGTACTGACGTCATCTCTCTCTGTACTGACGTCATCTCTCTTTTTCTGTCAGTACTTACGTCATCTTTCTCTCTGTACTGACGTCCTCTCTCTTTTTCTGTCAGTACTGACGTCATCTCTCTCTGTACTGACGTCATCTCTCTCTTTCTGACAGTACTGACGTCATCTCTCTCTTTCTGACAGTACTGACGTCATCTCTCTCTTTCTGTCAGTACTGACGTCATCTCTCTCTGTACTGACGTCCTCTCTCTTTTTCTGTCAGTACTGACGTCATCTCTCTCTCTGTACTGACGTCCTCTCTCTCTTTCTGACAGTACTGACGTCATCTCTCTCTGTACTGACGTCATCTCTCTCTTTCTGACAGTACTGACGTCATCTCTCTTTTTCTGTCAGTACTTACGTCATCTTTCTCTCTGTACTGACGTCATCGCTCTCTTTCTGTCAGTACTGACGTCATCTCTCTCTCTCTCTCTTCGAACTTCGAAAGCTAAAATGTGTTCTAGAAGACGATTTAATGCAAGCAATCACAATGGGTAATAGAGAAAATGGCTAAGTGCATTACTGAAATTTTGTTTCATGTTGTTCCCGCTTAATGCCGCACATTCGCTATTCTGATTGCAAGTCAGCACGGAGAAATTGATCGAAAATGAATACGAAATGAAACCCGGAATCCACCCACCCAATGGACGGCGTTTGCAGACGAACCTCAATATGATTTCTACTTAACGAGAACAAATAAAAAAAAAAATAATAATAATAAATTGAAACTTGGAGCATAAACGTCAAGGTGAGAAGACATAACTTTTTAATTTGCTTCGATTTACTGTTACGTTCCTCGAGATGCGTAGAAGAATACCTCGCGACGAGTTGCGCTGGTAGAGGCGTAATAAAATTGAATTTGCGGAATTTGCGTACAGTCTGAAATCCTTCACAGAGCCAATTAACTGAGGAGGAGCGAGGGGAAGAGAGCGAGAAAGATATATCCAGTTCCAAAATTAATTTGCATTTATAAGCAGTCCAACGTCGGAGCCAAGGTGGATCCGAGAGCCCTGGGGAAAGTTGATTACAAACCGCCTTAATTTTCGTCCGTCCAAAAATAAAGAATAGACAATCAAACGAGTCCTGGTACCTGTGCCGACTTAAAGGATTTCGGCATTTACAAAAATGTTTAATCACTTCCCAACCTACTGACGCCAGACTGATAATTATGGATCCGTCCATATAAGTTATCTTTACCTAAGTCGACTACAGAACTTAATGCGGTCATGAGACTCTGCATCTTACTTGTAAAACAGTATACAAAACGATAGTTCCAAAAATCTTGTTTTTTTTTTAACTTGTGTGAAATAATACGCCGTTTTCTTAATTTTAAAGTTACTCATTATACCTTTTTTTTAACTTAATATTCATTATTGAGTTCAGCTGTGCATTTTAGCGTGGAAAGAGTACGAGATCTATTCTAAGGAGCAACTTTACATATTGCGCACTGGGCTGAGCTCATGGAGGTGTTTTATTTTTGTTCTGTTAATTTCTTAAAGAGGCTATTTTTTTCCCGATTCTCCACTTTCTGAGGTCTTCAGTCGGTTCGGGGAAGGCGCTTGGCCCTGCAATTACCTCGGCAAAGACTTGTGGTAGATTCGCTTGCAGGGTGACAAAAGTCGGTGGGCGTGCCCAGTTTACTTTCGTGGCGTTAATTCTTTTCCGAACCTGTTCCGGCGTTTCGAGTTTTAACAAGTCCTGAACTTGTCTGTGTGTGTGTGTGTCTCTCTCTCTCTGTGTACTGACGTCATAACTCTCTATGTGTACTGACGTCATAACTCTCTATGTGTACTGACGTCATAACTCTCTCTGTATACTGACGTCATCTCTCTCTGTGTGTATGTGTACTGACGTCATCTCTCTCTCTGTGTGTGTGTCTCTCTGTGTCTGTCTCTCTCTCTCTCTCTGTCTGTGTGTGTGTGTGTGTGTGTATATATCTCTCTGTCTCTTTCTCTCTGTGTGTGTGTGTGTCTCTCTGTGTGTGTGTATGTCTCTCTCTCTCTCTCTCTCGCTGACCTAATATTCACGACAGGCATGCATAATCGCTTTACAAAGTAAATCCAATAAATCGGCAATGAAGCTTTAATATGTGAGTCGTGTTTCTTTCAAATGATAAATAACTGCTTTTAGACATGGTTTTAACAAGTTACCCAGCTTTGATCGTATCAGGGTTGTGATAACTTATACACGACTGTCGCCCGAAGGCAGCCATTAGTGTTGTTCTAAACGTAGCTATTTGACTTGGCCCACACAGAGAAATATGGCTCATCAGATACACTGCTGGTTACAATCATGGACTCACCTTTTAAATACTCCATATCTTACACATGATTCGAGTTATGTATGCAGGATTAAAATATAACTCTTACAAAATGCGTTCATGTAAAAGTATTCGGTCTCTCAACCTTAGGCCGTTTCATGTGGTAGCTCGTGGATGACGGCACTGAGCAACACGACAGCATAACCACTGATGTCATGGTTTTTCAGTGTGGCAAAAATGTACGGGGATTTTTTTAATTAACACTTCTACTGGAAGGTAGATGGGATGATGAGGACCAGTTGACCACACACACACGAGATTATTTTTTATTTTTACTCGTAGAGCGTGAAGGACGAGGCCGTACACCGCAAAACCAGCAGCCACGATCCGCAAACTCCCAACGGGAGACCCCTGCGAAAACACGTGCCGCTGAGTGTCGCTCTCGATGCCGATGGTGAACGTTTTGAATATGTTTGGGGTGTCTAGTGTATAAAGAAATATTGCTAGGTAGAATTTATCTTCGTTAGATTATAGAAAAGAGTTCGTGTACTTTATGTATAAATTGTGTGAAGCCTAAGCGATCAAACACTAACATGAAAAGTAGAACCGGTCTACGCAATGAAAACATCATGAAATGAACAGAGTTCTGCGTAACAGCAACAGCAACAACATGCTTTCATTTACAGGAAGCCTTCTATGAGCAATCAAAGGGATGGGTATGGGCTCGCATTTCTACCATATCTTTACAAATATTTATATGGAACAGTTCGAATAATCAGCATAATATATGCGAATTTAAAAAAAAAAACCTAAGAAATGGCTAAGATTCGTCGATTACACTCCTTGTCTGGCCATATGATAGAAGAGATCTAACAGTTCTTAGATCACTTAAACAACATTCTCCGAACGATCAGATTTAAAACAATGACCATCTGTCTTCCCTGGATCTTCTGTTTTCTAAGAGAGACGGAAAGCTAATTATCAGTATGTATGAGAATAAAATGCATGCTAAGCACGCGCTTGGACTCCAATCGCTGTGACGATACCAAGAAAAGAATGGTTAGATGCGGGGAGGTTGTCAGAAAGCAAAACTATGAATGGAAAAGCAACGTCCGACAACCAACTTTGTTGGGAAATGAATGCTCTGCAAAGTGTGTCAGAAAGACAACACAGCTGAACAAGTCAATAACTAAAACAATAGAACAGAAAAGGATTGATTCCGTATACTAAAAGAATTTCTGAACACTTGGTCCAACCCTGGAAGAAATCCAATATACATATACATCTATATATAATTAGTTAACATATCTGCCTCCTCATTACGCAACAAGAGTACATTTACTCTATCGATCGTGGCTGTAGAAAGGAATACCCTAGTGAAAGAAAAGGGGACGCCGTGTGAGATGGACAGCGAGACATCGGTGACTGTAAGCAATGCGATTATTTAAAAAAGAAGACGTTAAAGAGGTTACTCTCATGGCGCTGGAGCCAAACATAATGACGTAATCTAGTACTGACGTCAGTATAATCTGGGTACCCATACTAACTTATACCAACTATAAATATGCAAGAATATAATTGCTTAATGTAAGATTCTACAGCAAAATTTTAATTATTCACGCCAAAACGGTCTGATGGCAGCAAGGAAAGGTCGCCAAAATGTAGGTTTTCTAGTTAGTTTTACTTGCATTTTGATAAGAACTAACCATCTAGTTTCTACTGATAGATAACTGTTTACTATAACATAGAGTAACCGTCTTTAGTTGTTTTAAGAATCAATTTAAATTTTAATTATTTATTGAAAATTTTTGTGTTCACGGAAAGAGTTAATGCTACTTATTTATTGTATCTGTTAAAATTTTTCCTTCGCATTTCTTCCACCTAATTAGCATACGTCGATTACGTCGTTTGAACAAAGACTTGAAAACTACAACTATTCTCTAAAGACTACCACTGGTTTGGGTACAATTTAAATCTTGGACTTTTACCTAAGTGGGTGCGAGGACCTCGTGGTATCTGATATGAATCCCCCCCCCATTTTCATGTGCGTATCAGACATCGTCGAGATAAACGGGAAAAGACATCATTTCTAAGTAATTTAAGGAAAAACCAGAGAACCCGGACGCAGAAACACCACCAATGTCCGAGCGTGCTGTGGTAGCTACCATGTATCAGGACTCTGGACTATTCATCATATTTAACAATTTGTAATAAATTGTCAAGAAAATGTCATTAAGTCGCAGAACTTAGCTGTCAAACAACTTTCAAAGGTGGGGACAAAGGTATTGCATCGCCAGAAATAATTGCAGTGTGTCTGTTTTGTTTCTGATTTGCCACTTATGTCAGAGCTAAATAACAAAGAGTAATTTTACTGAAATTTACCCTCACCACATTAAAAAGGGGACCTAGGAATACAAAAACAAGTTCTACTGACTTTAGTTTTTAACGTTGTAATTCGCATGCAATGACCGTTTCATGCCTCTTTTGTAAATCTATGATAATGCAGCAATTTTGGCCACCAATATGCAAATTTTTTTTTCTCCTAGGAAGAAATTCTCCATGTTTGCCTCTGGATCCACTTTTTTCTAGGATTATGCGCATTTCTCTTCGGCTAACATCAAAGGCAAAGGTCGATAATGCACGGATAACGGTATTGCTTTTAATCATCTTGCTTGGATGGGCATCAAAAGAATACCAGAATCTACGCTCAAGACTACGTGGAGGATAATCAGATAGCGAACGCGCGCGATTGTATACACAAGGGTTTCTTCGCCAAGACAGAAATATTACGTTATAAAGGTACGAGAAAAATTTTTTTATCTCACCTGTTAGTTTCTCTTAATCGAAGTACATGGATTCAAAAGATATCTGAATCCCTTTCTTTTTTATTCAACAAATTGGTGAGAAGGGGAGGCAGGGAGACCGACCGTATATATATAAATTAAGCACGGAATAGTGGGACATTTTCAGATATATATATATATATTTCGCAGCTGAATCAAATGATGTACGCGAGTTTTTCCTCTTTTTTTTAGAATTATTATTTACGAGGCGCCCCCAACTCCGCGTTGTCAGATCTGTCGGGACGAGCCTGTTTAATGTCTATTTATGCGTCGTTCGATGACGAAGGAGTCGGTCAGATTTGGCGAAAAGGTCACCTGAATGAAATCGACAAATGCCTTGCAGAATAGATTTCCTGCCGCCCGGCTTTCTCCGGCTCCCATACGTTTATATCCCGAAGTAAAAGAAGCCCACACGAAACGAGGAGCAGTTTTACTTGTTTCGCATTTTTTTCAATCCGCAGTATTGATTTCCTTCTTTCATACTGAAAATGTTTAAATATCAAATATTGTCTTTAATAGACATTCCTTAATTTGGAAAAAAAAAAGCGTGAGAAAGCGATATTTTTGTTTCATTATCGTTTTAGAATTTTTGTTTTGATTTATTTTCATTAAAACAAATAAAAATCCCTTTATGCAAAATGATTTACAACTAGAATTTCAGAGTCTAGATGGATGTCATTATTGCACGGTCATAGGAGGGCAGATTCCCACGAGAACTGTTTTTCGGTAAGAGATCAATACAAACATAATTGTTTTTTTAGTCTAATATTCAGTCCTAACGTTCATCGCCATTTCTTAATGGCAGCGGGTATCCATGCTGAAAGACGTTCATAGCATATTCTTTTGTGTTTCTTTAGGTCCTGCTGTTGGTTTAACAAACTTGTTCCTTTTGCTACACGGTGTTTTGTGCTAGGTTGTTAGCACCAGCCGGACTGCTAAGTTCGAGGGGTCGACTCCTGCAGAAAACCCACTCGGCCTGGCTTACCAGCCTACAACGAGTGAGTCTCTCTCTCTCTCTCTCTCTTCGCCAGCCGGCTGCGTGGGCGCGCACTCCAGGTGGAACTTTCGTTGAGCTCAGTCGGAGAGCAACTTTTCTGCTGACCTTACGTCACGATGTCACGCACTGCCTTCTCGCTGGCGATCGGCTCTAACGGGTTAGCTCCGTAAGGGGACCGTTGCTCCTGTACCGGGTTCGATCCTAGCTTGGGGTCGGAGGAGAGTTGTCGCTGATGATCGCCATAGCGTGAAACAGCTGTACGACCTTTCCTTGGTGTCCGACTTGATAGAGACCTCCCGGGTCCTTGGGGGCCCCGATGTCGTGTGGACCGGGCCGCTTGTCGGCTTGACGAACATCTCTCAATCAGGATTCGACAGAGAACAGGCCACCCGTCTTTATACGGGATGCAATGCCATTGAAAGAGTCTCGTTCGGAAGTCCAACTCGCTCATCAACAACAGCAGCAACTACACGGCGAGACCTCTTTTCAGGGACCCGCCTTCTTACTAAACCGATTCTTTTTTTGTTGTTGTTTTTCTGTTTCGCTCTGAAAACTCGTCCCCGAGTGGCGCTATCCTAACAACCTGAGAGGCAAGTCTGTCTTCTGAGAGGCCAGATGTTTCTCCCGCTAAAAGCATTTACTCTTTGGTAAAAAAATATATATATATAAAAATGAACCCGCGGACAAAATCAATATTCAGAACTAAGAATGTCTCGACAAGTGTTCTGTTCTGGTGAGGGGAAAAGCAGCTTTACAGTAACCGAATTCTGGCTACTTGTTTTTAAGCCAAAAAAACCGTGGCGATTGAAGACGAAATCGTAAAGAACCCATCGAGGCAAGAGACGTTCTCCTCAGCCTTTATACATCGATAACAGGTCGCGCTCGGTGCGTCAGCGCTTTTTCAAAGCAGTTTGAAAGATAACACAGGCCTGCAATGGAAAAATTGTCCGAAATTAATAGCTGATTCTTATAGATTTTTGGGTGCTGTTTTCAGTAAAAATAGTTTTAAAAATTCCATCAAATACCATTTTTCCACAAACTCAAATTTTTTATTTCATTATCTCCAGAATCACTGTATTAAGCTTCTAAACCAAAAATTAATTATAATTAATTTTTCTCTTTTTTACTCTATTTGCTCCCCCCTCCATACTCCTACTTGGATTCAGTTGCAACTAGATCTTTGTGTGAGAAGGTTCTGTCATAACCAATGTACTTTTCCAGACTTATTTCCGTAGAAGTTTACTTTTTTTGCTGGTTTTCTTCTGTTTATAAGTATACTAAATGGCTGCAAGGGGTTGTCTTATGCACCTGATGACTTTTATTACATTTGTGGGAACTTTGTATTGAATAAAACAAAGAACTATTAGACTTTGTTAAGAAAGTGTATTATGCATATTTTGGTGTGAAACTTGTGACTAGGATAAGTCCTGGGCCCCCACATAAAGTGTGTTCTATTTGTGTGGAAGAACTCCGACAGTGGTCTCAAGGTAAGAAAAAACTTTCCGTTTTGGGATCCCTATGATCTGGAGGGAACCCCGAAATCGCAGTGATGACTGTTACTTTTGTTCGTGTAACGTACAGGGGTTCAATCTAAAAAAAAATAAAGAAATTTTCTATTCGAACCTCTCGTTGACAATACGCCCTCTACCTCGTGGCCCAGGTATACCGGTATCTTTACCTCTAGAAGACACGCCTGAAGACTTTGAAAAAGAAGGCCAAGATTCTGATGAAGACTTTCATGATGTTTCAGGCAGCAGCGAGCCCCAACTTTTTTCACAGCTTGAATTGAATGACTTAGAGAATGAGTCTTCCTAAAGATGCAGCAGAACTGTTAGGCTCTTGGTTGAGAATGGTTTTCTTTTAATAATTTTGTAAATGAAACTATTTAAAAAATTTTTTTTTTTTTGCAAATGTTCAACCAGAATGTATTAATAATCTCTCTTCCCATATTTTTGCATTCACTTTGTGAAAAATCCTTACGTGATAGAGAAAAATAGTGGTCATATTTGAAATCAGTACACCAAACAACATAATAATCAGTTATACCATTGGAGACAATTTTCAATGACTCAAATTCTGCAGGCCTGTGCAATTAATTGTATGAATGAATTCAGTTTTACTGGAGAAGTTTAAATGAAGCCAGGCTAAAAATAAAATCACGGTAATCTTACCTGGCCGGAGTTTATTCCAACGTTCCTAGTAGTATAGATTTCGAAATATAATACATATACAGTTAACGAGGCATGTGAAGAAGGAAGATTAGTGACTTATTCTAGTAATTTTACGTTGGAATAATCTGAAGTCGTGTTGCGTATCCATTTAACAACAACAAAAAAAAAGATGCTGCTTTTCAGCGACTAAATAAATCGTCCAAGGATGGCCTTCGACAGTTTGGCTGTAAGTGAGACCAGGGCATTTGAAAATACCAATGTTCTTTTTTTTTTCGTGTCACAGAAATTCTGTTATGGAACCAGATCTCGAAGTACTGCTCGAGGATATCTTCCGATATCACTAGTAGCATTTCCTGCACGGTCCGGACTTTCTCATTTGCGAGTTTCTGTTTTCGCTAAAGAGTTTGCTTTCTTTTTGTGAGAGAGAGAGAGAGAGAGAGAGGAGAGAGAGAGAGAGAGAGAGAGAGAGAGAGAGGAGAAGAGAGAGAGAGAGGACAGACACGGAGAAGAGAGAGAGAGAGAGAAGAGATGACGTCAGTACAGAGAGAGAGGAGCGACAAAGAGAGAGAGAGAGATGACGTCAGTAGAGAGAGACACACACAGAGAGAGAGAGACAGACAGACACAGAGAAGAGAGAGAGACAAAGCGAGAGAGAGAGAGACGTCAGTAGAGAGAGACACACACACAGAGAGAGAGACAGACAGACAGAGAGAGAGAGAGAGAGAGAGAGAGACAAAGAGAGAGAGAGAGATGACGTCAGTAGAGAGAGACACACAGAGAGAGAGAGACAGACAGACAGAGAGAGAGAGAGAGACACAGAGAGAGAGAGAGACAGACAGACAGAGAGAGAGAGAGAGAGAGAACACACAGAGAGAGAGAGACAGACAAACAGAGAGAGAGAGACACACACAGAGAGAGAGAGAGAGAGAGACAGACACAGAGAGAGAGAGATGACGTCATTACAGAGAGAGAGAGAGAAGTTTCGCATGACGAGAACAGTGCACACTTAAAACAGTCCATCCCCGAACTACACCCGGACGATGATGAGGGGGGCGCGAGGAGAGATCCCTGAGAGTTCTGCTGGCAAGGTGATGGGTTAGGGGACGGGTTTCTCCGTTTACTATGTTTTTACGCCAGAGTCTAATTGCCATGGTCCGTTGTTGTTGTTGTTGTTGTTTGGTTTGTTCGTTTCCTCATCTTCAATTTCTTCAAGAGTTAAAATTATTTTCAAGGTGACGCAAGTCCAACGAATTATTTTGACTTCTCTTCTAAGAGTGTAATAAATTCCATTTTTACAAACATGTTTTAAAATCTGTCAAAAGTTTCCTCGACAAGATAGAACTTGCGCGTTATTTTCAGGCAGGTGACAGAGAGAGAGAGGGGGGGAACGATCTGACGGCTAACCTACTTGGCTGCCTTCGTCAAGCGCCCAAGTCCGAATCCCGATCGAGACCGGCTCGGTTAGGCCGGCTTACCGTTTCTCTTTTCGCTCTTCTTCACCAGTTCCGGTTTATCCTTCTCTCCCACACACCCCCTACCTCCAAGCATCTAAAAAAAAAAAGGGTTCCGGTAGGATTTTCCGCGTATGTATGGTGGAGGTTCCGCAGGGTGACGCGCCTTGACCACCGCTCAAGATCCCCCCCAACCATATCTAAGCAACTTGTTTGTCACCAAAGGCTAATTCCCCTCCCCCGCCCTACCCTACAACAGCTTCTAGCTCACTGGGGGTCAGAAAAAACCCCGTCTCTCAAACAAAGGCCGAATGAGACAAAGCACTTAGGATGGCGACACTTCAGCACTGAAGTCCAGCCCAAAAAAAGCGAATATTTTCAAAGGCGTTTCTGTGTTCTGTTGTTACACACTGTTCGTGCACCAACACCAACATCACTACACGGGTTAAATATACTCCATTCCACAGATATTAAGATTCCATTTTAAAAACTGCAATTCTTAAACCTGATTCTTTTGCTTGCTTAAAATGTACGTTTGTCTTACGGTGCTCTGTTTCAACATTTCCTCTCGTTTTACAGGGTGTTTGCCCGTATGTCATGACACTGTTGTCGTCTCTCTTTTGTCTTCTGGTTCTAAGCTTCTACTAAGCAAAGCTAACTTCAGTAGATAGCAGCCTCGCATTTTGTTCTGATATTTCACCTCCTAGCTAATCTTATCACCTTAAAGGAAACTCGACCTCGGCAGAGTGTTAATATTCGATATTACTAAAGAAGTGAAGATGAAACCAAAACCAATTCCACTACTACAGCGATATTATTTCAGATAGGTTTTAGCTGAACCCTATATTTTATATAATTTGGCCTCAATGCTGAACTTACTAGCAAAAAGTTAATCAATGGGTATAAGAAATCATTAATGAAATACTTTCATCTCAAAACTCTTGGGGGGCATTAATCTTGCGTTTTCAAGCTATTTTGAAGGGAGACTTTTAAAAGTAGTGATTCGGATTTGCATAACTGTACAGAATGCAATTAGCTGACCACTAAAAGACACTGCGAATCGTTCGCCAACTATATTTCGCTTAATGGAGATCGTCAGTTTCTAATGCCTGGATTGGGTGTGTTGTTATGTGTGTATCGTGCTGACGTGGATGTTGGTGTCGTGTTGACGTGGATGTTCGTGTCGTGTTGACGTGGATGTTCGTGTCGAGTTGACGTGGATGTTCGTGTCGTGTTGACGTGGATGTTCGTGTCGAGTTGACGTGGATGTTCGTGTCGTGTTGACGTGGATGTTCGTGTCGAGTTGACGTGGATGTTCGTGTCGTGTTGACGTGGATGTTCGTGTCGAGTTGACGTGGATGTTCGTGTCGAGTTGACGTGGATGTTCGTGTCGAGTTGACGTGGATGTTCGTGTCGTGTTGACGTGGATGTTCGTGTCGTGTTGACGTGGATGTCCGTGTCGAGTTGACGTGGATGTTCGTGTCGTGTTGACGTGGATGTTCGCGTCGAGTTGACGTGGATGTTCGTGTCGAGTTGACGTGGATGTTCGTGTCGTCTTGACGTGGATGTTCGTGTCGAGTTGACGTGGATGTTCGTGTCGAGTTGACGTGGATGTTCGTGTCGTGTTGACGTGGATGTTCGTGTCATGTTGACGTGGATGTTCGTGTCGTGTTGACGTGGATGTCCGTGTCGAGTTGACGTGGATGTTCGTGTCGTGTTGACGTGGATGTTCGCGTCGAGTTGACGTGGATGTTCGTGTCGAGTTGACGTGGATGTTCGTGTCGTCTTGACGTGGATGTTCGTGTCGAGTTGATGTGGATGTTCGTGTCGAGTTGACGTGGATGTTCGTGTCGTGTTGACGTGGATGTTCGTGTCGAGTTGACGTGGATGTTCGTGTCGTGTTGACGTGGATGTCTGTGTCGTGTTAGGGTTATTGTTTGTGGATTTTCTCGATAAGAAAATATTTGAGGTTTCAAAAATTATAATTTAAAATTTTTTTCAAATTAACTATGTAGACAAGATATTAAAAATATATAATTCATGAATAAGTTGGTTATATTTATTAATGAACCAGTATTCCTACAACTATGTTAATTTATACTGTCATCAAAAGTACGTGCACCTACCGGCCAACATTCCGTGGAAGAAAATTAGAGCTCACTATCAAATCAGGAGAGCGGCAAAACCGAATAAGGGATCCGGCGGTACACTCCCCGAAAAAATTTTGAATTTTCCACCTGTGAAAAGCCAAATTTTACGAAAGTAAGTACAAGAGTCATGAAAAAAAAATAAAAGCTAATGACAGATTATGATCATTAAATTGGGAGACAGCCAATGAAAAACCTCATTGTAAACAGCCAACCTAAAATGTAGACTGCGAAAACTGAAACGCCAGCAAACGAACGAAATGAGTAAGAAATGTTACGAAATTATTTTCTGAAAGTACTAAAAGCTTTGCAGCATGTAATAAACAGTAGATCGTCTTAAATAGCACCGTCTGCGCTCATTCAAGAATGACAGAGGAAAGCCGAACCTTACTCATGCATAAAATGGTCGTTACAAAAATCCGACTTCAGATTCGGATGAACATAGTAGTAGCTAAACAAGCTGCTGTTTTGTTTGCACCGCACACGGGGAGATATAATGGAAGTAGAAGTAGAAATACCGATTAACAGACGCAATCTTATAATCATGTTTATTATCTGTATACATTACATTTCGGATTATAGCAATCTTAGCGCCGTAAACTAATGAGTGTAATTATATCGATCGAGTAGGATATTTAAAAAACAACTTTGGTCATCCAAGGAGACAGAAGTCGAAACGATCGTCTTCTCCAATTGAGATGTCGACTTCACACCTATCTCGATGTCATGACTGGCCGGAGCATTACAGCTGATAGTAGAATTTCTGCGAAACTATTTCAACGGAGATATCTTAAAAGAAAAGTAAAGTTAATGGACTCTTTAACAGAAGATCCCTGCGATAGTTAAGATTGTACAGCTTCACTGCAGAGGATATGTTGTATATTTGTGTGTGTGTTTTTATTCCTCATACAAAATATAAACTACAAAAGAAAACTAAGGATTATTTAAACAAAACAGCGCCATCCTTTCTCGTGTTTATGCTTTATTTACCCACAGTTTCTTGGATCTCGATATTTTGTAAAAGTAAAATACCATACAAAAACAACCACCTGTCTTTTTATTGAGTGGGCGTTTACATGACATTTTGTGTCTTGAGTGTTTACTATTGTGGAGATACACAGCAGGTAGGCGCTCGATCAAGAGGTGACCCAGATTTCTGTTCACTCGTATTTACGAGTACTTCTTGGATTAGGACGTAAGCATATTTCACATGCCATCTGTCACAAGATCTCCAGAAATATTCCAACTGGTTAACAGAGAATTCGAAATTTTAAAGACTTTGGAGAGGCAATGACTACTCTGATTAAAATCGCCCGTACAGAAGACGGTACACAGCTTGGTCTCTGTATGGATTAGTTATGGCTAAACATCATCATGACATCTAAAAAAAAAAAGGAAGAGTTCTAGCGGGGACTTTCCGCTTGGTTCAGGAAACTGACAGCCCTTGTCGATAGCTAATGTGCCGACCTCGACACACACACATGGTCATCTCGTTCTCGTCCAAGCACGATCATCACAACCTAAAAGTTTTCAACTGTCTAAAAAGGACCGATGTTGCAGAAGAGGAAATCTGCTACTCCATTTGGGCCGGGCCTTTTCCACGAGAATCGAACCCGGGGTCGGCGTGTGGTAGCGGCCCAGTAACACGCCTAAGGTTAGTGTGGAAACGATGCTTAAATTCTCTTCGATCTAATTAATAGTACGTTTTAATAAGTTAAAGGTAGGTGATTACTGATTATCCTATTTTCGTGGTTTTTAGAAAGAAAAAGACAAAACAGCCAGAATTTTTTTACATTAAGGAGAGGGAAGCTGGCGAAAGGCTCGCCTTGACTTAAATTTATAAGCCTGTTCACTCCTTTGTTCTCAGTTTTCGAAATGAAATCAATATTTCACGTCTGAAAACCGTCCCCTTTTTTCCCTATTAAAACCACATAACACGGTGCTAGTTTTATCACGTTCACAGGACTCTTGTTACTGTTGTTATTATTAATACGCTCTGTCCATTAGAGAGGTGGGAGGAAAGGTGAGGGGCATAACTTTTGCGTGTCGAGTCTCCTGACGTATGTGTGTGCGTGACAGTTTACCCTCTCCGACTGACTGGTTTACGAATTAAGATGAGAGGACGACGACACGAGTACGTAACACTCGCTGGGCTGCGGAAGCTAAAAGCGCTCCCCGCACACCTGGCAGCCAGAAGACAACTTACACGGCCCCTCCAAGGCTCCGTTAAGTAAAACATTGCACGCTTCGAAACTTGGAGGAGAAAGCCGTTAGCTGAAACACCGTCCGGAACGAATTCGGTTGCATTTTGCCCTTAGAGCAACAGAAACCCAATAACTTCTTCTATGTTACTTTTTCCTTTAGGTTTGTATGCTGCTGTGCTGGATATATTGTGCCGGTGGTACGATTTTCCTTGCTTCAAATGAAAGAAATTGTTCGGGTTGGCCACCCCTTGGTGCGTTTGTGGCGGATCCTGGCTAACACTCAGATGCTGACATCGTCAAAGACACAATGGCTGACTGCAGTCAAAGATGTCTGGCTTAATTTATTTCCGGCCTAACGAAGCTTAACAATCAAAACAAAACGGAATATAATAATGAGCAGTGGCTTTAAAACTCTAAGGGTGTGAATTATTTCAAGTTACTGAAAAGACTGCTTTCATTACAGATAATATTAAAAGGCAGTAAATCTCTTCCATTTTTTATCCAAAGGATATTAAGTGAGATGCGCCCCTTCCAACAAAGAAAAACAATTAATTAATATTGGTAAATGCAAACCAAAAACGGATCACAGGTGAAATTAAGACTGTCGTGCAAATAAGATAATTTCATTGATAACAAGTAGAAGTATAAGTTTCTCGCTCTTCTTACCCATCTGTCTGCGTGTTGTTTCTTTTTTCCCAGGTTCTCCAGTTTCCTCCCAAATTTAAAAAAAATAATAATAATACAATTCTAATATGGTCTTTCGACGCAGAAGGTAATGGCGAACTACCGCGCTCTTTCTTGCCGTGAAGCGTAATGCGGTCTGCCGGATTAAGGCGGTTAGTCATCAACAATACCCTTAGTGAGTGCCGGGCACAGGCAGGTATGAATCACTACACATCTCCGATCTCCATATTACTTAAGGGTCGGGAAACCCAGCGAATATGCAGTGATTCGTATTTCTACGTTAGTCACATTTATGGTTAAGTCGATTTAAGATCTTAACGTTAAAGCGGTTTAAAATGGCCAGAATTTAAAGGCCATAAACGGCTTTTCCTTCCTTTTTTTTTAATAAAAACCCGCAGGGTCCAAAATGCTTTTTTAAAAAAGAAACATTTTAAAAACCGAAATTAATACATAAACCAGATTCGCTATATGAGCGTAAGAGAGAGAGAGAAGAGACAGTCTCATCCCGTTTCACGTTTTAAATATAGTTAATACGTTTAATGGATTTTAAGGAAAGAATTCTCAAAATTATTATTTAGAAAAAAATTTTTTCAACATTCTTCTTTATTTCTATATGAGTTAATGAGGCCGATTATTTACTACTACGAAACAAGATTTCATTTCATGTACTGTTATGTGTGTGTGTGTGGTGTGTGTGTGTGTGTGTGTGTGTGTGTGTGTGTGTGGTGTGTGTGGTGTGTGTGTGTGTGGGAGAGCAGTCCTTCGTAAACGTCACGCCTTCAGCAAGACATCGGGTGTCCTCACGCCGTCGGAGCATGTCAGCACTATCTCCAGCAACAAGGCATCCCCGTTGTATAAGAGCCGCCCTTGTTCCCTGATCTTGCTACCAACCGAAGAACAGTGGGAGGAAGCTGAACGATTTCGACATCATACGTAGAAAGATATTTACGGTCTTTTTTTTTTTTTTTACTGGAAAGTTGTGTCGATGCCCAATGATTAACTTCACAGAATTTATTTTCCCTGCGGTCACGAATGCATGGTTTGGTTCTCGAGGAAATGTATTATAATTATTTGTTATTAGACTCGAGTATTTCTTTTGAAATATTTCTCAAACGAATTTCTGGTGACGTATATAAACGGCGCTTTATGGATGACGAAAGTAAGTGACGTCACTGACCACCATTCTGACAAAATGGAGTAAGGTACGGCATTCAGGTGAAGCGGGTAAACGGCAGATCTCTTCTGTCTGAGTTCTGTAGATGCACCGATTGTTTTATTGGCTGACTTGTTCCAAAATAGGGCTTCCCAAACAGGGGTACGCTTATAGGCATAAGGAAGTACTCGAGAAAGTTTAAGTAATGGCACAAGATATCCTTTCACAATTCTAAGAACCCTGTGAACATGGGCGAGTACGATCTCCGGTCGGTGGGTGGCAGCACTGTGCCAGTCCAGTCGGTGTCATCACGTGTTTTTAAACCACTGTCTCTAGGTGTTGTTCGCATTGCTATGTGACAGTTAATGGAAGTTAAAATATTTTTTAAGTACATTTTTTTCATTTTTTTTTTAAATTGTGGCCCCGTTTAATCATAGATCGATGGCTTAAACCCGGTGAAATCACAAATAGAAACAGAGCATCTACTGAACCTGTTGAGCGCAGAAATACTCAACCTGAAACGATTGCTCCATCGTCCCGAGAGATTCCACAAAGAAAGGTACAGCGGATACTATCAGAGAAGAAAAAAAGGGGATTTTTTTTTTAAAGCGTAAAAACGACGAAAGCTACATTGAATTTCGATTTGACGGGAGATTCTGAATATCCCCAACCGCCGCGTGTGTGTGACCGAGTAACTGCTTCAAACCAATGTTACGCCGTCGTTTTGAGATCTAACACGGCCAGTAAAAAGGAAAAAAAAAAACCGGTACAATTTTTAGACGCGAGGCTGAACAACTGAAAAAAACAGTCAGAACACCATGCAATTTACTGCTTGTGACCAAAACGAGACTGCCCTTGCAGCCTCCTGTCTTGTGAGCTACAGGGTGGCTAAAACAGAAAAGCCCCTCACAACGGTCGAACAATTAATTTTATCAGCAGCAAAATATATTGTAAATTGTGTACTTGATGGAAAAAATCTGCAAAAAAAAAATTAGATATTACACCTCTTTCAAATAATACTGTGTCGCGCCGCATAGATGACACACCAGACCATGTTCTCTTTCAACTTGTGGAGCGTGTTCGAAAGAGTAGACTGTTCTCTGCAACTTGACGGGGCGCAGACAACTGGTTTAGCTCAAGTTTTGGTTTACATTCGCGATAAACATAACTGTGGCATTCAGGAAGATATTCTGTTTTGTCATTCATTGACGAGAAGTATTTTCCTTGATAAATAATTTTATGAGCGAACAGGACAGTAAAAGGGCTTATTGTGTAGGAATTTGTACAGACAGAGGGGGAGGATGGCGGCAGAATCTACGACGTGGAATAGTGTGGTCATAGCTCATATCAAAGCCGTAGCACCAGATGATAAATGGGTGCACTGTAGTATTCATTGAGGCACTCGCTGCTAAAAGCATGCCATCCACGCTACGATCAGTATTAGATGACTCAGTGAAGATTGTTAACATCATGAAGGCTCGACCTTTAAATGCGAAAATTCTTTCTTCCCTTTGCAATGAAACGGGATGCATCTCGCTACACTACTACTTCAGAGTAAAGTCCGATGGCTAACCCGGGTTGGGGGGGACGCGTTAGTGTGACTTTTTGAATTACGCAATGAAGTAAAAACGTTCTCTACGGATCGCCCTTCTAGCCTATCCTCTTGTTTGGACGACTCCGTTCCGATCCGAAGGCTGGAGCACCTGTCTGATATGTTTTTCCCACTTAAAACAACCTGAATTTGAGTCTTCAAGGTCTTAATACAACCATTTTTAACACAAGATAAAACTGGATCAATGATTAGGAAATTGATGTTTTGAGTTACTTGTTTAGAGAGATGCTTCGAAACGCTAGAAGAATATCTCTATGAAATAACATTGGATAAAACGGTTAAAGCTGATACTGAGGAGCATTTGGAAGGACTTACAAAACAAATTCGAAGATATTTTCGAGAAGTTGATAATTCAAACTGGGCGCGCGCGATTCATTTGAAGTAAGTCTGCCGCCAATCCCTCCCACATCTGACAATACGTGAACGGGAAAACCTCTCGGTGAACTGAAAGATGAGTTCTCGAAACTGCCTTCAGCAGCTTTCTGGGTTCAATTATTGTGTGTGTGTGGGGGGGGGAACTGTCGATAAAAGCTCCAAAAATACCGATGTCTTTCCCCAACAACACGTGTGTGAAACCGGATTTTCGTTCTTGAATTCAATCAAGACTAAAACCCGTCAACGATTACATGTTGAGCCAGATCTGAGACCGAAGCTATCTTTAATTGTCCAGACACTTTCTGTCGTGAGAAGCAGGCACATTTATCCATCACATTAATTTTACATGATGTGTTCATTTTTTTAAAATAAATAGGTTTTTGTGCTACAATTTTATAGTATTGATTTTTTAAAGGGAGTAGTACACCATTTAACCGATTGAGCTAATAGCGGTAGACAACTAAAAAAGTTTGGAAACCTTGCTCTAGTATATTAACAGGTAGAACCTTGTGTCTGTTTAGGACGAAAATGTTGAAGAAATGTGTCTTCGACTTCTTACTCGCACCAAGATTCCCAACCAGTATTTAAAGTTTCTGCTTTTTTGTTGTTGGTTTCTTTTCAATATAAAATATATTTTGAACAACTGTTTGGTGCACCCATGTGGATCCTGACAAAAGTATTGGCACATTATTAAAGCTAATTTAGAATAAATACATATTTTTTAATAGCAAACTTTTACATCTTGGTATTTATCAATTAGAAATGTTTCGTTGCTTCTTTTAATTTTTCTTCTTTTTATCCCCATTTTAATAAATTCAACTTTATTTTAATTGTTATTGCTTCGCGTCAGAGTTATGAAAATAAACAACACATTTGGTTATTACAAAATCATTTTCAATGGAGGAAATCAAGCAAGAACTGACTCGGTCAACTTTGGCGTTAACCAGCTCTTCTCAATATTATAAGTCATGTGACAGATCTCAACAGATTTTCGTTGTTCTTCTAACTTCCGTAAATAGTTTAACATAAATATTAGTGTATTAAACAATGTTTACTGTAAAACACAAGAACAACCATTTAGTACAGTCTTAGCGTATTGATGCAATTAAATAGCATAGAAATTATCACAAGAATTACATCCAGTTTTCACTTAACAGGAAATTTAAAATATCCACTAGAGTTCAGTGTCGTTTCAGAAATTGCAACAACTAAATATTACTTATATTTTAAAACACTGACATGCCTTGTTAATGAATATAAAACAAATGATTTAAATGTTTTGTTTTGTTTTCCTTCTTGGTAGATTACATATATTATCAACAACAGATTTCAGTAAATGAGCATTAGGAATTTGAAAGAAGAGAAAGCTGACGAGCAGGGTTTCTCTGTTGAGATCGAGGAGGGGCAAAGACGTCTGAAGGGAAATGCTGCTATCCTACTTTCAATAATCGTTTCTGAACAGCCTCAACGGCGCGAGGTCTACTGCCCAGGATTTGACCTCTCGGTGGAAAGTGTCAGCGTGAGAACTCGAGATAACCGACGGCACAGCCTGGCTGAGGATAGTTAGGCCGTAAGCATTGCAAAACACCACCCTACCACCACCACCACCACCCCGGTATCTCCAGGTGCAACTGCTCTCAATTCCTGCGTAAGATCACCCTACAGCACCTGTAGTTCGGCTGTACATTTTTTCCTTCTTCAAGCACGGTTATTAAACTTCTGTTGTTTTTTTTGTTTTTTTTTTTCATAAAACATTTTTTTTAAGGTATAGATTCGCTTGGGTGGGCAAACAATTAGAAAGTTTGAAAAGATTTTCTAAACTATACGAGAAAATGATGGCCAAAAATGTGAAGAAAAACAGCTACGTTGGGAAGCGGACCAAGGATGGCGCGAAAAGTTCGCGGGTTAACGCACTCGGAACTGCATTTATCATTACTTCGAAGCTTTTCAGTGCAGTCCCATCCACTACGAGTTTAGTGCGTCATCTACTTTTAGTTCATTAAAAACCTACATTAAGACAATTTTTGTTTTTTTTAATCTAGCATCACTACCCGGTTTACCCCTTTTCACGTTCCATTCACAGTGCTAGAAACTACAGTTTCCATTCAGTGGAGTCATTTAAAACAACAATTAATAATGTAGTGTTAGGGATAACTAAAGGTAAAACGGAAACGACTTTTTAAATACAGTATTTAGCATAATTTAATAGTTTAATAATAAAACGAATTAAAATTCTTTTATTAATAAGGAACTTTTATTTTCCAAGCTTTGGTAAAATCTTATCGCCATTATTCACATAATTAATGAGGTCACCGTAACTAGAGAGAGAGAGAGAGAGAGAGAGAGAGAGAGAGAGGAGAGAGAGAGAGAGAGAGAGAGAGAGAGAGAGAGAGAGAGAGAGAGATGACGTCAGTATAGAACTGTGTTTCCCAACCGGGGTCCGAGTGGACCCCATGGGTGAATTGCAAATTCCAAGGGGTCCACAGCGCTTGGAGGATAAAATAGGGGTGAACAAAATTTAATGGGTTCGTGCCTCTCTTTGAGGGTGAAGTGAGGGCCAAAGGTATAAAAATGCAATACGTATGTTGCTGGAAGAGGCTCTTTAAGGCTACATCAAGTATTATTATTATTATTACAAATGCGAGTGCTGCCTGCTTCTGTAAAGGCAGAGATGCATACCTACCAAAAACGCTGTTCAAATTCAAATACGCATTGAAAATAGTACTCAGCAACACCATGAATTCTTGCCTATGGCAAGTCAGCCCACTCGCAGGCATGGTGGTGTAGCCATCGGTCGCCTGATTATGTCATAGTCCCTCCGGGTCAGCTTACCCTGGCGTCGCCATCCCCAGACAGCAGCGTGTTGCTCTGCCACCAAAACAATACGCACTGCCGACGGTGGCCAGAGGCCGCAAGTCGTCCTGCCACTGTGGACAATGGGTCTGGCGGCAAAAGGCCAGGAGCCGGATCATGGACTGTTACACGGTGGGAGTGGTGCGGTTGGGACGCGCTCCCATTGGCTGGCACAACTGGGAGTGGAGGCTAGAAAAGCTGAATAGGGACTTCGTAGGACATTACGGACGCACACGAGCGAACCGAGTGGTATACCTATATCATGGCCAGCTCAGCTAAGAAGAAAGTATGTAAGTACTCAGTTGAATATCTGAAGTATGGCTTTATCGCCTTTCCACCCGACGAGAGACTGCCACTTTGTTTATTTTGTGATCAGACTTTATGTAATGATTCCATGAAACCGGCAAAACTGGAGGTACATTTGCGATCCAAACACGGGGAGCACGCTGATAAAGACCCGTCATATTTCCAGGATCTAAAGGCCGATCGTGAGAACAAGATGCAGGCTCAGAAGACCATACTCTCGATGTTTAAGTCACAGACATCCATGCAAAATGCAGGACTGGTCGCTAGTTATGAAATGTCACTTCTCATCGCTAAGTGTGGAAATGCTCACACAATTGGCAAGGATTTAATCATACCTGCGCTGCGTGTGTTCACAAAAACTGTACTGCAAAGATTGAATGATCCTGTGTCGATTTCACCTCTTAGCAACAACACCGTCCAGCGCAGAATCGATGAGATGGCCTCAGATGTGGTGGATCAACTTATTTGTAAACTTCGACAGAGGCCATTTACCGTTCAGTTGGACGAGTCAATGATGAGGGACAGTCAGAGTATTCTTCTCGACTACGTTCGTTACATAGAGACAGCTGATTTCAGCGAAGAGATGCTGTTCTGTCAGTCATTTGAGGCAACTACGACTGCACAGGACATATACCAGCTGTTCATGAAGTTTTTTTAATGACCATGACATTCCCATTGCTAACATAGTCTCATGTGCTGCTGATGGAGCACCGTCGATGATGGGGAAGAGGAATGGATTCCTCCAGTTACTGAAGAGACAACTCTGTGCACTGTGTCATATATCCTGAGCATCTCATCGCCAAAAGTCTCTCCCCTGAGCTCAGTGTGATTATGACGGCGATCATCAAAGTAATCAACCACATTAAAGCCAACCCAAAAACAGACTTTTCAAAGCGTTCTGCAAAGATGCAGAGGAGCAGTTTATAAGGTTGCTTTCCCGCCTCAAGTACGCTGGCTTTCAAAAGGACCATGCCTGGAGCGATTTGTCGATCTTTAGAACGCCATTTTCGAGTTTTGCGGGGATCTCGAAATTATTGAACCATTGTGTGGTGAAGATGCGATGGCTATGACTCTTTATCTCATGGACATTTTTCACAAACTGAATACAATGACCTGCAATCTTCAAGGCGCCAAAAAGGCCATCATTGAGTCGAAGTGCAAGATTTTTGGCTTTGTGTCCAAGTTAGAGCTGTGGCGAGATCTGGGAAAGAAGGATTTCACAAGTTTCAGCCATTTGCTGCACTGTCCGATCAGTGGCCGTGTTTTGACAGTAATGTGACCATACTGCCTCACATTTCACTGAATTCAAGGCCCGGTTAGCAGATTTGCAAGCGATGGAGTTTCCGGACTGGTTGACAACCATTTCTGTCAACTTGATGACATTGATAAGTGTTACCGAGATGAACTGGCAGAAATGCAGCACAATGACTCCATGGAAGTCGTTCATAAAACGAAGAAACTAATGATGTGGTTGACTGACGAAGCTTCCGAGAATTATCCAGAGATGTCAAAAGCCGCATGAAAGATGCTGCTTCCTTTTCCAACATCCTATTTAGTGGAATGTGGAATCAGAGCCGTCGTGGACATTTTGACCAAGTAGCGAATTAGGTTGGACATTTGTGATCGGGGTGACCTACTACTGAAGCTGACTAAACTGGAACCACGTATATCGTTTCTAGTCGGATGTCATCAAGCGCAGGGATCTCAATGAATTACATTCTAAGCAGTTATCCTCAAAACGCAACGTATATCAGTGTGTTAATAAAATTTTTCAACAAAATATCCATCTCTTGTTTGGTGTGGGTGGGTGGGTGTGGGTGATTCAGTGGTTTCTGGTGAGAGAAGGGTGCATGGCGGCTAAAAGGTTGGGAAACACTGGTATAGAAAGAGATGACGTCAGTACACACACAGAGAGAGAGGCTTAACCTTTCTCTATGTTCACCGGTATTAGTATTATAAATATAAACCGTTGTCTCAGAATTCCATATCACCGCCTTAAGACACCGAGGAAATCCTGGTAATTTTAATCTCTGAGTATGCAGAAAGTTTAACAAGTCAGAATTAATTATGAGCCCTTGATGTAGCCTGTAGTAGTAGTGGTGATGTCGGACCTACAGTTCATCGGTGAGAGTCCAGTTACACAGTCGCTGCTACCTGCAGATTAACTGGTAGATTAAAAGCAAAATCTTTATTTCTTATAGTCTTGATGTCGCTATTATGTACAGTATATTTAGGGGTACGGGATACATTCTTACTCACTTAATCTTTTTTAAAACAACTGTCACAGTTTTTTTTTTGTTAATCCGCCGAACAACCGTTTTAAGGGATCGCTCGTGGACTATCAGATAGAACCAGCTGTTTGTACGGCAACGAAATGGCAAAATCTCAACTCCATTCTCGACGTGGAAAGTGGAAACTCACCAGTGCACATCAAACGCGAGTCTTTAAAACTACATCTTTCTCTTGTGGCTTCTCAACACTGCAGATGAGAAGATAAATAAGATGGTGGATCTCCTTCGTTAGTTGTCGATCAAATGGTTTTTCAACTTATAAAGTAGGTCTGTGATCCTGATCATAGATAAACGTTATTCTGCCCTTTTCTTCCCCTACACTTCCAACATTGACGTTTGTTTTAAATCAACCGTGCAAAGAAAATTCTCTATGGTAACGTGGGTGGGGGTGTCTTGTTTATTTATGACGTTCTAATATGGTTATTGCGGTATAATGCCAGAGTAGAAGCGACCTCTAAAGTAAAGGCAAAACGTATAATACGTGAGAGGGGATTCAAGAGAATATCAGATATCAAAAATTTATTTTGTTAATCTTCAGGAGGTCAGGCCGAGTTTTCCGACTGAAACCATAACAAACTCAGGAGCTGCGGTGAGGGGGAGGAGCAAGGCGTTCCCAGCCACGAGGTTCGCTAAGGAGAGATGTTCGTTCCCTGTGGGTGGTTAAACTGAGGTCGGCTGGAGATGCGTAGTAGTGCAGTGGTTCGCACGGATGGAGAGGGCGATGTTTTGGAGATGGAAAGCGCCCACCACCCGGATTATTTATTACCTTCCAGGTCGTGTTTTCCACTAGGCGTCGCTCTTCCTCGCAGCTGTGAACTCCTACCCTAACCGCCAGTGCTGGACGTTACGGGTGTGCGGGTGTAAATACGCCCCAAATAGTATCACGGAGCTAATTATTTTAACACAGACAGGTATAGTTGGTTTCTTTTACTCAGCAGGACACGAGAAGCCATCATCGGGACGTATGCAAACCCTTCCCTA
This sequence comes from Nautilus pompilius, assembly GCA_018389105.1. Taxonomy (NCBI): domain Eukaryota; kingdom Metazoa; phylum Mollusca; class Cephalopoda; order Nautilida; family Nautilidae; genus Nautilus; species Nautilus pompilius. The sequence continues at coordinate 214,172 of JACATO010000343.1, read as the reverse complement.
CAACCGACAATGTCATTTCAATCGTTTACATAATCTTTCGTTATTAACACGGACGAAGGATGAGCCAGTTCGACGACGACAAAACCAGCAAACACCCGGGAAAGTTTCGAAAATATAAACGACTAAACCTGGTGGCGTCAGCACGGAAAGATCGCAGGCACCAGAGGAAAGAAATCGATTTTCGAGACAAACGATTCCGCTAACCAATGCCTGCCGTTATACTATTTATAATTTGAAAGCCATCAGATTACGTGGAAATGCAAAGCCTACGCAATTTTCATAATAAACCCATTGATTGATATAATCCAATATATACGAACAAAACGCAATTTAATCGTTGCTTTCTAATCGCGTTAAAATGAGTGACTTAGCACAAGGGCTTCTGAGCGATTCTCTTTGATTCCGCAGCATTCCGATCAGTGATTAACGTGATCACGTGTTCACCAAAAAAGCATATATATGAGAGATTGACAGAGAGACAGAAAGACTGACTGAGCAAATAAATCAGGTTTGCTTGAGGGACATCAGCAGCAATTCCCTGAACCCTTATTTTGATGAATTTGATAACCTTGCGTAGACGTGTCACGTCAAGGGTTTGCTTATATTTGCCTAATGGGCAAAACAGGAAGAATAATAGGTAGAAAAACAATACGCGTTGACTGCCTCGAAGTCCATCTTCTGATTTTAGAGCTTAATTTGTTCCAGCATCTATGCAGTAGAAAGCTTACAAAGGTTTTATAGATAAGTTTAGCAAAGATGCATTTACATATTTAAGAGATTTAGTGTAGTATTATAGAAAGCTTTCGAAAATTAGAGTAATGATATAAAGAAAAGTAGTATCCCACCAAGTTTAAACTTTAAACTCTATCACGTTTCCAAAATAATTGGAAAAGTGCGTTGGACTAGGGAAGACCTTTTGGTTGTGTACAGTTGCTAATATATATATATAACCAGCAGATGTAGTTAATAATGTTAGCCTTAATCAATTTAAGAATCTTATGTTGGCCATATCTCTTCCCTAGGGACCTTCGCCCGAGCCAGGATGGCTTGCTGTTTATTTGCAATTACTGTTCATAATAAGAAGATACCACTTCTGTAATTACTATTTCTATTAGAACAGCCTGATTAATCATACTGAGTTATATCTACAATTTCGATGATATCACTCTATACATTAGCCAAAATCTCGATTAACCAAATAAAGAGAATATAGGTAAAGGGGCTACTAACTATGTTGCTGTTGTTTTCCTACTTTTTTTAATCTGGTAGGAGGACCTTCCATAATCCCATCTACTCGTATAACTACTAAAGCCAACTAATCTCTAGACATTTTAAAACCAAAAGTAATAATTAAAAAAAAAAAAATTTCCTACAGATCAGCCTTTTTATTAAACATTAGAACGGTTTACAGATTTTACAATTTAAATTAAGTCGGTTTTTGAGAAATGCTTTGACACGCGCCGTTAGAAGCTGTTCGTGGGGGGGGGGTCAACGAACGCAGGGCCCTGCGATCTAAGCTGATAGTGAAGCTAAAACTGTGGGTGGGGGTAAGCTTCCAGCTGTTATTTGACCCAGCCGTCGCATTCATTGGTTAGAGATTTATATGTAATACGTTTTCGAAAGAAAAGAAGAAAAAAAAGGAGATTTTTATCGAAATTCGTATTTCACAGCTGTTTTAAGTAAATCCAATCGATTCCCTGACAGAATCCATAATGCGCTGCAAATGTAGCGTTGCTGGCAGGAAGGAACCTTAAATGCTTACCTATTACTACTTAATTAATTTTTGTTTCAAAGCCTATTAGAATTAAATGCTTCATGAGAGCAGGTGTATGTACGTTTCTGTTGCTCTCCAACGTATCTGAAGAACTTGCACTTAGATTTAACGTAACGTCTACCGTATTAAGCTTTGAATCGGAGCCAAATGATTTCCCGAAATTCTTTCCTGATCTGCGTAAAAATCCCGGCGAGCAAGCAGACCGATTTGACATCTATCAACTACAAGTTCCTCTTTTGACTGCAAAATATTTCACAATAACGCGTGAAGAAAGGGACACCTGTCTTTGTTTTTGTTGTTGGCTTTTATTTTGGGTGGGGAAGGTTTTTCCAACTGTGTTTACACATTGAAGACGACACGCGGGCAAGAGAGATTTAATATGTAAGGTAAACACGTGCGGCCTTCTCTCGCAGCCTGCGTCTTTTACGCCCAGGTGGAACACATGATTAGCTGGCACATAGATTCTGCCAAACGTCAGCATAATGATTCCATCAGCCTGGCATGAAATAAAATCAATTGCGGCTCCGGTGCGAACACGTATAGGCGACCTTATGGGTGGATGGTGATCGTCCGGCTCCTATGAACCTACTTCAATAATTTTAGAGTTGCTGCAATATCGAGTTTTACTTAGTTAAATGTTGGTTATCGTGAAAACAGAGCAATAATTTAGCAAGATTGTAGTTTTGATTTTTATGGATTGTTTTTTCGGTGGGGAGAGCAATGAATAAATAAAGGGAACAGTACTGAAGTACTAAAGCTGAATTATTCAGTCATTAACCCTTAACGACCAACTCTGTCCAGTAGAATTAAATACGAAAACGAACTTTTTTTAATTTTTTTCCCTGGCAAAAGTCTTACGCATGTTGGACAATTCTGAAAAGCTGACTTTTAAATTGACCACGGCTAATATATAATTTCTTGCCCATCCCTTTTAATGCCACAATTACGGGTATTTTTAAATTTTTTTTTCTTTTTTTACAAGTCGTGATAAAACTACGGTGTTTACAGCGTCGTTACTGACTATAACGGTATTCCGATCCGCCCTGTCCAGGCACCAGAAAGGGGGGGACCCAAACAGATTCGTTTCCCGTTTTACGAGGTCACGTGCTCAGCCTGACGCTTAACCCTTCCCATGGTAACCGGCAATTTCGCGGTGCAGCAGGCGGCGAACCAGAAAGTCCCCCGCTACAACCCATCGTAGTTGGAGATATGAGATGAAACCGCGGAGTATCTCTGGCACTGGCAATGTAAGGAATTGTTACAGCAATCAATGAATCAAAATATTAAATTAACAATTTCTTCGAGAGCGGATATCTTTTGCTGAAGGCCATCTTTAAGGGAAAACCGGAACCAAGATGATTGCGGTACTAGAATTGCCTAATCCTTACAAGAAATAATTAAATATTGTTACATTAATTAAAGTTGGTTCATTTAGTTTCCAACATATTGTTCTTTGTTTGCTTTCAATAATTTGCTTATTTCATTAGATTTACTGGAATTTCAGCCGATTCTTTAAACGCTATACATTTTTTTTCAAATATGCAAAGGCCACAAACAAATTCATGTCAATATTTTGCATAATAACGCAAAGCCTTTCCGTTACACGTCATGGCGTTCTGTAAACTCTTTGATTTTAAAATTTCATATATTTTTCTTAATCAACACTTATTACTCCAATTTGTCTTTTGCTGCATTCCGAATTTTGAAGTTCTTCTAATCCTTTAGCCTAAAGTATAATGTCGTCACGTCACCCATATCCAAAACGTTAGTCGAAAGTCGAATTGCAAACCAAGCTCCTCCCTGGCTGATACTGCGATTCGCTGATCTCTCACATGTCGACGATCGGCCTACTTTCCATTTTTCCAGACAACTGAACTATGCAAAAGTGTAAATTCTCGCTGCTACCCACTTTTCAACTCAGACGTTTCTTCCGCTCATCTGCCTTATTTCCCAATAGCACCGTAACGGGGGCGGTGTTGCATCTTTCAATGTTCTTCGCTACATTATTATCCTTGGCGACGTAAAATAACCAGTTTTCGGATCAACTGGAAAAGTTTAAAACGCTTAATTTTATCGGAGCTGTTCAAAGCCTATATTTTAAGTTTTTTGTTGTTGTTGTTGTTGTTGTTGTTGTTGTTTTGTTTTTAAATCCCCCGTCTTTAATAACTAAAGAAATCGGATGGTTTCTTCTCGCGCAAAATCTTTCCTGGATTCCAATCAATTGTGCATTAGGAAATATATGACAAAGCTGGCGTTGTTCGATAAAATCAAAGATACGTTGCGATAACGACCCATCCTAAAGTGAGCGGAATGACCTCACACAAAGATTTTCTGCTGATTCTACTTGTGCACACACACACACAAAAAAAAAACAACCCATTAATATTTGTAAATCCACTTCCATTAAGTTAATTGTTTTGTCTTTATGTTGTCCGCGTTTCCGCGAGAGATTTTAAATGTTTTCAACGAATTCAATGCCGTAAAAGAGGAATTTAAAATATTTCACGTGATTCTCCATTAATCATTGAAATATCTGTGAGTGTTCGGCCCTTAGCGGAAAACATTAATCATCCGTTTCATATCCAAATATAAGAATCTAATTCGAGCACTGATGTCGCCGCCTTCGTTATATCTGTTCTATACTATTTTTGCTTCGATTCTGATCCACATTTTCCCTGTCGTTATGATTAAATGCACGATGCATAAAAATTGAATTAAGTCGTTTCAATCAGCGAGTGAAGTCCATGCTTCGTATAATTAATAATCACGATTTCTCAAATGATTATAGGAAATGATTAACATTCTCATACCGATAGTGCCATCTTGTGAGGAATGCGTTCGTAGTTCTTTCTGAACTAGGAAAACGATTACTCAGAACCGCCAAAAAAATCTCTGCGCATCGCTGTGGCGTACACGAAACTGATCGCGGTCCATAATGTGTCCATAATGGAGCGGCCCATTGTCGCTGCCAGCGTCACGCGGGTGATTCACTCAGCCTGCCTGGCCAAGCCTACAACCAACCGCTCGCTAGTGTTCGTGTCGAACTGGCTGTATCTTAAGTGAAATGACCTCGCATCATGCACTTTTCCGCATTTTCTGGTCCTCGGATCACGAACGAAGAGAATGTAGCCCTGCCTAACGTGTATATCGTGCTGCATAGGACAAGCAATTTCAGAACCTGGCATTTCTAAGCTTTTCCTAGCATCTATTGAAGAGCCCTTCAATTTTGTAGTCTACATATCCGATAGTCTAACACTAGGAACTTCGACTCGATCAATAACAATCACTTCCGACAGCTTTATCCTCGTCCTTCCAGTCTATAGATCCTTCCAACTAAACAACGAAAAAACAGTGGCTGTCCCAGCCGTATCTGTCTAGCAGATTCAGAAAGTGCGCGCGCGCCAGTGGCCATCTTCCCGTTGCTTGTTTACAGATGCACAACCTAACCAGATTACTAAAGTTGCCATCGCCAGATTTTGAGATTATAGCGCTGGAACGATGTCCATATTGTTTGGCTGATTAGCAATGACTTTATCATCATAATTCATAGAGCTGAGAAATATTATAGCTTTGCCTTTTCTTTGAAAATGTAGTTTGTCCATGGCGAGTCTCCCGAGATGGACGATTGCTCCTGTCTTTTCTTTGCAGATAATAGATAATTCCAAAGAAATGTCTTGTATTTTCGAAGCGTGCCAACCAGAATCAAGTTCTTTGTCAAAAAGTACGTTACAAGCTGAACTCCAATGAAAACGTTATCACGGATTAAATTTAAACATCTCCGGAACCTTAGACGAACGACTCTTGAAACGACTCGTAAACTATGATTCGGATCTCAGGAAGTGTCAGATCACTATCGATATTCCAGTATATCTTGTCGTCTTATTTGTTCGGTCTTGCTAAGACATAATGGCCAAAAACACTAACCACACAAAGATAACCGTTCATCGATTAGCCATAACAATACCTGACTTCAACGTCACTTCTCTATAAACTTCCTGCACATTTCTTGGAAAAGATTTTGTCACAGATCTACAAGATAGGGTGCAAAGGCAAAATAATCGAGTCTCGTAATGCAAAACACGTGGGAGTTAGAGCCATACCACACGTTACATTAATGAGGGCGGTACTGTACCATCGGCCTTATCGCCCAGCCTGTGCTGATTAATACGGATTTTAAGGATAGTTGGGTGGGAAAGCACCCCAGGATTATACGGGCGATTAAATTCTGAAATAAGAGTTAACATTTTCGTTTGAAAACTTTTAATATGTTAATCATCGTACCTCAGTAGACGGCTTCGGACTCCGCCAACATCATGGATGTCTAACTAGCGACTACTTATTGTGTTTTATTTTTTAAAGCAAAACTGATGAACGTAAACTGATGGAAAAACTCCTCCTCTTCACTTCATCTTTAATGGCTGACAACAATAATCCGACACCATCTTTGCAACGCATTTACTAACTAAATCGCTACGTAAATGCGGGCTTTTTGTTTCCTTGCGTCAGTCATTCGAGATGAAGCGAAGATCAATTTTCGTCCAGCCAGACCGATCAAAAAGCTCAGTTCATCTTTGCTGATGCTATCCAACCCAGATGTAAAGCAGTCGTCGTCTGAAATGTCAAAACGGAGCAAGCCGTTTAAGTGCAGAAAACTGATCGCTTCGAGTTCGCTCTGTTGTTTAGTGGAACGGAAAGTTCGCGCATAAGCGAGTTCTCGGGGACTCCTGCGGCGCCGTCTGGCGGCGGCTTTCCATCTTCGGCTCAGAAGGCGAAAGCCGAAAGAATTCCAGCGCCCCGCGCGTTCCCCCCCCCCCCCCGCCCTCTCGATGTATTCCGATGCATCCGGACAGCCGTCTCGTCGTTGTTTCAGGAACCCCCCCCCCCCCCGTTTTTGACAAGCTGATTGGCCAGGCAGACGATGGCTGCTGGGAGGACGACGACAGCTCGTCTTCGGCCGTGGCTCCCGACGACACGCGACACGTGGCCGACGAGCCGGTGGCACTCCTCGTCTAGCATCAGCCAACCACGAACCGCAGCAGGCGGGCGGAACATTCCTGTGCGAAGACGAACGGACAGAGACTTGATTCATCGGGATAACTGACGAGTTTCAAGACGATGGTTTCACCGATTATTTAAAATCTCGGCACGTTTCAAGCGGAGAAAAGCGACGACGGCCTGTCAATTAGACTGAGTGACTTCGCGAAAGTGACGGTCTTCGGGGCGCCAGTATTTAACAAGATATATACGTAATAGTTAATGGTTCTGGCAACGAGACCGAGTCGTGTACAGTACGTGACCCACGTTGTCAAACTCCGGTCCTGTTCACCAAGCTATCGCGCTGGTAATCTTGTTTTCCAGTCCTAACGGACTTCCCACGAGTGCCCGGTTTCGCTCCGTTTTCTCTCATTCACCTGGTCCATTGTGTGGAGTCGAAACCTCCGTGCCGCTTGTCAAAGAGGAGGGAAAAGGTGAAGGTCTGTTCACCATAAAAACAAGGAAGGTACAGGAATGAATGGCCCACAAACAAACAGGGAGAAATATTTCCAGAGCCGCATCTGCAGACCAAGGAAATATATGCGAATTTTTTTCTTTTTTTTTTTAAGTTGTTACCGCAAAGGGGTCTGCATTCGCCAACGACAGAGCGGAAAGCTCCCTATTCGGCTATGAATTAGCGCGTGATTAATTCTCGCGGACACGGCGTTAAAGCCTGTCCGGATCCGACCATTGGTAAAGTCATCTTTCCTTTTTTTTTTAACCTCTGCTAACTTGTGACCCTTCCTAGTTGAGGGGGTCATCAACGCAGGTAAACAACTGTCACCTGTTCAGTTGTTCTGGCACTAATCTCGCTCACACTGCACATTTCTTTTTTTTGCCCACTAGAAACGTTCTGTATCCAAAATGTCAACGTAAAGGGTTAAACACACTAAAAATACCATTCCATACAGAGAAAAGGCTTTGCTTCGACGTTTAGCTCAATTTTACTTCATCGAAACATTTAAAATTTTCATAAGCCGTTATTTTCTCTTTTAAAAAAAAAGAGAGTATTTTTGTATTAAATTCGTTAACAGTTCAGAAATTACGACAGGCAGTTTTATAACTCGGTTTGTCAAGTATGAATGCAGTATTGATTTTCTGCTACCACGGATGAACATTTTTCTCAATCTGTGTGGAAGCCAGTAACCATACATTTTCTTTAAAAAGCACACAAATCTGTAATTAATCCCATCCATTTTAGATCATGAAGCGGGATGAAATTTTGCCATGTGATCCAACTTAACAATAATTGAGGGAAGTAATGTATTAAACCGAATTTTTAAAAAAAAAAAATGTTTATAGGCAGAGTTTCCAAAACTGAGAGCACACTATTGTTACATCTATGTCAAATTAAGATTGGTTTTAATATTAATTTAAGAAAAACTGTAATAAGAATATACTGAGTAAATAAGAAACCATGACTACACAACCAAGATGCATGTATACAGAGTTCATTTTTAAAGAAAAAACGATAGCAAAAATAAATGTTATCTAAAAAAAATTGAAAATTCAAACAGTCAATGAACACACTTTTCTTTATAAACATTCCCTTAATAACAAAACCTGTCAGAACCCCAATGCTCTTAATTTATTTAAAGAATTTCCTAACAGCACAAACATTGTTCAAGAATACCAGTTTGTTTTTTTTCAAAATGGTATAACTGCGCTTGTAACTCATCGAGAGAAGTGTATCGATTGTAATGGAACTTACTTTGATTGATAAACTTCACATTCAGTGACGATATGAAGTCTCATCTACATCAAGAAGGGTTTAGCAGAGTGTTACTTCACTAAGCAACAGTTGTAAACCGGGTATCATTATGTTAATAAGTAAAAAAGAAACAAAAATAGATGATCTTCGACGAACCATTATGCAGCTAAATAAAACTTGAAAATAATCTTTTAAAAAAATAGTTAATATTTAAATTACTTTAAAATAGTCAGAATAGAATTTGTGATAGATAGGAGATTAAAAATAAAATAAACTGAAAAAGACTGTTCAGAGCTGTTTCTATTTTAACCCTCCACATCAGAGTGCTCTCCACCCCAATCAGATGTGTTACTCAGCACAGGTTGAGCCATAGGAGCTGTAACATACAAAGCACCTTCCTCAACAATGTAACTGTTCGTGATGCCAAATCTGTACTGATCCAACCCAGTTTGTTTTGCATTACAAGTGTGCTGACTATAAATAAATCTAATTCAACACAAATGCACCCCAAGTGGTATGATAAGAACCGATGTATGAAGAAGGATAATAAAACGATTTATATACTAGCAAACAATTCAAATAATTTTCTTTCTAAGACTTTTAGTGTTGGATCAGTATTTATAAAATCTTTTATAAGTAACCAAAACATAAAAACCAATGAATGAATGACTGATCCAGCAGCATATATGGACTCTCCTTTAACCATAATGTCAAGTTTTTAAAAAGTCATTTGAATTTTAATGCTTCTAAAAAAATACATTTCCACTATTATTTTTTTTGTCTTTCTAAGATTAATTTTAAATTTTCAGCATATTTTACACTCCTGACTCTAAAACGATAGCTTATCAATTTCTAGCTGAATTGTATTAGCTTAAGAATTTTTGTTAACAATCAAAATCAGGTAACCCTCAGGACAAGACATCTGCACCAAATATGAGGTCTGTGACAACCTCAAAAGGTAAGCAAAATTGATTTTATTTATTTAGGACAACTGCAGAACCAGCCAGCAAATTAATCTTGGGGATTATTCAATAATAAGTGAAAATCTGTCAGAGACATGAGGCACTGTCTGGTTGTGAAGCGCAGAAGGGGAGAAAGAAAACAAAACAAAAACGAAAAAATCAATCAACCCAGCAACTAAGGTTGAAGTGACGAACGTAACTAGTAACTAAAACTCTCTGACGGCTGGTTGGTGAAGGTCAGTCACCAGATTGTATTAACATCTTTCCAACTATGGAAGTTTAGAAATTCCAAGCATTGCATTTACAAGGTTCTTTGTTGATGTTGCTGGATTCCCACCCCCCCCCCCACCTGAACCTGATTTTCTTTTAGATAAATGAAGACATTTCCATAATTCACAAAAGAGGGATCCTTCTTGATACGTACTGTACATTTTCACAAAAAAAAAAAAAAATTTTTAAGATACAAATCTCTTAATATTTCAAATTGTAACTCAGTATTGATTTAGTTGAGAATTAACTAACCTCAGCATCAAGAAACAAAATATCAGAAAAACAGGGAGAATTCAACTTTCTAAACATTGTTGAATTAATTCATAAATGTGTTTTGGGTGGCAAGATATCTGGCTACAGTTTTTTTTTGGACTTCAAAAAACATCATACCCCACTTTCCACTTTACTGGTTTTTTTTCTCTTAATTTGCATAATATTTTGGCCCTTTTCTCTGTGGGTAAATCAAATACAGATGTCTGCTGATTGCAAATAACTTTATTGGCAAATAGTTATTTATCGGATTTTTCTTGTCTTGTCTTACTGCAAGATGGTTAAAATTTTATTGCAAATTTTGCTGTCAGGATTCATGCTAATGTCAAACCCTTCATCTTTTATATATATATGCAGAGCAAACAAGATGTGATAGTCCAATTTAAACAATGAATGATGGTACACAGTGTTTTCAAATAATATCTGAATAGTGATTTTTTTTTACATTTCTAATGCTTTGATTATGAAACCTTTTTTTTTTTTAATTAATGGTATATGATGAATTTTGCAAACTGGGTTTGCAATCAGGTCGTCACTGGTCCAATACCTGATGATTTTCTCTCTTATTTACTGTTCATACTTCAGTTACCTTAAATACTTTTACAGCATTTAGTATTAATTCAATATTTTAAAATTTTGCATAAAAATGGCATGAAAGTAATTAATTATCTTTCATATACATGAATTATCAAAATGTTTCCCCATGCAAAGCATCATTCAAAGGAATGACCAGAAGGTGCTAGATCAGAGCTATGGAATATATGGAGGTGAAACAGTTCACCAACTCTTTGTAATTGCCTCCAATGTCCTAATATACGTGTCTGGTCTTGTTTTTTCATGCAAAGAACATTTGTGCATTAACCATGTTTAAACAAAATTTCATCAAGCTGTCAATTTATGAATTTCCTCAGTATATATACCACTCTGAACTTATTGTGGTTCCATTTGTCGAAAGTCCACAACAATTATTCCATGAATGACTGAAGTCACTATCACTTTTCCTGTAGATGATTGGCTCTTGAACTTTTTCTTGGTTGGAGCCCTGATAGAGTATCACCTCAATGATTGGTTTTCTTTTGAGCTCATAAGGTGGAAAGACAGTCTATGATGTAACCAATGAATGCATCAGCTTCAAAATATTAAAGGAGATTGGTTCAGATGGTCCCCTCTTATGTAATACAGATAACAATCAGGGTACCAAACAAAAACACAATTTTCAGTAACCAAGTTTAAAAACATTTAACACCAGTTGTCCAATTCCATCAGTATCTCAGAGTAGATCTGCAGTGGTGGGCTGATCATTCCACATCTATTCATCAAACTTTCACCATCATTCACAGTAGTAACCAGCAGAAGCATAAGATCTATCATTAAGATTTGATTCCCCACTCTTACAGGAGTCTCCATATGCAACTATTTTGCAACAGTGCATCTCTTCAGGCAGTCACCCTTTAGCAGTGATAAAAATAATGGCTCTATCATATGTATGCATAGCAATAACATAGGTCGTTTGAATGATCCATCAAAAATTCATATAAGTGGTAGTGTATATATATATATATGAAAGTTTTTTTTTTTTTTTTTTGCAAGTTAGCTTGTGTAAAACTATTGTACCATACAATCAGGTCTTGGCAAAAAAAAAGGAAATCTAATGCAGCATTACTTTTGGAGCAGCTCTCACTAGCAACATTATGATTAGATAGCAACCATTATGGAAAGAGAACGAGGGGGAAAATAGTGATGGCATTGAAAATATCAACAGGGAATGATGTAATAACCATATAGCCCATCAATTATATATCTTCCTAGATATCTAAATTCCACAATGCTGAGGCCAGTTGATATTAGTTCTGCTGCATGACATTATGCTAATGTAGACAATGTCTGGAATCATTCCACGTTTAAAGGAATTGAGACCTGGAAATACATGGGTTTCATAAAGATTTGTTGTTTTTCCCTACTGAGAAAGGCTGATGATTCCAGAAGTCAGAATTAATCACATCCCTTACCATAAAGCTCTTTATACTAATGTGATCCTCAAATTCAAAGAAAAAACTATATTTGAATAAAACCACTAACTCCAATCCTAGTACAGCTAGAAAGAAAAAAACTTACATGCTTGACATTAGTGTTAATCCAATACAGTGCCACCTGCAAAATACTGATTCCCTCATACAGTATGCTAACGTTGATACACCTAGCCTTCCATTGACTAATCATTAAATAAAATCTCTTGAGATACCACTAATGGGAGTCTGCTGTACTTTATGTAAGGTTAGACAGACTAAAAACAATCTCTAATGCTATGGTAGTTTAAGATTATAGATAATGCTTACATTCACCCACTACTTCCAACCTGTCAACAATTCCAATCTTTGTACCATTGACTTCACATGGTCTAAAATGCCACAGATTCCATAAACAAGATGTTATTTTTTGTTTTGATCAGTGGGTTTTCATACAAAATTGACAATTTAGCAACATACACCCATCTCTTGTGAGCTTCAGGACAATTGATTACTTGACCAAAATCAAACTTTACTGCAACACAACAAATGTTGCTTTTCTAAAATGTTTCAGAGTATTTTTCATGACAAAGAGTAATACTAATTGATCAAAATTGAAGCAATCCAAGCTATACTTCTAAAGGCAGTCTGCCTTTAGTATGACAAACTATTGCAAGTGATTTAAAGGAGAGTTTCAAAGAGAATACCTTTAATCTTTATGTCACTGCAGTCATCAAGTATTCTGGGCACAGTAATATAAAGTTGTGGAATAACATTATCAAACACCATAAGCCACTGTTATGCATCTTTATTTGCATTTTAGGCATCATCAAACATTTCCACCAGTTGACCTGCATTTGTGGTTTGGTTCTAGATAAAAAAAGAGAGAATATGAAAACAAAGATCAAAAAAAAAAAAAGATAACTAAATTCAGTGACTTAAAACTGAACAAAAGTTCATCATCAATCAGGTCTTTTCCAGTTCATTCTACTGCTACAAATATTAGAAGTTACTTTAAGGTAAAAGGGCCTTGTTGTTGTTTTTCTATCTGCAAGGATCAAGTCTTTCAAGAGAATACTTGAGATTATTCTTAAACATTAATGCTGAAGAAATTCTAAATCATAAACTTGGTGACATTTATGAGAAGAATGCTGAAATAAAAGTTTATAAATGCCATCCCTTCCTACAAAAAAACAACAAAATTTATATTAAAAATACAGGCATATCCATAATTTGTAAACCCCTTTCATACAGTAGAGAGTTGGTTGAGAAAATGCGCAAACTCTCCAGGTTCTGTTAATACTGCATCAATAATCTTATATTCAGATGCTGTCATATATCAAGGTTAAATGGCTAGAATAAGAGACAAACACTTTTTAAAGAAAATATTTATTAAACTACTAGAGGCCACAAAAGAAAAATGAAAAACTTCTTTAATCACTAGAAATAAAAGATGAAAGTTTAGTGAAATAGTGTCTATGGTATGGGGCACATACTGTCATACAGATCTCATGCATTTGCCACATTTCGAGTGCAAATCATGTAGCTGATGACTTTGGAATGAAATAAAAAGGAGTTGAGTATCTAAACTTACTGTGTAAAAGTACGACACAGAAGCCCATAGATGGCAGGTAATTGGAATGAAAAATGGTTAGTTTTCCTGCTCAGACACAGGAAGGTAACTTAGCATGCACCATTCTGTCATCATTCATCTTGTTATTAAACACTGTTAGTGGTTAGGTATGTGATGATCATACGTGTAAAGCAAATCCCAGGAAACACAGTGCAGTCACTCATGAAATGCACTATAATCCTATTCCAACACCACTGACCTGAGGAACCTCTGAAAAGCCAACTGACTGAATAACCCTGATTACCATGTTTATCACCTTGTGCAACATCAAAGGTTGTCAGATAAATATAAGCTGAACTTCAATGAGCAATCACTGTTTCTAGTCAAATTTAGGGGCATGGAGAAGAGTGCATTCATTGGTCCAGTAAAGACCAGTTTCACCTGCAGTGTTGATTGTTACCAAAATTTCATCTGACTAAGGAAACAATTTTAATCAAAGTTTGCTGCTTGTGGTGATGGATCCATCACAGTTCGTGGATGTATCTTAAGACTAAGCTGATCTTGCTTCATGCTTAGAACACCTGAATGCCAAAAAATACCACAAAAACATTCTCAAACCTGTCATTATTGTTCCTTATTTTAATAATCATCCACACTATACCAATATTCATGGACACATCAGATCTCACTGTACAGCTGCTGTGATGAAATATCTACAAGGCAAATGCATTTCAATCCCTTACTGGGCTACTATGCAGCCATATCTGAACCCAATAGTAGGATCATCTATTGGACCAAACTGGGCATAGTATAAAGAATAGGATAACTCCTGCTTAAAATCTTGCAGAACTTGCCCAGGGTTTGCATGGGGAGTAGCAGATAATACCAAAGATATATGTTTGACATTTTGTGAGCAGCATACGGATGGCATAAGAGTAATTCATCCACACAAGGAAATGTTACACTTGATAATGACATTATGATCAGGTTTTGCCAGTGACAAATTTTCATTATAAAATACTGATGAAGCATCTGACACTGCACTTTACAGTGATACTTTTTGCAGTAGCCAGTTTATATTCTTTCCAGGCGATTTTACAAAGATCTATTTAAAATCTCTTCAAAAGCATACTCTGAATTTTACATGCAAAAAAAGGGCAGAAAATGCAAGGTGGGTGTACAAAATGCACCCTCCCCCTGACTCAAATTGTTCAATTTTATTTGGATATGGAGGAAAAAGGTAAGTATGGCTCAAATAAATTCTCAAAGGCACAGAAATATCTACCACCGCAGTTTTGTTGTTTTTTTTTCTTCCTTTTTTGTCACTATTAACATCATTAACTAATGAGCTGGAAGGTGCTATATAAAGTGTGTTCAAACAAAACCTGGCTGAAATTAAAATGAACCTACAGGAAACAATTACTGCCATCTATGTCTCCCCACCAACTAATAATAGTTGTCAAAGTAAAATAAAACCTAAGCCTTCAAACTTAGAATATTTATCAATGCAATAATAAAGGTTTTCACTACTAAGGTAAAGTTTTCTAATATAAAGCCTTGCTGGTCATTTAACTAATTTAGAATAATGTCCTACAATTAGGTACTCTCAGTTGTTGAAGGCATTGAAAGGAATATCGATATCATCACATTTTAAATACTTCAGATTTCTGAGAACAAGACACGGACAGTATTTTTAATCTTTGCATTTTCTAGATTACCAAGTAAGTCTATGTATTTATTCTGTATAAGCAGTATATCACTATGGGGGAAAAAATAGCCATCAAACTGTCCTTTTTCTTTTTTTTAAGATGCCAAACAGAACCTAAACTGCAAGTATTAAATAATTCTAACAGTTAAATTCAGCCAAATATCAGACAATGGCAATAAACAAATTTAGTCAAATTAGCACTCTTGAAACCATGTCTGGTTGAACATATCTACATTTAAAGATTAAAATGGTAAAGTTAACAATGTAAACTGACAACTGAGTTTTTGTAATTTAAACTTATATCTTCTTATACATGCCAGTCACCTCATTATAAATATAAAATATACTTTTGTGTGATGTAACAAATTTACATTAGTTTTTAGTGCATCCACAAATACAGATTATGTACAGGAGAGATTGCTTTTTCCACCTGCATTGTCCAGAAGTTTCACACATGACATTAAGAGAGAGAGAGAGAGGGAGAGTAGAGAGAGAGAGTAGAGTGAGAGAGAGAGAGAGAAAGGGAGGGAGGGAGAGAGAGTAGAGAGAGAGAGAGGGGGAGAGAAGGGTTGTGTGAGTGTGATATACAGCAGTGTGCAAAAATCTTGCATAAAAATTACTAGACTTAGAAAATGGGTTCTTATTTCATAGAAATTAGTAGCTATTGTATGTTTTCTGTTTTAATTGAAAGGTATCGGTGTCTTTAAACAATTTATAACACCAAGATCCATTTTGTAATTGCACAGTCAAAATTTAAATATTAATAAAATAATTTGCATGAAATTTGTGTGCAAAAGTGTTGCATAAACTACAAAAAATTAGAATATATATTTTGTGCTATAATAGTTTAGGATAGTAGAATATAAATATGAAAAACTGTCATTTTCCACTATTCTGATTCATTTTTGTTCAATATAGTGATGCCGAGAGCCTGATATTTGACCTCTGAACAGCAGACCACAATCATTCACATGAAATTAGATGGTGAAACTGAGTGGGTCATTGTGGATCGTATTGGTTGCAGTCAGTCGATGATATCTCGCACCCTGAAACGTTGGAAAGCCGACAGGAGCCTAATTTTGAAACGTAGAGCCGGCAGACCGTGGAAAACGACGGCTCAACAGGATCGTCTGATCACCCGCATGTCGAACTTGGACCGATTCTGCACTTCCACCGTCATCCAGACCACCTTGTCAAAGCACCATGGGATCCAGTTGGCCTCGTGCACCATCAGACGGTGTTTGATCCACATGGGACTGTTTGGGCGATCGGCACAGAAGCTGTTCATCAGACTGGACAATCGTTGAAAGCGACTGCACTGGACCGTGGCCCATTGGTCCCGAATGTTGTTTACTAACGAAAGCAAATTTATGAGAGTCCACTCGGCGGGTCGAGTGTACATTCAGCGATTGGTGTCCAAAAAATACCATCCTAGTTGCACTCGACCGACTCTGCAGGCAGGGGGAGATTCAGCCATGGTTTGAGGCTGTTTTCAATCATCCAGTGTCGGCCCGTTGCATCACGTGGAGGGTTGAATGAATGCTCATGACAATGCTAAGATCATCTCAGACATTGTCAAACCGTATGTGTGTGACCACATGCCCCTGATGGCCATCTATCAGCAGGACAACACCCCCATCCACACAGCTAGGAGTGTCAAGGCCTTGATGGCAGAGTTGCAAATCCCCCACCTCGACTGGCCGGCTCAAAGCCCAGATCTCAATCCCATCATAAACATTTGGCACTTGATTAAACTCAGTGTTAGTGCCAAAAAAACCGATTTGAAATGGAAAATTGAGGAAGCCTGGTCGGAGTTCAGTAGTGACAATTGTCAGCGTTTGGTAGCCAGCATGCCTCATCATTGTGAACAAGTTATGAAGAATTTCAGATATTCTACTCATTACTGATAGATCTGATCACTTACTGCATAAATGGAATTGAATTTGAATTGATTAGATAGCTGTCTAGATTTTATGCAACACTTTTGCACACGTTGATTTGATGCAAATGATTTTCTAAAAATTATAACTTTTCTTACAATGAAACAATATGTTTGATATTATTTGAATAGATGCACAACAGTAATATAGAAATTCTTTAATGACCAAGATTTGATAACAATTGCTTTCAACAAAATGCGAGCTAATTTACAGAAAAAATTATTTTTATGCAAGACTTTTGCACACCATTGTATATCTTAATGTAAAAAAATTCTAATCAAACTTTTATGGATGTTGCTTTATGTAATCACTATAAATACATTATTTAAATAATTTGCTTGTAGTCTCTTTTTTTTTTCTCTGAAATTTTAATGAAAAATATCAACTTAAAAACATTGCTCTGTTACATTAAAGGGTTATTTTTGAAAAATTTTGTTTTAACATTTTCCCAGCCTTACCATATTCCTGAAAGTGGAATTCATGGTTTAGCATCATCACAAAAACAATATGAGAAGTTATACAACATTTTTAAATGCATTTTCCTCACCTTCAAAGCTACAGATTTCAATCTTTCTTGGAATAATTGACCATCACTGATCCTGAACAATCCTTGCAGCAAAGGTTCATTCACTAAATCTAACATAAGAGGTACTAAGTCACAGGACAACAAATCACCAGGATTTGTGTATGACACAAATAATGCCATGATTTAACAAAAATATAATCATTCACTTTTGACACTAGCTAGACCGTGTGAAACAACCTCACTAAAGTAGACACAGTATATTATATCTAAATATATAAACAAGATCATCGCTCTAAAGTATACATGATGCATAACACTATAGAATTAATTTCAGATAACATCATATATAGATGCAAACAAAAATAAACATACAAGAGATTATAAACTTTCTATTAGGTTATCAAACAGCAAAGTAGAAATTTCTTTGTTATGCAGATATTTTGTTCTCTCTTCTACTGGGATGGACTACTCACATGTCAGAACTTTTCCCTGAACATGAGTGAGGGCGTATCTAGTCAACTTGTTACTTCTGATTTCTCGGATTCTACCACAATGCCTTAGAATCATTAGAATTGCTCGTGCAGTTTTGTCCAAACGAAAACTGGAGAATTCCTTGATGTCATCGTCAACAATGAAATTAATTCCTGAAAATACAAGAGAAATTACTTAAAAGGATACAGGAAGAATGTGACAAAAGTAAGAACTAAAATACATATTGAGAGAGCGTCATATTCAGATGTGTACAATTTGAAATGTACATAACTGGTGGTAATCAAATAATTACTTGCTAGAAATAAAAAATGAAAATCCATTTTAAAAAATCAGTTACTAGCATGAATTTTTGCATGACAAAAAAAAATCTTTCAGGCAGGTCATAGCAATGCAATTTTTGCACTTACTAATTGCGATGTGCAGTTCACAGAATACTTTCTAATAGAAATTTGCAGCACAACACACTAAACACCATGATTATTCAGAACCTGAAGAAAAGAGACTAAGTCAAAGATAACATAAATACTCATCCCATTTGCGTCAACATCTGGAATTGCTTATTAATATTATTTTTTTTTTTTTAGCCAATGTACACTTGTCGCTGCCAGTGAGCATAGCCATTTTAACAGCAGTTATACTATCACTACAATCCACTTTAGTACAGGACTAAAAAAAACTCATATACTGATGATGTCTACCTCCAGGAATGGTGATGTAGACTGGACAAGAATGCCAGAATGTGAAAAAAAACTAACTAAACTCTGCTTGAGACAAATTCTAAACATAGTCCAAGTTGACTAAAATTTTCAATAGTTTTGTTACTAGGTCTTCCTTTACTGACAACTAAAAAAAAAAAAAAAATTACATGAAAAGATATTTTATATACACTGACATTTAAAATTGAGCCCATCATAGTAAAACACTTCACTGTTAATGAAATACATTATACCAGCAAAACAACAACAACAAAAACACTAATGGTGATATTGTTGTCCGTTCAAGCATGGAGCAGCCAGATATTTCTTTGAGTGTCAAATTTGGTTCGTACTGAAAGCATGACGCTAGCATGTCCATCCAACATTGTTACTAAGTAGAACAAATGTTGGCTCAAATTGTGCTTTTAGATAAATGTTACTGGTCTTCATTATTGATGATGCTACTGCTTTGTTTGGCGGATGAAAATGCCGCCTACACATAAAATTCTGAGAGAAGAGACAAAGCCTTCTGTGGCGCTGGTTACTCCCAACGGAGAATTGAGGAGAAAGTTGGAACTACACAGGGTGGTGAGCAAGCAACAGCTTGAGGTCTCTGCAAAATTTTTTTTTTTGACGGGCAGCCAATTGATTCCAGATCACCAGCTAGAAGTTTCTTGCTTCAGTGTGATAATGACAACAACAACAACAAAAAAAAACATCACCTGACCTGACGAGACTGAACATCATCATGTGTGTTGTGTTCAAATGAGACTGTTTGAAATATTTGGTTTTAAAGAATAAGTCTTAAAAAAGATAAGGAGGAAAAAATGAGAGAAAAGCTGCATTTGTCCTACAATTAAGTATGGTGGTGGTGATGTGAAAGTATGGGATAGTTTTACTGGTTACTTGATAAAAATTGATGGGTAGGGCATCATCTGAGAGGCAATGGGTTTATACTGCAGCAAGACAGCAACCTGATGCATACTGCATTGCTAGAAAAGAATTACGAGTTTTTAAAGCCATAGTCTGGCTTCCTCAATCTGAATATCTGCACCCTACTGAACTTCTGTGGATTGAACTAGATAGAAGAATCAAAGAATCCAATGTCAGTCAGCTATTAAACAACTTAAGAGAAATGAGAGTTACTTACAAGGCAATATTTTTGAAAAGTTATTGAACAGGATACCAAGTTATCCACATGAAAGGTAGTAGCTATTTTCATGAAAAAAATACCTGAAGTGTCAGTAATATTAAAATTACTGGTAACTGGCTTATTAATTTTTCATGTTTTTTTGTTGTAATAATGAATTTTCATTAATAACATGTTTAAAATGTAAATAAGTATTTTTATATAGTAGGCTAGTAATTTTGAACACCAATGCATATTCTCTATATTAGTGAACACTGGTCCTCATAAAATATCATCATTTGTTTAACATGCTCACAATTTGGCATTTTCATATTCACGTTTTAGGTTAGATCTCACTAAAAGTTATACTCTGTAGTAATGCAAGTAGCAAGTTTGACCCTTGTGTATTGTGTCACAGCTAGCATGTTCATGCCCAAATACAAACAGATTAATAGTGTGTGTGTGTGTGTGAGACTTTGATACTTGAATGTATTGTTCGTTTGATATGCCAGGGTCGAGTTACCATAGTATTAAGAAATACACACAAATTACACGTGCTGGCAGTAAGCACTAAAGGCATAGTTTCTGATAAGTAGGTCTCAGATTATACTTAATTTTTAAACTAGAATAAATGTCATCAAGCAATTCTTTTGACATTAGATATTAACACACATGCTGACTCATACAAAAACACTTTAAATATTCTATCTAATTGTACATGCCTGTATCCTGCTATTTATGCTGGTTTATTGAAGTCTGTATAATTTTAAGATTGATAAAATTGGGTGCAGAATTAGAAATTTAAAAAATACAGTTTTACACATTACATTAAAAAATATTTGTGTTGACAAACTAAAACACACACAGACACACGGATTCTTTCTATCTCTTTCTCTCTCTCAAAATCTATAGGGTTTCTTGAGAACTAGAAGAGTCATCTTATACACCAAATATACGTCTAAATCCCAATCTTATTAATCCTCTTAGGCCACCTGCACCTCACTACCCTTAAAATCTGTATTACTCAGCACAGCTTGAGCCATATGGACTGCGACACATAGTAACTTACACATTAATGGCAAGTCATTATCACTCCAACCCTACATGTTTTATTTTGAGAGTGCTAACTATATATGTCAGTTCAACACAAATATTAATGCATGGGCTAGAAACCTGTGGCACATAGTCTGTTTCTTTTAATGCTATGCAAAGGGATGGTAAAACTACAGCCTGCAGCAACATTTTGAACAATTACCATGTGACAAAGTGTCACAATTACCCTTTAGTGCTAGAACAGATCCCATTGGCATCTTCCACTGGCTATTAAATGATTTTTAGGATGAAAACTCAGTTGGCACTGAACAATCATGCCCATGGAAGCAGTGCAATTAGTCAATGTAGCACCAAAAACCAGCAGTCCACAAGGTGTATAAAAGTCATATGAGCATCTGCTCAATGCTGTTCTATCAAAGTCTCATTTCTGTTCCTTTTCCAAGTTTCCCGTCTATATTGCCTGTATAACACAGTTGTGTGTGTCCGTTCTGCTCCTTCACAAAGGCAGCACACATGAGTATCAAAGTTAGATTTCTTCGTTTCAAGCTACATGGACAACCCATTTTGGATCTGTGCCTAGAAACCATGCGGTTTATGCTTTCTGCTGTTCAAGTGTTATACTGTTTGGCAAGCATACAAATTTCCAAACCAAATACGAAGAGTTGCTTTTGGACAAATCTGATAAAACAGAGATTACTGAAAGACAGTAGTGGCATATGAAAACCAAAGCGCAGTATCTTCACACAAAGACCAGTAAGGACCAAGTTGCAAAAGTGAGCTACAAAATTGCACTGTACACTGCAAAACATGGACTTTTAAAGATTAAATGCATTTAAAAGAAGTACTTCTCAATTGTTCCAAGTGTTTTTTGCTCAAAGATTTGTCAAAACAGGACTTGATCTTGTCTTGAAAAATTTTTTTAAAATACCAGAATCTGCAGGAACTGTTGAATGTTGTGCAAGTGAAATGGCAGATTTCAGAGACCAGCAAACTGCAGCATTTTCAGCATGCCAATGGATGAAAGCACTGATATTAATATTATTCCATGTCTTACCAGGATTGCAAAATAGTGTTCTTCAGAATCAGCTTGAATAAGAGAAGAGCTTTGTTGCTTGATACTGCTGCATGTAACAACAAACTCTGAAGATTATGAAAGCTTTCATCAAACATTTTGAACAAACAGAAGTCAAAATAAAAAATTTTTTGTGTGTGCAGACACTGATGGGGCACCTTCTATGGAAAAGGATAGGGGACTTGTGGAGCTCCTTGAACAGTATATATGCCATCTAATTATCAACTTTCACTGCATTGTTCACCAAAAAGAACCTGTATGTGAAAATTTCAAATTCTCAATTTAAATGTTCTAATGGCTACTATGGTGAAAATTGTGGATTTTTTGGTTTATCACTCAGCTCTGATTTACCAAAACCCTGTAGCAAGAAATGAACTGTGCACATATATTACTCTTCACATTAATGTCTGCTGGCTTGGCCATGGCAAAGTGTTGGATCACTTTGTAAAATAGCTCAGTTCCATCGAGGGAAAAAAGACAAAACTACCCTGAAACAGATGAAAAGTAGCTTGGAAGGCTATTGTTTCTGATTAAAACACTTAAATAAAGTTAACTTCCACCTGCAGAGGCAGAACAAATAGGTTAGCATCTGTATGAAAGCTTATTTATTGAAAATCTGAAGGTTTATTTCCAGTAATATTCACACATCAAATGTCTGCTACTTCCCACATCTCAGAGTTATGATCATGTTGCTCTGGCATATTCTTGTAAAAGTTAGAATCTGTATTTTCTGAAAAGTTTCAAAGTTTCCAACATTCTGGACCAATTTTTTCAATCATCATTAAAAGTTACCATTTCAATGAAAATGACATGAACATATTTTTGTTTCAGTGGATAAACACTGAACAACTTGAAATGCAGCTCATAAATTAAGAGTTCAGACTTGTGGTCATCAAAGTTTATAAATATGCAGATTGAAATTGAAACTAATCTAAAAGACCCCAGGATCTCTATTTTCACCTGCTGAGCCTCACTTCCTAAGAAATTAAACTGCTTGGAGAAAGTTGCTTTTGCCATGCTTCTAGTATTAAGACCCTCATACTTATGTGAGCAGACATTTTCATATATAAAATTGGTTGACTGTCCTTCATGCAGCACACTGACAACTAATCTCTCAGAAGTATGTGAAGTTAAAAGTATCCAAGTACATACCCAAAGCCTGAAGCCTGATTTGGGAAAGGCCGGAAGAGGGATCCAACTATCTACATACCAGAACTTTTGAAGTGGTATGTATGATAGCATTAGCATACTACATTACTATTAAAATAAAAGCATAATGTTTCACATGTTTTAAACTTGATGTGCATTCAACAAGTAGAATATTTGTATCTATTTGCTTGCAAAATCTAGTCATTGTAGTCTGAACTCCAGGGGCACATTTAACCTTTTAACTGTGGGAACAAAGTACAATCTAGCACACCACTCTTGGAAAATTGCTGGCCCCCATACTAATGCTTCTAGACTGACCTCAGGTAGTATAAAATATAAACTGATATGGTATATGGAGGGTGAAGGGAAGGAGCTTAAGACAAGATTTCACAACCAGTATGTTTGCAGTACAGTGACAAATTAGGCAATTATAAGGTTGCATGCCAAAACGTTTTTTTTTTCAACACAGTGGCTGACATCTGAACTGGTACGTGAAATCTTCAACAATTTTAAGGCCATTACAGTGCAGTTAGTTCTCAGTTTGTTCCAGTTAATGTCTGCCTATCCTCATCCTGTGAATGTCATCACTCCATTATACAGTGCTCATGAAAATGAAATAATTAATACAATAGATTCCCCCCAAATCTAATTCAAATTATACAGAACACGTTTGAGAAAGGGTAACTTGTAAATATCTGAGGACATTTGAAAAGTTCCAGAACAGCTGTATAACAGTGAGCTCATAGTGTTTCACAAAATTGTATTAAATGCTTATCAGCTCTCTCTCTCTCTCTCACTCTTGCTCAAATACTATTTATTACACATTTTTTCCAGCATGGTCTTTTACTAAATAAAATTAAATACTTCTACACATGAAATTTACAGCAATATGTAATCTGTCAATTCCATATCCTGTACTTTTACACTAAAATTTGAAGCAAGTGAATTTCTTTCAAGTTATAAATAAAAGGGAGACAAAATTATCAAACAGTTATTCCCCTTGCATCTACATCTCTACAGAACAAATTAGTAGTAATACAGCAACATGAGTGAAACATTGTGCACATTTCGAAACCAGAGCCAGATTTTGCAGAGTGTAGGCTATGGTCCATGTTATTAATTCATATTAATATTTGATGCACAGTTTAACCTATTAATGCCCAGTGACCAGTGCATTTTTTCCAAACTCATGGAAATTAACTAAAATGCCTGTGGTCTGTTCACACTTTTTTTTGTCTAGGGAACTTGCATTTACAAAATAAACATTTTTAAACTGTTCAAATACATAATCGTTTGTCCTATTAAGCATTCTGCACAGCTCATCTTCAAAAATCACCAGAAACAACATCTATCTCAAACCCAAGTAAAAACCATAATTCTCTCACTAAATTATGGTTTATTTTCTGAATTCAGATTGAAATCCTTATAATTACACCAGCCAAAAACTGCATGAAAAAAATTTGTTTTTTTTTTGAGAGAGAGGTCAATAAATTCCTTACTTTTACCTGGTTCCTAAAGCTACTGCTAGGCAAAGTATAGTTAATGACAAGTAGTTAAGTTTAAATCATGGAAAATTATACTAAAGAATATGAACCTATGAGGAAGTTCAGTCCTTCAGGTTCAGCATATACATTTGCAATCAACTAGCCAGTCTACATCATCTGTCAAAAGATCACCCAAGAATACCTAGTGTCCTGCAAGATCTAGAAAGGGATTTTATGCAAGCTATAAAACCTAGGCAGAGGACATGCAAGCTTTTTATGATATCCATGAGCCACCTTCAAACTTACACTTTAAATGATGGTGATGGAGTAGCAGAAATTTTACTGTGACACAGTGCAGTGTATCAAAAGTCATGCAGGAATGTACAACAAAACCAAATTAAACAGGGTGATGAAAAGGAAATCCCTAAAGGTTAATGACGATAAATCCAACACAAATACCAAAGAGAATGCGCTTAGCTTCATATTTCCAGCAGACACATCCTACTGAGAGAGTCCTTTTTTCTGTGACCAAATATCTTCTTTACAGGATCTAAAAGAAGCATGTACATTTGGACTGGACACTTTTATACGCTCTGTAGCTCTAGGCTTGGGACAAGAGCCCTACTATCTTGTTTGGAAAAAAACTAATCAAAACAACCATTAGATTATCCAAGACCCTTTGCAGTCATGTTAGGTGGTGCTGTACTAGTGTATATGCTCAAGCCTACTACTTCTACAACCTTTCAAGAACAGTGACCAGATCTTTCCACCATGTTCTCCAAGTGGTTGGAAAAGGTAAGGTTGGACATAGTATAGGATGTCTACCTTCCTACGAGCCTAAAAGAATCTTAGGTAGGCAAAAAGAGAAATAGGGTACTAGAAGAAGAGTTGTACCATCTGCACTGATCCCTAACTGGAATGATTTCCTGCATGTTGAGGGAAATAAGGAGTTCTTTACTATCCTCACCCATCAAACTGAGAAACTGGAGAAAGACGGCAAATTGTTAGTGGCAACAGATGGTCAGCAAGCGTATGCCTACCCAGCTAGTGATAACAGGTCTCAATTTTCACTTTCTACACACGAAAGAGCAGATTCACACATGATGGTCCATGTAGCTCCTGCTGCTGCAAGACATCAGTCTGTAATCATATGTAGTGTAAATACAGATTTGGTAGTGTTAGCTGTTGCTGCTTTCCAAGATCTAGGAATACAAGCACTCTAAGCAGCATTTGGGACTGGGAAACTTGCCCGCTCATTTATTTGCCATGGCATTGAGCCCAGTAAAATCAAACACTTTTTCAGTATTCCATGACTTCAGCAAGTGTTACACTACTCAACCTTCTAGGAATGTTGGGAGAAAACTGCATGGATTACTTGAAAGAGCTTCCCTAATGTTACAGATGCATTTCTAGAGCTTGGGTAGGGTCCTCCAAAAATTACAACAGATATCTGACCACTCTTAAAATATTTGTGATCCTGAATGAATAGGTAATGCTAAAGTTCCCATATTCTCTAATTAATAAAAAATATACCTTAGACTAGCAGCATACACTTGAGTCAACACAGCCCATGTTACATGCAAAATTCATTGCTTAATATAACCTTATTTAATTTATGAGGCTCTGTGAAAAGGAAACTCTGAAGGATTAATGATTCAATAGATGTTTCCATTGCAACCAAAAACTGTTCAACTTGGCACCATGTCAGAAAATGATCATCTTAAGACAACCTAGACATGTATTGAATGCCATGCATGTATCAAAATGTGCACAATTCTCTTTAAAAAAAATAGAGCTATGGCGCTGGACTATAGTAAATTTTCACACAGACTTACCTTTAGTGTTGCTGGTCTCTTGTAATTTAAATGCTGCATATTTATGCTTATTTTTCTCAGACAGTGTAGACTTCTTTGAAGTGAGTATTTTGTACTTTGCACTAAAGGCTTTGTTCAGTTCATCTACTGCAGAATTTATCTGGTTGTAAGAAATTCTACCTTTCATATACCTGATTAAAAGAGAACACAAGTACCTATTTCTGTGTATGCAAACAAATGTTGAAAGTGCATTAAAAATCTGTGGCCCATAAAAAAATATTTTTAAGAGGGTCTAGCTGATAAAAATGCAAATATTAAAAAGTACTTTTTCACCAGTTTTCCTAAGAAATACAAGAATTGCTTAACAAAAATAATTTGAAATAGCATCACACAACTTTTGTAAACCTGTTTCTTTTTTAATGATTCTAGTTAACTCTGAAAAGACATCACATCACTTGCTAAGATGGTGAAGTGCGTGCTAAAGAGCAAACAAAACTTAATGTTTGTACGATAGTCATAGGCAGCAGCAACCCCAAATTTTACAGCTTCAGTGTTACAACCTAAGGTCAAATGCATTGTTAAAGCTGTTTTTTTCCAAAACTGGCCCAAATCCAGCAAGGCTTCACCATATTAACTAGCCCCCCTCCCAATTTTTACAATTGCAGAGTTTTCTGCCCAACTTTCAATGTGCCATAGTAATAATTTATTAAATTTAAATAGATAATCCACTAGTTAAAGAGTCACCATTTTAACTACTTACTTGGGTATAGCTTCAAATTCGTCTACAACAATATAATCAATCTTGGGCAAAAAGTGTTTTGCCGGCTTTCCATTCTTCCAACTTTCCTTGGTTAGGCCCGATTGTTTGCTGAAACCGGAACCAGCCTCATAATTGCTTTTGTCGTTGCCAATTTGAACAAATTCATCGCTACTTTTAGTGCTGAAATTAGAAGCGTTCAGACAACTTTCCGGTTTTTTTACTTTACAATGTATCTTAATATTAAAAAAAGTTTTAAAAAGTTCATTAGTAAACGTGTAACATGAGCAGCCAACAAATTTGGAAAGTGAACAATAACTGTTCACACTATAATACTGTTTTTAAAATCACCACAAGCACCAGAAAAAGGAGTTTTGCTGGTCCCTAAACATTTATCAGTAGTCCACAGAAAAATGTCAGATACATAAACACAAAAATACTTTCTTCATAACATCAAACAAGTTGATTTTGCCATTTGCTAGTTCTTTGTCTTTTTTTGTAGTTTATATTATTAATACAGAATATGGCTTCTCCTGAATCTTTCAAAAATATGCATGATTAAAAGCCATTGTCAAAATTTTTTATTCATGTAACAAAGTTAATATTATCTATTGCAGTTTACTTACAATTTTACTAACTCTAGAGCCCTTTATTAAAATTAAAATTTTTAAAATCCTCTTTATAGAAATTATTTTTCAAACATATTCAGCATTCCTTAGCGAAATGCAGTAGTCAGAAAGAGTTGATGCTGGGTTTTCACTGAATGCATTAAAAAGCAGACAAATTTTATAAAGGGATAGTGCAATGAAAAATTAGTAACATTTTTAAATCAAACCCAAACTACTGACATCAGAAAAGAGAGCAAAATAAATTCCAATAACTTGTTAACTTCAAAATCCCACCCAAAACATTTCAAATATTTGGGACAGGATTACTGTCTTTCTTATTACTTTGTTGGCAAGTGCTATGCCTACTTAGAACAGTATGTAACCAAACAGAATTACTGTTCAAGCTTGCAAATGACATGTATTCACTATATATATAGCTATAGAAAATATTAACTACTTTACTCTACTTAGCTGACTTAAAACAAAATAATACTAGAACAAATATTAAATAACAAAGAGAGAGAGGTCACTTGGAAATACTAGGTATAATTATTCTAAAATTTTTAATTGTCCTCAAAGTCGTTTTTAGAAGTGATAGCAGTCAGGGTCTCAAAATGAAAGCTAATTTTACTGGGCCCCCACATCCTTTTTTGTTAGGGTCAGTAAAAAATATTGTCATTTTTTGGTTTTTTTAACACCTGTGATTAGAGATAAAATTGAGGACAACAAATGCATGTGCCTACAGGTACTAATTATGAGAATTTGACCTAAGAGAAGAAATAAGACCCAAAATTAATTCAATCATTTGTAACAAATAAATAACAAATAAAAAAAAACAATTAAGTTGTACCTGTCTATGTTATGCAGCTGTGATGATGAATATTTAGGAAGCCTGGCTGGGAGATTTTCCAATGCATATCGCATCTGGTTAAGTTGATTTGAGATCACTTTTTTTACTTCCTATTAAAAGAAACAGCAAATATTATTGATATAAAAGAAAATAGAGATTACTGTACAACATGTTTCAAGTAGATAGTGTGGTGGTCCAGTCCAATAGTAGACACTGGATTGCTGGGTTGATTCAGGGCCAACGAGTTCAAATGCTGGTTAGAGTCAGTTCAGGTTGGCCCACCTTTCTGGAATGGTTTCTTCTCAGACCTTTTCAATGGCTGGCCACATGGGTTTCCTCCCACATCTACAAAATGAAGAGTTCTAGTAGAGCCTTTTATTGGGCACCTACATTTATTGAGGACAACAAAAGGAAACTACTTTAAACATTCATTCCCCCTGGTGTGGCTAAGCCACAAATTTGCCTATCAGCAGAATACTGATGATACTTATGCCAAAAGACAGGTGCCCATGTTATATGTAGCAGCAGTCTACTATCTTCCTGGAAGAATCAAAGTTGAAAACTTTCAACAGTTGTCATACAGTTTGATATTCTACAAAAACACTATTAATAACTATACCTCATATTAGGATTTCCAATCATCTCCACATAAATCTTTTGTTTGCAAATAAATGTAAAAAAATTTTTTAATGCAATTATCTAAAAAAAATATATAAGAATGAAAAGAAAGATTCAAATTTATAATTCTCTTTTCACATCCCTTGTCAGAATTTTAATTCAAACTGAAATAAACCCATCTAGGAAACAAAACAATGAGCTTTTCATGTTGGTAAAATAATTCATTCTTGTCTTCATTATTACTTTCTACACCATATTTAAGGACTTCAAACAACAATATTT
Organism: Nautilus pompilius; assembly: GCA_018389105.1. Lineage (NCBI taxonomy): Eukaryota > Metazoa > Mollusca > Cephalopoda > Nautilida > Nautilidae > Nautilus > Nautilus pompilius. Next base: position 184,395 of record JACATO010000343.1, on the reverse strand, counting down.
GTAAGGAGTATTAAGTACAGAGCACGTATTTGAAAATAACAATATATTTCATTAACAAGGCTACATATTATTTAATATTTCTCAAGAACTTTATTTTAGGACCATCAATGACTGTTTGGTGCTCTTCTAGCATAATAAAGTGCTCACTTAATTTTGCACTGTTTCAATTTTCTAGTGCATTCATTTCTTAAAATAGTTAAAAACTACCGTTGAGAAACCACCTATATCACAGTACCAATGTCTCTGCAATGGAAGACAACGGCAACAACAAAAACTTAAGTTTTTCAGACGAAAAGTCATCCAACGAGCTGAATGAATGCGTGGCGTACCAAAAGAAATATTAGAAATATTCACCTCAGCAGTTCTTGCCAATTCTTTCTGTTTAGAGACTTCTTTCCTCATCAACACAAGAGTCATCTCAAGAGAATCTAGCCCAGAGGAGAGACTTTTGCTAGCATCAGCAAACCAATCCTTGTTCACATGCATCTTCATTTCAGTAAGAAGAGTTACATAATCCAGTTTTGCATGAAAATTAGTCGTCAGTGTTTCCAGTTCAGCAGTATTCATTTTCTTTCACCTAAAACAAAGTGTAAACTTTTGGTTTCAAATTATTAATACAACAAAACTTTAAATGCATCCCATCTATCTTGATTTTTTTTTTGTATAAGAAACTTAGATAATTAAATGACTTTCTTCTTCAGGACAAAAAAAGAAAGTTTAATTGTTCTGATTTGTCTTCAACCCACAAGAAAACTACTTTGGGGTCATACAGGGTGAGTAACAAAAAAGTGACAGTTTTGAAATGATTATAAGAATCTTAATGTAATTATTGTTGTTGCTTTTTTAGAAAAACTAAATGTTTGTCTTATCTTTGCTGAAAGAAAATCGTGCAAATGACAAAAGAACGGAGAATATTTACTGCCAAGAAGCACGTGGAGTTAATCTGTTATAAGCAACTGCATTCTGAGGATGTAAAGCGCCAACCGTTCTGACCACACGACACGTCTTAGCTAAGTGGAAGCATAAGAAATCAAAATGCTGGACATCTTGGTTATTCGGAGGCAATTATCCGTAATCTGAAGAGATCAAAACGCCGCGTGGCCCAATGAAAGGGGTGCCACAGACATGTGAGACAGACAGAAAGCTGTTGAAGTGCGATATTAAGGCATCCGCTTACAAAATTCCCTTACTACAGCGTGAGGTGGACGAATGGTGAGTCCTGTCCCTCTGGATTTCGCCTTCGCATCAGTGACAAGAAAGGGTAAGTCTCGGTTACGTTATTGTCAGGGAAGGGTGCCCCTGTGTACCTATAAGGGCTGGTCAACAATAACAACAAGACTGCTGGGTGGGTGGGGGGGGGGGAGGGAGGGAGGGGAGACGGAAAAGCCTGTTGGTTGTAGCGTTTTTCCTGGCCCACCGTCTACGTAGAGCAGGTGAGCACCTCCGGTGGATCCCAAGGAACTGTGGCCGACAGGTAAGGAGGCGGGCTGAGGGCACCTGTAGTTTCAAATCTGTCAGTCAACCCGGTTCAATCCTTATTGAAGTAAACAAACAAAAGCGCCCAGTTTTTGTTTTTAATGCTGATTTGATTTTCGGTTTCATTCTCTTCTCTCTCTCTCTCTCCTTAAACACGGAAACTGAGTCTGGAAGGAGACGGCCTCCATCCGCGGATAACCGTTGAACGCGGAGCAATGGAGCCAGAGAACCCGGCCGCCGACACTGGGAACCGACTGATGATCCCGCTTGCCCGGCGGGGTTTCGGTATTTTCGCCCTTTTGCAGCTCTAGTGAAGGCGCCTTACCTACGTGGACAGCTTCAGGGAGTTTTCATCACCATATAAATAAATTGGCCTTCAGCGATCAGCAGGGATACATACCGTGGTTAGTTCAAGCGTCGCGCCCTCGTCCCGACTCCGGTACGGAGAGTGACGGAAACGCACGACTACCTCCAAACTCCCAGATAATCAAACGCGTTTCAATTGTTTATTTAAGTCTATAACATAAAAGTTTCCAAGCAGCAAAATATAAAAACTTCTGAAAATGTATACAATATATATAATGTTTGAAATAAGAATTTCCAACAGTTCAACAAACCCCCAAGAATACTTCACTACAGACCAACCGGTGTAAGCTCAGTTAATTTCATTAACTCTAAACGAACAACACTAAAACAATGCACTTCTTTCTTCCTTTTTAAAAAAAAAAACAAACTTAAATACACATTAAAAAAATGAGGATGCTTTTGTCTTAAAATTGTGTTTTGTTTTTTTTTTTTGGTACGTGTATTATAGCTCTTTCTTAATTTTATTTTCCTGCATCCACTGTCACATTTGGAAATAAATCACTTGTTGTTGTTGTTGTTGTTGTTGCTTACTTTGTTTTGATTAACTTTGAATACCAGTAAATAAACAATTAAAACGAAATCTGATAACAGAATTTAGACAACCCTTTGCCATAGGAAAGCTTTATGAAGACAAAAGGAAAGAGCCTTGTTCCGCGGAGGTACCTCGTTGACATTCTAGAGCTGTTACATATTGCAGCAGAGTCGGCTCTTTGCTGCTCTTTGTTTCTAACGTTTTAATTTGATTGAAAAATATCTCTTTTATATGTATATTTATATATATATTTTTTTTTTTTTTAAATTTTCACAGCCCGAGTATGGTAAGGGTACACGAACATGGGCAACTCGGGAGGACCGACGCGTTCCCTTGACAACGCAAGCAGCCATTTCCGTTGTCAATAAACAATCATCTACACGGATGAAGGAGAGTCTGCGACACGTTCAGGAGAACACACACAAAAAAGACGCTTAGACTGGCGCCCTGTGTACACCACATGTGCGTACACGAGTAAAACTCGAGGATAGATTGTATACCTGAGGACCCTGTGAACCTGTGAGAGCTTTTAGTTTATTTATTTTTAGAGGATGCTGATAACAAGGCCCCAGGTGAAGAGGAACCGTGGCAGAGATTTTCGTGGCCCCGAACCGAATTCAGTGGCCATAGTGAGTATTATTATTATTATTATTATTATTATTATTATTATTATATTATTATTATTATTATTATTGTTGTTGTTGTTGTTGTTGTTGTTGTTAGTATTATTATTATTATTATTATTATATTATTATTATTATTATATTATTATTATTAAATAACGATACACCCAAGATACAGTAGAATTCGGGGTCTTTGAATGTTTGCATATTTTAATTTTTTTTTCATTTGTATTATAATGTTAATGTTATATAATTATTTACCGGTTGATACTGCGATGCTAAGCATAGTTTGAGCTTATTCAAAGTAACCCCCCCCTCTTCCTTTTTTTTTTAACTAACAACAGATTAAGTATGAGAACAAAATTATAAATTAGGTGCTTTTGCCTGCAAAGCTTTGGCAATTTTTTTTTTAAAAAAAATATATATATATATATATCCCCTCCCTCCCCCCACCTCCCACCAGTGATGGGAAATCACTGCTTAGTAGCGTAAAATAACCGACGTGTTATTGTCAGGTGATTACTAGCGAGAATGTCACCCCGGTGGTTAGAAACGGGTCTTGAAGTATGGCTTCCACCATGCAAATCTCGTACTGCCCTCGTGTTGTTTCGAACTAAAAGTACACAAAATGAGACCGTGTTAGTGTTCCAAAATTCCGACTGAGTGTGTAAATCTCAATAGTTTTTTTTTTTTTTTTTTGAAAAGTTTTTATTTTCAGGTGACTTTAAAAGTCCAGAAATTGTTGTGTTCAATACAGCCAGTAGCAGCACCACCAGTGAGATTCCATAAATATTTTAATAGTCTAATTGATGTAATTTTTTCCTTTAGACTTTTGTAAAACTTCCTTTAATCACCAATCATGAAGCACGGCATAAAATAATTAAAAGTAATTTCACATTACATCAAAAAAGATAACCGACATTCAAGCTGATTCTTTAGCTACTAAACAAGATGACAGTGTAAAAAATAAAAATAACTACTTGCCAGCATAAGGTTTTAAGAAATTTATGATACCTTAACAAAACCTACAAATAGGATAGTTTTTTTTAAAAAAACACAAATTATAAAAACTATGAGTGCCAGATTATAGTAGTGTATGTAGCATGCTAATTCTTTATGGTAACAGCCACAGTTTTCTTTGTTTGGATAGAGCTAGGCAGCTAGTAACAGCTTTTCTGTAACTCTTTTTAACTGATTGGTTTACTTGGATTTCCACCATGACTCTGATTTATTTCTGCATCTAATTAGAAGGATTTTTGTATAGGACTTTGTTTGTTAGCTGACTTATATTGCTGCAGATTCTACAAGAGGCTCATTGCTATTGCACAGTATTCAGCCATACCATACCATAAATAGGTAGACACAATTTTTAGTCCCCCAATGGTTGACAAAATGTTAGAGGTAAACAGGAAATTGTTCCATGGTAGCAAATGCAGCAAGAAAAGGTTTACCAGTTTTCTGCAGCAACTCTGATGGTTCTAAGAAATTAAAACCTTTTATGGCTGGCAGGTGTGCTAAACAAAGATGCTTCAAAAATGTAAAAAAGCTATCTTGCCACTATAAAAACTCTAAAAATTTGTCTTTGTTCAGAGAATAACTGTGCAGTGTGAATGTATGCATAGAATTAAAGAAGAAAAAAATTGTTTTTTTCCTTTTTCCTGAACCCGATGTCTTGCACATAACATTAAGGGCCTGCACCTAAGAAATGTAAAAGAGTCTTCTTCCCTTTTAAATGCACAGAAATTTGCAGCCAATGGACCAGGGAGTGATTCCTAGAGTCAAGAGGATCTATAGAAAATAATTTGTTCACTATTTGCTGCAAAGAATCGATTGTTCCTATGATGTATTGAAGCTTAAATAGGACATGTTTTTAGGCACTGCAGAGTCTTTTTATAGCTTGGGAAGAAGTAAAGTCAAATGCAATAGAAAATTGCTTCAAGAAAGTAAGATTTCTGCCTACTGAAGTTTTTTTTTTCACCACAGATGTTCCAAAAGAAGAGATCAGTGCAAGTGATGGAGAAGTTTCTTTTTAGACCAGAAAGTGGCAAAAAGTAACAACACTCCAGGTCAAAGATGTAAATTTGAAAACTTACTCAAAATTATTCAGGGAATTAGAACAGGTCATAACAAGTTAAATGATGAAGCAGTGCTAGCAGAAGACTATAAAGGAATAGTTTAAAAATCTAAAAGACACTGTCGTTGAACTTAAATGATTATTTGGACTGCACATTTTAAATGCTACTATGACATTAATTCATCTAGTTAATAAACAAATAATAATGCATGGTAGTGTTATTTTCACAATGATTAAAAACATATGCTAAATAAGTTTTTGTAGAATCTCTTTAGAAAGATCTCCCATTTAACATAGTTAAAAATTTTTGGTTTCTTGAATTTTTCTGTCTGGGGGTTTTACTGTACACTGTTATTGAATGTGCATTAGACTAAAACAATGAATGGAACTTAAAAAAAAAATGGTTGGATGTCTCAAAAAGACTTGCACTTTTTCTAGTAAACAAAGACATATTCCTAGAAATTTTGCTTTATACTTCAGAAACCTCAAACATGATACACTACAGTAAGTGTTCAAAATGTCTACTATTAGCATCTACACTTTGCATTGCAGCATCTGACAATAGCAACCCATGTTTTCAGAGAAGTAACTGTTGAAGCATCAACAGTTTGTTTTTTTTGGAGTTGTTGGATCATAGCTGCTGGTTTGTTGCATGTACAGTACCTTGTCTTTTAACACACTCCACAGGAAAAAAATCTGGTGGTGTGAGATCTGAAGAGTCTGTTGAGTATTCAGATGATCTACATCATCTCAGAGCAATGAAATTTTGTATTATTTAAATGAAATCTTAACTTCTTAACTGTTATTATTTCAGTTTATGAATTTAAAATTAAATTTAACTAATATCATTTTAAATATACATATATATATATATGCTAATAGGTGAATAAAAATTAGTTCTTAATCCTCACATAAACAAAATTGTTGATGATATAACTTACTTTACTAAAAACCAGTAGAATCACAAACTGATATCATCCAATGTTATTTTAAAAAGTACAGAAACCTAATTAACTTTAAAGATTAATTAATCTAATTACCAGGCAGTAAGTATTTTTGTACCTGTATAATGACCAATACTCGCACTGCTGCTTTTATTTCTATTAAATAAAAGTCACCAAAACATTTCAGATAAATAACAAAGATGGTGCATATACCTGTGCTTTTCCCTATTTGACAGGTGGCTAGAGGGCCTGTGAAAATCTCAACAGAAGAAAAGGTAGTAAAGAGACTAGAAGAAGAGCAAGGGTTGAAGAAACTTTTTAATGAAAATAGCCAACAGAAGAACATTGAATTTGGATATAAGTGGACAGAAAAATCAAACGAAAAACTGCAAAACTGTATCATAAGAAAACAAGTAGAAGATACCTTATATTGTGAAAAGCTTGGGCTCGAGCTTCGAAAAGAAAAGTTAGTGACATTTTTTGGACATTTCATAATTTGAATAACTTATAAAGAACTCATTCGAGTTAATACAATTACTTTTCAAGGCTAATTTTATATCAAATGGTTAAAGATTTTCTGTTAAAGATTTCTTGACCAACCACAGAAATTAATTTTCTGAATTTAGAATGTTACACATGCATAATTATTATTACTTTCTTCATCATCTGTAAATTTATATAAATGTTCTCTCTCTCTCTCTCTCTCTCTCTCGTTCTCTCATGTACACTCAGCCCCACACACATAATTTTGGGTATGAAAAATTACTAGTAATGGGAACAACAGCTACAGTTTGGTAAATCTGTAAAACTTATTTCCTTTCAGGCTCAAGGAGTTGCTAGGTGATGAGGAGAGAGCTTATCTGAAAGAAATTGAAGATCAGGAGGAAACCACTTTAGAAAGGCAGGCAAAAATGAGAGAGCGGGCCAAATTTCTTAAAGACAGGAGAGAAGAGGAGAGACTGAAATTTGTTCAAGAAAAACTAGACCAACAATTCAGGCATTGTAGAAAAAATATTTTTTATTACATTTTCTATTACTAGCACACACATGCATCTGACAAGTTATTTCTGATGTAACAGCTGAGACAGGACGATTCCAAGACATTATTAAAAGCTACTAATTTTTAGTGGTTGTTTACGTAACTTTCAGACATCTCTTTCTGATAAACATGTTACTGATTGTTTTTGTTGTTAGTGTATATTTGTTTACTTTGTAGAGACAAGCAGGTTTTAAGTGTACATACACTCAATTCTTCAATAGATTAACACTTTAAAAGCATACCACTGTAGCTAGTCATATATTCCATGAGTCATTGACCTCTTTGAAAAAAAAAAAAAATTCTTCATCCTTAAAATCTCATCTAACTCTGGACAATTCATCTAAAATTCATGACTTACTTGTTTTGTTTTTATTTTTGAATAAGATTAATATATTTTTTTCTAAACATTGCATGATTTTGTATAACCCCTGTCCTGACTTAAAAGTTTAAGGACATCTCACAGCGGTAAGCTAAAATTGGAAGGTGTGGGGTATCAGCTTTGGTGACCATATCTAGGTACAGCTGGAGAGTCTTGTGCAGCAGTCATGAGTTATTCATGGAACCTCTACCACATTGGTCCAAAAAACCCTACTAGGACTCTTCATCTTTAGACATAGGAGGAAACTATAGAGTGCTCAGAGAAAACCCACATACCCAGATGGTGAAGAAAAGTGAGAATAAATCATGCCAGGGAGGTACAAGAAACTAAGCTAGTTCCAAACAGGATTTTAACTTGGGCCCTCATCTATGGTGGTCCAGTAAGCCAATCAGTAGATCACCAGCCACCCAACTAACATTTAGATTGTTTCTAACCTATAAATGTCTTTTTATATAAGGTCTCAAGGTCTGCAAAGTCTTGCAACCAAAGCTTTATACATGGATAGCAGTATTTCTTAATATTAAGGTGAATAGTGCATTTTATTTAGCCAAACAGTTTATCAGTTATGTTTGTAGGTAGAAAGCATTAATAGTCATGTTGTTTTTTTTTTTTATTTTTATAAGCATGCCCTTTTTACATTTTCAAATTTGTCTTATACTTTAACTTGTTGAAAGAAATTGGTTTTTCATATAGAGTCAAGTGTGATATTATTATTAACATTTATTCTGCTTTATATCATAAAAAATAAACGACCTGTTTTAATAACTAAACGTATAGATTCTGGAATTATCAGATATGTTCTGTTTTCTTTCAGAAATCATTGTGCACACCTGAGAGAAGGCCAATCAAAGCAAACTCAAGAAGAGCTGGCAAGAGAGCGTCTTGAGCAAATAAGAATTAAAGAAGAAATGACACAGCAACAGAAGGAAATGGACGATATGTACCAGAAAATGTCAGAGAGGGACCAACAAAGGAAGGAAGAACAAGAGAGACAGGAAGCAGCAAATAAATACCAACAACAACAAGAAAACAAGAATGCCCTTTTAAAACAAATAGCTGCCATGGATGAACATAAGAAAGAAGCAGAGAGGCTGAAAGAGGAAGAGGCTCAGTTAATGGTCAGTGTGCAAATTATTCTTTAAAAAAAGGAGAGTGAAAATATTGAGTAGCCACTTATATGACTTGCCAATAGCGCTTGAACTGCTGTATATACAGTTTAAGCTACATCAAGGAACACTGATAATAAACAGAATTAATTTATTCCTTAACTAAAAACAGGTTTGTCGTTTATTTATTTTTATAACAATTTACCTATTTGATTAATTCCAAAGGAATTTTCAGTAATTTTTAGAGTTTCCTTATTTTATAATTATGATCTTTAGCTCTCCAGTTAGGAAAGACCACAAACAACTTTGTCAGGATCTTAGTTGTGCAAATCTGTGCTCTGTACAAGTTTTTATGTCACTACTTTTCCTGCTCTCATTTCAGAAGAGCATAAAAATACAAGATGGTGATCTCTGAAGTGTCAGTATGAAGATACATTTAATGATTAGAAGCTATAGTACTAAAACTGATTAACATGATCACACTTGGGACATACCCATAAGTGCTCTATTCTCTCATGAAAAAACTTTTACAATCACCTGGCTAATCATCCTGGTCAGGAGCTGGAGCTGCTGTTGTCTTTTGGTATCAACAAGATGGCACTTCCCATGACCCACTCCACTCCATTGTACCTGAGAATAGTAACTTTGTAAGAACTATCAATGATATGTGCTATTGTCACCTCCCTTCTTTGCTTGGGAGAGCAATCTGATGATATTCTCCTGTCAGATATCAGTCCCTGCCCATGAGGTGCTGACCCCACCAGCTGGTTAGTGCATTCATGCCTCCTGACTTCTACATAGCTTGGGCATAAGAGCAAAGGGAGGTAATTCAAGTCACTCTGCCTTCTCAGGTTTGATGGATCGTGCCTTAATTTTCTCTAACATGCTTCTTGAATCATTTACTATGACATCTTTCACCTTGATGCTATAGCTACTCAGTAGCAGCTGTCACCACCTCCATTCACACTTGAAATGTAACATCAAAGGCTTTGCCATCCTTAGCCATCATCTTACCAGACCCATCTTGACTTTTTACCATGGTTACTGAACAATTCATGTAAACCACAGAGTCAGCTTCCTAGAATTCTGATCAATGTGCCATTGGACCTTCATATCAACTACAGGGGCCACTCATCCTTAACATACTTGGCCCAAAGTAATAATGGCTTAAATGAGGGGTTCCAGATTCTTGTGATTTCCACCTTGTCCTTACCTCAGTGGATTTCCTCCAGTCTGCATACCTATGCAATAGTCTTCTCTCTCAAGCATCATGGACTGACCCCTGGGTCTCTTATCAAGAGCCACATGTGATGGATTTGACTCATCTTCAGCCATATTTAAATAAGCTTTCACCTGGATTGTGGAGTATCTGTTTTGATTGATGATAGAAAACTCAAGGATGTACCACACAGTTGCTGTTTGTGTGTCTCTAGTGCAGTCAGTGACTTTCCTCATAGCCTTCTTTTGCTCTTCCTCAAGCCTGTATCTAGATGTGTTTTTGAGAGTGTGAACAATTGTAAGACATAGTCAATGACAGTGCACAAATGATCTAAAGAGCATGGAAAGTAGTCTTTTCTCTATACTGAACATGGCCATTTCAGCACTTGCAGACATTTCTGTGCTTGACTCAGCACACTGCTAACATACCAGGGTATGAGAACTTGGTTTCACCATTCAATTATTGAGAGGCGCCAGAGTTTAGCTGCCTTTGTCAGGTTTATGGTGACATCGGTTTCATGGCACCAGTCCATGAGCCCTCTCCAGTTTCTCTAGTATTTCTCTGGCTGCATGCTTCCTGTTCTGAAGCGCTTAGTTGTAGAGTAGGCCATCATAGATAATTTTTCTTTAGATGTACATCTTAGAGTAGACAAAATTTAATATGGCCATTTTACTGTTCTCCACTTTCACTAAAGGATGGTAATATTGGCTAAAACTCTTATGAAAATACTAAGACTGAGGCTACCATATGAAAACATTATCTTCCTTTTCAACACTTTATTGATAATGAAAATGCATTTTTCCAGGAAAAGAACAAGAAACATCAGTGAACCATGTATTAGGGCATATATTCCATTAATTGCAATGTTGTTGATACTTTAAATATTTTTCATCAAAACAGCTACCACCTTTTATTTGAATAACTGCTGCACATATTTTAGGTATCTTCAGTAACTTTTAAAAATACTGCCTTGTATAGCCCTCATTCCTCTTGCAAGTAATTCCATAGCTGATTGGCATTGGTTGAAACTTTTTCCTTGATTCTTCAATCTAATTAATTCTACAGAAGTTCAATGAAAGTCAGATCTGGAGAAGTTCTGATAATGATTTTTTAGCTAGGTATTGTATACTGAGCTTTGCAGTCTGCTTCAGATTATTGTCTTGCTGGAATATAGTTTCCATCATCTATCAAACAATATCCTGATAGAATTGCATGAGAATGCAGCTCTCTCTCTCTCTCTCTCTCTCTTTTGAGAATATTATCAATTCCCATTATGTCATTGGCCAAATAACCAGCAAGACTATCCATATTTTCACATTTCTACCACCATGCTTACATGTAGGTTAAATGTAGTTTTCTTATAATTCTAACATTCTGTCATCAATTAGAACCAAATATTTAAAACCTGCTTTCATTTCACTACAATACATTGCACCATTGGTGCAAGTTGTAGTTCTAATGTTAGTCACTTTTTCTTTTACTATACCTAAATATGGACATTCTAGCTGCTACTTGGCAATCAGTTCAAATTCTCTTAACCATCCTTTGGTGGTAGAGGTTGAAATGCTGATTGATCCAGAGGAATTATGGTCAGCAGTTAATTGGTCATGTTTGACTGCTGGGCTCATAATTTTGAACACCAATGTATATTTTTGTTACTTTCTAACCACTATCCAAGTCATATATGGTGCTGCAGGGATTGCTTGTCATATCAAATGATCAACCTAATTTGTTTCTGCAGCTTAGGTCAGGCCCAAGTCTTAAATGGTAAATAGGTGCTAATAAAGTGGCCAGTCAGTGTATACAGGCATACATGGTTTATGTAGTCCGAAACATGGCGATAATTATAAAAACATTCCCACAGTATGGCACTATGAAAGCTCAAATACTGGTCAGCTCTGTGCGATACAGATCTTAGGCATTATAACTGCAATAATTTTGAAAAATTTTAAAAATAAAGATTTTTTTAAGTGGGGAAGATTGTGCTTAAGTTTAATAATTGGATTTTATAACATTGATTTATGAGAAGATTTCCTAACTATGTCATTTTATACATTGTATTACTGCTAATGTTACATTTATAGTAGAATAAATCATTATCGTTGTTGCTCAAAATTCTTCGACTTTCATAAAAGGAAACAACAGTTGATTTCTTTCAAAATACAATTTATTTATATATAATTTTTTCATTTTACAAATAGTAGATCATGCACATACAGGATGTTCCATAATTAATGAAACATTAATATTATCGTTTCTCCATAACAATACACCATGCAGTAATAATGCGACCTGCAGATGATGAGCCAGTATGTGCTTTTAAAGTCTACCATTGTGCAGGAGGCATTGTTATAGAGACTGCAGGAAAATTGTGAAATGCTTGATTCAGGAGGAATGAGTGTGGTGTTTTGAAGTTATTCAATATTTGAAGATACAGCAGAAGTTTAAAGACGGTGACAGAAACAATTTCGGTGATCCTCCTATGAGCAACATGACCCTGTCAGTGAATATGGTATGCATTCCAAGGATAAGTGTTGCCAATTAGCAATTTTTGGTATGAAAAGATCAGTTCATATCAGTGAAACTAGAAGTTGTGTCAACTGCCTGTGCACATTGACCAACAAAGAGTCAATCAGCTGTGCATCAGAGCTGACATGGATTCCATCATTTTTCTAACATATATTGCATGATCTGAAGTTAAAAGTTGTTTTATCTGACACAGGTACACAACCTCCTTGAAGATGATTACAATCATCAAATGGAATTCTGCAAGATTTGGCTTGCTAGATTTACTGCTGCCAAATTCACATTGTGAAACAGCACATTGTGGAGTGATGAAAGTTAGCTCAAGTTAAATGGGCATGTCAACAGATATAACTGCATCATGTGTACTCATCACTGAAGTGGACAGGTTTTATAGTTTGGGCAGAAATCTGGAGTGGCAGCATTGTTGGCCTGATTTACCTTGAGAACAGGGTCACAAGTGAGTTGTTCCAGCAGATATTGCAAGACACTGTGCACTCTGGAATTTAGTACATGGGGAATTTATGGTTTATGTAAAATGGTGCACCACTCATTTTCATTGTTAAGTCTGACAATGGCTGGATGAAAAATTTCCTTAGTGATGGTTGAGCAAGAGTTCCATAGAGTGGCTGGTATGAATTTCTGGTTTAACACCTGCATACCTTTTCTTATAGAGTGTCATGAAATACAGGGTATATATATATATATATATACTTCTAAGAAATCACACATCATTGATGAACTCATAGATAGAGAATAACAAATATTATGCATAGAATCAGTCCTGGACTATGGAAAAAAAAAATGTGTTCTGCAAGTTTTTGTGGAGGAGTGCTTGGACAAAACAGATCAAATTGTTTGAATGTCTTGTGCCTCCCTTCTTGATGTGACAGTGCCTACATTTCATGTAATGATATAGTAAATGCAGTTTAAATTAATGTTATACCAACTTTGTGTTATTTTGTGAGTATTTGAGTTTATTCAGTTAATTAAGGAACATCTTTAAAAAAGAAAACACAAAACTCATGATATTGTTTTTTATGTTCTTTGAATACAAGAAAATGCATTTAACAAAAAAAAATTGCATAATTCTTTAAAATTAGGATTTCTGAGTGTTATTAATGAAAGACTTGGAAACAGCTTTCAAACAGTTGGTGTTATCTCCCCTATTCTTAAAAAAAAAAAAGATGATGATGATTAGCATAATAGAAATTTTCTGAAACATTGCTGATGCCATGAGAATCATTATTGTTGCTGTTGTTACTTAACAGGAAGAGCAGGCTGCTCTAATTAAAATGGAAGACGAAAGAGCTCAGGAGGAGAAAGCACAGAAGCAGAAAGCCATGCGTAACATGCTTGGCTATTGCTTAGACTTGAAAAGAAAAAGACAAGTTGATGCTGAAAAGGAAGAACTTGCATTTGATCTAAAAATGATGGAAAAACTCCTGGAAGATTTCCAAACTAAGGAAGTTGCAAAAATGGAAAAAAAGGTTTTTGTGAATTTGTTTTTATGTCTACAAATAGCAGGTGCTAGGGAGTGCATAAATAGATCCCCTCCTTTTTTTTCCTTTTTTAATTTCTTTGGGTTTGATTAAAATTTTTGTTTGAAATTAAAAAGACTAGAGCACATTGTGTGTGCGTGCACGCTGTTTATTAATTATCTTACGATAACAAACTGTACCAGAAAAAGTAATAATAATAAAACACCCTAGATTACAGTTTGATTAATTTAAAACTATTCAATGAGTTTCAAGACCACGCCTGCTTTTGCTGAAAATTTACTTTCACTTTACCTCCAAAACACTGTGCCACGTCTGTAATATGTCAACAGCAGCAGCCATGGGCATCGGCAGGTGGAGATGCCCCCCCCCATGGAAAGTTGATGGTGATAGTGTAATGTTAAATAAAAACATTTTCTTTTGTTTCCTTATTGAGAGCAGCAAAGTAGTGTGAAAAGATAATGTAACTGTATCTAAAAGTGAAGAGTTTTGGTAGGATTTTTCCGGTGTGTGCGGTAGAAGTTTACCAAGGCTGACTGATACCCACCTTCTCCTCCTGCTAGCTTAGTGATGCAAAATGTTCTTCGACATTGAAAGGACAGGGGTTCGATGCGGAAAAAGTGTAATTTACTTTTGGTTGTGTTACACTCAGTAATGAATACAAAAAAAAAAACAATTATAATTTTAAAGAAAGCCACCACTTTAGTCTTATACAGACATTACACAGATAAACTAGAATATATTTACATATATTAAATCATTATACTAATAAGAAACAGGGTGGTTACCATTACTACAAGAAAGTTTGTTCTAAATTGGGTTTCTTTCATTTTCAGTAAAGCTGATTATAAAAACTGACTTTGCCCATTCATATATAATATTAATCCACATGGTGATTAACACCAGAAACTAATCCATTTGAAATGGCGGAATTGATATTACTATTCACAATATTCAGGTAATAAGTTCTTAGGTCAGTATCTCAGTTGCTAAAAAAAAATTATTTTAGAGATTATATAATAAAGCTCCACTTATGAAAAGCATCCGAAGGGTTTTATTAAAATTCTTTAGGATCATCTGTGAAAAATAGCAAAACTGTTTGTTTTCTTTTGCTGCTAACATGAATGCTTATCGGTTTTTGAATGTTTTCAGAAAAGGTTGTTTGAAGAAAATAATCACTACCGCACATATCTACAAAAACTCCGGGAAGAAGAAAAAGAAAAAGAAAAAGAAATAAACAAACTTGTGAGCGAAGAGGTTGAAAAGCAGTGGCAGAAACGCATCAGTAAATGGAAAAAACAAAAGGAATTTCGAAAGATGATGTTGGATGAAACTGTTAAAGGCAGGCAACAACAGATACGTCAGAAATGTAAGTGAGGAAACTGTTAGTTTCTTTTTCAAAGTAAAAAAAAAATTAAGAAAATAATCTTTTCTAAGCAGTTACTGATAAAAGTCATAGACGTTGAGTTTATTTGTTTGTTTAAGTTGCTGCAAATGGTTGGTAGGTTAGTATAAAGCATTTGTTCACCATTATGGCAGGCACAGCTCTCTCCCAAGAGTTCTACAGTAAGTTGCTATGCTTGCCCCCCAGCTCTGCCACTCTTTTGTACATTCTCATTCCTGCCACTGCTGATCAGAAGAGTTCCAGAGGTAGCATCCAACCATCCAGTGCGCAAGTGCAGGGTGCTCAGTCAGAATACCGTGTTTTCTTCAGTCACATCTAAAAGTTCCTTACTTTCAACCATTACCATGTGTGTGAAAGTCAAGATCAACATTGTTGCTTCAAGATAGACTTCAGGCATTAAGAATAATGATGTTTAGCTTCAGATATAGGATGCGATTCACTCCCACTACAGAAAAAAGCTGATAAATGTGTAACCATTTCTGCTTCCCCTATGTAAAAGAGAATTAATTTTTTATAAATATACTGACAAAAAAAATTTGTTTTTCTTTTGTTTTTTTTTACCCTGAAATAAACTTGCAAAGAAAAATAATAAAATTGAAAGTGAAAGAAAATGAATAAAGGAAGTAGATTCCAAATGTATTATGTGCATTACAACCATACAAAATTTTCCAAGAAACATCTTTTTCTTGTTATGTAATATAAGATTTAAATATGTTGTTCTTGTATTTATGAAAACCTATTACAATTAACATTTTATCTTTGTTTTGATTGTGTTTTGCTTGCTTTTTAGTTTTTTTTTTTTCTTTTGTACAATGTAGAAGTTTCTGAATATGCAATATCACCACCAATGCATTGTTAGTTATCTCCCTTACTCAGTTTTTGTATGGGGACCATTATTGACCAGGGAAGGTAGTTTGATAGATAGATGTAGAAAGCCATCATAACTTGTGCAAAGCCTCTGCTTACCCAGTATCCAGAGAGAATTTTGTATATGCTTTTCTTCATGCTTGCCAATTGTCTTCTTGCATCAAGAATAATTATGTCTACTGCTGCATGGCAAAAACCTTCAGTGCAGCTGCTTTTTTAAAAAAGAACATTTTATTTACAATCTTTTGCAACACATCCACTTTAAGATTGTAGTAAACGGGTCAACGGAGAGTTTAAGGGGTCCTTTGTTTTTCTTTAAAATAATTTTCATCTCGAAGTTACAAGACTTGATTTTCAAAGTGTTGCTACATTCAGTATAAAGTTAAAGGCATCACTCTTTTAATTTTAAGTTATAATAGATGCATAAAATGTAAACAACATGGCTGTGCAGGAAACTCTTATAAAATTTTGAATGAAGAAAACTTTGCACTTGGTAAATTGAAATAAAACTAGATAATTATACGTAAATAAATTTCATATGCTCTTTGAATTATGTGAGGTTTTTAGTATCCAACTAAATGCAGTAAACTTGCAAGTTTTAGTTTTGTTCAGACATCAAAATTTCCCATCATTATTAAAATCTATTTCTTTCCTGCTATTATTGTGAGACTTATTCCTGTGCATTAGGCATAATGACATGTTGTGCTCTACCAAATTGTATCTACCAATATTAGTTTGATTGCTTTTAATTCCAATTTTTTCTATTGATAGTTCTTTTTTATTTTTACTGACAGTGGCAGAAAATGAGAGGCGGCAACAAAATATAAAAAGAGAGGAGGAAATGTTGATGGAACAGGTAGAGAGGGGCAAACAACTTGACAATCAGAAGCGTGCCAAACAGCTGGCTGCTAATCTACAGTACCAACAAGACTTGATAGATCAGATTGCTTTTGACCAACAGCTACAGGAGCGACGGCAGGAGCTAGAACAGGAGGAGTACCAGAAACAGCTGCAGGCTGAGAGGGAATATGATAAAAAGATCAAAGATTTCCTCAGGAATCCTCATGTTGATAAACGTGTTCATCCTATGCGTCAACATTTAATCGGCATGTCTGAGTGAACATGGGCGTTTTAGTTAACAAATTTTACTATTAAAAGTTTAACAGAAAGCAGCAATGCAGAAAAATTCTTTTATAGTTAACCTGTGAATTTTTACACTAAGAAAATGAAACTTTAAGAAATTACTTTGAATTGATATTGGTGAAAGACCATTTGCTGTTGAAAATGTATCTAATCTATTTTGAAATATTCACTTGATTTTAATATTTTTAATAATTAATAATACATGATAATTTTGTAAATGTGAAAATTAACATAGTACACAATTTTGTATGAAACAACATATTAAATATATTTATTATTTCATTATACATGGCTTTATTTTGTTATCACAATCTTCCACAAAGAGTTGTAACTTGGCACTGCACCACACCAGTATTTTGATAAAGCAATTTACATATCCACCTAACATTTCTTTTGGTCCTGAAAGGCAGCTTCCCATTTAGAATGAATCCTTTAGAGTTGCAAAGTCCATAGTAATAGTCATCCTCCATTTTGAATCACCTATACATAGTAATACTTGAGCAAGATACTTCACACTCATCCAACCATTTACGTTGTTCACATGCAACCCTTCGAATTGCCTTTAAAATGGAAATTTCAATCATCTATTACTCCATCCTTCAAGAAAAAGAACTAGAAGAGGAGGAAACCAATCTCCCGCTTTTGGTCCACATCAATTGATTCATTGTCAATACCAGATTTCCAACCCATTCAACTTCTGGATTGGGTTCTAAGCATAAACAAATCTACTCAAGGTCTTGGAAATATTCATGCAAGTTTGTCACCATTGGGAACATTTTCTGCAGAGAACCCCTGCTTATCATCATAAAAGCCTCATTTCAAGCCAAAATATCCTTTTCTACCCAGTTATTCAAAACACATCTAAAGATAATTGTGTGGCACAGAGGTTCACAAATTTGGAAAATCTAGTCTTTGATGCAAAGTTTGAAAATTTCAAAAGTATTTTATTCTTGATAATCACCCAGACTGAAAAATTCATTGTCATGAGGTTTGGAGGCCCAACTAGCCATTCGCACCCTGGAAATGTTTCATCTAAAAGATAATGCAGCAGGGCACCATTTTGCTGAAACAGTTATGAATAACAAAGGACCAACTTATGAAATATCCTGTCTATTTACAAACTTTATTCTATCTAGAAAAAGTTTGCATGCCAACCAGGGGCGTAGCTAATAGGGGGCGGCAGGAGCAGTCCGCCCCGGGCGGCACGTTTTGGGGGGCGGCATTTTTTGGTCCGAGTGCGCGTTTGTCAAATTTAGTTCAGGACAGTATGTTACATATATATAATGTATTTCTTCGTTCTATTTTTCCAGATATTATTTTTTTCCTGAATTTTTCGTTCAATTTTTAATGGTAGTTTTTTGAAAGGAAGAAAGTTTTTCTAAAATTTGCTGTAAAAGAAATTTGCTCACTTGAAGTGAGTCACTTCTAATTAATTTTGAATTGAATATCAATATTTTCTCATTATATATTTGATCATTTTTATTTTCTAATAGTACTTTTTTTTCAATAAATAAATAAATAAAAAATGAATTTTTTGGAGGTTTTGAAATTCTACGTTATTTAGAGGGCGGCAAATTCTACGACCGCCCCGGGCGGCACAAACGCTAGCTACGCCCCTGATGCCAACCAAATACCCACCTCCTTGGATCATCTTTCCTAACAAATTCAATACCTGCCTTCTAGCCAAAGAGTTACAGGAAATAAGAAACCAAAAAAAAAAGTGTCTGAACCAGTAATTCCTCTGGTGAAGCCCTCCAGCAGCTATTTGTCATTTGAGTCCAGTTTTAAATAACCCTCACTCCATTTTTCTTCTCAAACTAGGATTTTGAATATTATTAAGATACAAATCAAAGCTTTTCCTCTCTTAAATCAATGTTCATAGCACACTTGATAGACTTTATTAATAGGTTCTTCACCAGATTTTGGTTAATTATCTGAATTTAATCATGTTCCTGGATCTACAGCTCAGTATTTGGACCAAGGAGCTATGGAAGTTTAACCCTCAAGGTGATTTTGTTGTTTCTTCAAGGGTTTATATACAAGGTCTGGCTTAGTCAAAAGCATCCCCACCTCCCAACACACACAAATTTCACAACATTAGTCTATTCTTCTTATTGGTAACTTGTTTTTCTGTTGTTTTTTTTATTTCTAAATATTACTGTTTTACATTTTAATTTTTTTTTTAAACAATATAAATTCAGAATCACAAAGTATACGCTCAATCAGTTTTTACCATTCAGATTCATCTCTAGCTTCTTAATTCTTATAGTGACGAGACAAGAAACAATCTCAACCCATTATTCATTTACATACATTTTTTAATGGTGGAAGATAAAATTTTTAAAATCAAACTTTGAAAACTTGATATTTTATCCCTAAAAAAAGTTAGAATTTGTTGTAGTTGAGGGCCTATATATTTTTTTTCTTCCCTATCAAGCCTCCTTGAGACCGAGATATAGTTAGTATAATATAGT
The DNA here is from genome assembly GCA_018389105.1 of Nautilus pompilius. Taxonomy (NCBI): domain Eukaryota; kingdom Metazoa; phylum Mollusca; class Cephalopoda; order Nautilida; family Nautilidae; genus Nautilus; species Nautilus pompilius. The sequence goes on along the minus strand of JACATO010000343.1, from coordinate 164,726 downwards.
TACTTTTCTCAATAGATAAGCCAGGGCCACATTAAGACTGTGTATGGTGGGGCCGCGGTTAATCGGCAAAAATAACCCGAGAACCCTGGGATGTTATTGCCCACCTTAATAAGTCTTCCTCTGACAGTATAAAATTGCTTATATCTAATGCTCACTATCTGCTGCTTTGATTAGCTACAATAATATTACTAGCAAAATTGGACTAATAACACTAAAATTAGAAACTTTGTCGAACATCCGGTTGCCAAGCTAATTACATTTACTGTCATGACCAAGGATAATTTGAAAAATAAGTCAGTTACAAATTGCAGGTCAGGTCACCAAAGGCAAATCTACTTCAGTTTTTTCACTCTTGCTATTTTCAAAAAAAATTTAGATAAACAATATTTAAATTATCTCCCACATTCATCTGTATGATATACAGTCAAATTAAGCAATCAAACAATTTGAGAAATTTTTAGTATTTTTTTTTTAAAAATGAAATTGACAATTATGGTTAATTGGGATAATAGTGGCTGGCTCCGATGTGTTTTGTTTTAGATACAGTAAAAACTTACCCAGTCATTTTTAAATTTTGTTTACTACGTAATAGTAGTTACTTCTCTTACCAGCAGATTCAACACTAATAAATACCTACTTCAGGGTGTCAAGTAATTATGCAAATTTACTAAAAGTGCCAAATTCAACTACAGGGTGCCCCACAAAAAAACCAGGAAATTTTAAAAGTCCAGATCTCAACATAATGGATTTCACCATGTGGGGTTTACTGTTACATCAACTTCAATTACAGAGGAGGGAGGTCACAGACATACATCCTTAAAACCTGTGTTGATGGAAGCTCGGAACAATATCCCGCTTGAAGTTATCCAAAGGGCGACTGGAAGTTGGCTAGACCGTCTACGTCGTTGTGCAGCTGCCCACGGAAAGCATTTTGAACACCACATCTAACATGTGCGTTTTTGTTCTGTTGGTTCTATCCTTTGCTTTTGTTTTAAATAACTACCAAAATTTCCAATTAAATAAACTGTACCAAATTTCCTGGTTTTTTGTGGGGCACCCTGTATTACTAATTTATTTTTCCAGATTTTTTTTTCAAAAAAAAAAAACAAAAACTGTCCTAACATGGAATATCATCATCGAAATGGAAAACCTAAAATCCACAAAAACTGCAAATTGCTTCAGAACAATAAATGTGCGCATTTTAGATACATCTTCCAGTTATGGATCAACTTTACATTATCTCCCAGCAGTCCAACATTAAACCATAGCGAAATTCATTCCTCTAATTTTTTTTTTCTTTACTGTTGAAGCTAGAATTACTTATTCTAATATTGCTCCAGAGCCAAGAGTACTTTGCCGTACACCATAATCCAGCTGCGTTTTTCTCACCAGTTATAAGAATAATTGTCAAAGACTCTGATGACCATCAGTGGCGCGCATGTGCTGTGGCATTTTTCACTAGCACAGAATTTTGACATGTTTCCTGCCTATATCAATGACTACTACAACAACAAAATAGTCTTATGAATCCCCTTAATGATTCTCTTGTTTGTTTGTTTTTTTTAAAAAAGAGATAAATTAATTAATAAATATAAAATAAGCTTTTATTATTTAAAAAATACAAAAGGAAATTGACAGAGCTTCAAAGTATTTATAAAGTAACTGGTAACTTTCTGGAGATGCTTCAATGACTAGGAATTGAGAAAAGATGTCCATAGAGTTAATAATTCTATTCAGTGGCATCAGTCGTCTTATGACACATTTTTCTGTTGTCTGTTTTTCAAAAACTCTTCAAACAAGTTCTCAAATGCCTGAAAACAAACAAATCAGCTAATTAATATCAGGTGTTGCAGATGTAGTTTATTTTTCTACTCTTGACCTTATAATTATATAAATAACTACAAACTTAGACATATACACAGTGCAGAAGAGATTAAAACTTACACCAAATTTATATGGTTCTGGCCAATCCCTTCATTGAATTTTTAGATGTGAGACAACATTTACATCTCAGTGAAAAGTGCTTCCCCAAAACTGTACAATATTTTCAGTCCTACATTAAGATAACAATGGCTACCCTAAAGAAAGAATCTATTAGAAATGGGAGAAAACCCTGTCTGTGTCTGGGGGGGGGGGTGAGAAGGAAAATAACAGGTGTTAGCTAGTTGATGAACAGTTTGAACTCATTGGAGACCAAATGGCAGCTGGAACCATATCGACTGTAGTAAACTGTGCCAACTGGCCACAGAATGTTTATCAGGTTTTATGTTTTTTTTATGTAGATGAATCAATTTCTCCTTTTCTTCAAATCAGAGTAGATGGAAAAAATGCTATATCTCCTCTTTTTTAACATGTTCTTAGAAATGTGTCAGTCATTGGGAATAGAAGATATCTTGTTCTTACCTCGTGATAAATTTCAGTTGTACATTATTCTAAAGTCTGTTGTTTTTTGTAAGTTATTTTTATTCATATGTAAATAAGAGATTCATTAACATCATGATGCGGAAGCTTTATTTTGTATTGAAAAGAACTAGATGTCATATTCACAGAACACACGACTACAGCCATGAGGAACAGCCAGAAGGGGGAGGTCTTTAATAATAATAATTTTAAAAAAATTAATTACATTTTTTAATTGGACTGATGATTAATTCCAGGGATGGATGAAGCTAACTGTTGCAGAGCTTTCAGTCAATGATGCAGCAGTAATTATTGCCAAGCAGACAATCTCAAATGTTAACCCATCTGATTAGGGTTAGCAACAAGGTCATGATCCCTTCCTCCTCCCCCCCCACCCTTGACCCTGGTTTTTATACCATCTGCATAGAAGAAATGTTTATAATCACCTGACCACATCACATTCCTCTCTGTACATTTCCCACTAACCCTGACCTTGGAGCCATAAATTGTAGATGTTATTACTGGTCCATTGCATAAATGAAAATACAGGTCAGTGGTAAATGCCTACCTGTACACTATTCCTATTATTTTAGTGTAGGAAAATAGTTCTGATTGGGCTGAGAGGAGGAGTTGAGGTATATATCAAGATTTTTTTTTTAACCTTTCCTTTACAAGTGTCAAAAATAATAAATAAAGTTGGTTATCATTAAGACGTAGAATTTGTCTTTGTAATTTATTCTCCGTGAAAATCTCTAATTTTTATTTTATTGAAGTTTTCATATTAACTATTATGACTCAGAAGGAAAACTGTAGACTATTAAATAAAATCTGCAATCTTCTTTCTTTAGTTACACCTAGAAAAATTTTAATACATAAGAGTAAAAACTTAGAATTTAGGATCCCTTCCGCAGTTTTCAAATTTTCTAAGTGAAAAGCTTATAATGCCACTTCCTCAGCCTTTTTGCAAAATATCACATGGACAGGTAAACAGGTAATGCCAATAATTATGCACACAGACAGAAGAATGCTAATTTACTGTTTTTATACAATACATTTTCACAGTGAACAAGAAAGATCTGGATAGACCTTCACACAAGTAGTAGGAATACAAAGAACACTGGTATTGTTAGTATCAACTCACACATGCAAACATTAGAGAAAAAAGTTAACTAATACAACAGGAAAAAGAAAAAAAATATCAAAATACTTTTAGAATTTTAGGTGACGAAAATCCAAGTTTCTTGAAAATTTTATCTCTTACCTCAATTTGTTCCAAGGCGTACGAGCTAATCTTCTGTTCTGATTTAGGTTGACAAGCTGGAATATGCTTGGGTTTCTTGGCATGTTCTGAACCTATTTTGTTTAACCCATATCCACTACCAATGGAATCCAAAGACAAGGACTTTAAAATGCTTTTTTTCCCAAAATTAAAGACACTGACTGGAGTGTCTTGCTGCGGGCTTGTTGTATGTGCACCTCGTTCTTGGCCAAGTCCAGCACCATCGGAAGAGAACTGGTAACAACTGTTTGGCGAAACACTCATCTGGGCCACCTGCCTATCCAAGCCTGTGGGACAGGGAAGATAATTTGGACTTTCATACATGCACTGAAGATTTCTGTTAATTCCATCGATTTCGGCATTTAGCTCCACAAGTTGATCTTTCAGGTGCTCCTGCTGCCCATGGTCGTCTTTCTTTTTATTGCCAAATCGAAAAAAGGATTTCCTCGGAGCTCCACTATTCAACTGCTTTTTAATAAAATTAGCCTAGATTTTTTTTAAAAAATAAAAAAAGGGAAAAAATCTTTTTCATTTATATTACAAATTACTAACTACATAATTCATTTTAAATATTATAATCATTATCCTCCATTCTTTTTTTTAATTATGCCTCTGATGCAATACATTTACCACACATTTTTAAAAAAATTACTATAGATGCCTTAAAAGAAATCCAATTACTGTTTTTGCTTAGTTTATTAAAACTAATATTTAAAAAACACCCAATTTATCCTTTTCAGAACTGTATTACTACCAAACACTTTACAGCAAGGCATCTTTCAGTTCTGCTGAATCTACTTTATAAAAGATGGAACAGCCTGAACAATCTACATCAAATTGTCCCATAAATGACAATCAGTGAGGAAAATGTGTTTTTATTAGATAGGCCCACATTTAAAATTCTGTAAGATACATACAGACATACGCTTTGATAGGAAAAACCTCAATTAGCAAGTGTTTCAGCCCAAGGAATGAACAAAACAGTATAGCAAAGTGTAGGCATTTTTTTGTCTAAAAAAAGGGGCTTTCCCAGAGCCAGTGAACAATCAACAATGGTCACTAAAAAAGAAAATGTTCATCTTTAAGGATGAACGAGCAAAATACTGCTTGCTTGTGCCATCCAGTCTCAAATGCAGTCCAGCAATGAGTGAAGAAAAATAGTGTTCGCTGAAACCAAGTTTCATTTGCTTTTAATGTTAAATGGTGATGAACATGCTGATTAGCTTTTCTCATTTAACCATTCAGAATTCCAGAGCTTAAATTAGCAACAACTTTAACTTAGCAGCTGACAGTTAACCAATCTGTGATTTTACCTAAAACAGGTGCTGGATATCCCCTGAATTACTTCATATGGTTTTTGAGGGATTTTGTTTGTTGTTTTAAAAAAAGAAAAAGCAGCAAATCAAAGTGTGTTACTAATACTAAACTCTCCAACAAAATACTACATGTCCTATTCCTACTTACCTTAAGATGCTTAGACATTCTCTTTTGTGTTAGGCGAGTAATAGCAACAATCTGTTCGGTGTGATCATCAGAAAAATCACCGTCAGAGACCAAACTATTCTGCTAAAACAAAAATAAATTGATAAAATAGGAAATACTTATCTTTATTGCAATCTGAATACAATTTAAATGCTCTGTTTAAACATGACCTTCAATAAGTCAGCTCCTATACAAACTGCAGATCTTTCTCTCTTCCCTCCCCCAACCCCTGACATTCTAACAGCATTTCAATGTAAAAGACATTTCAGTTCTAATGATTGGACCTTTTCTAAATTACCAGTCTAAAATTGCAAAAAAAAAAAAAAAAAAAGAAGTTTTTCTTCTAAGAATAGTCTAATCACTCTAATGGATTGTGTGAAGATACAAAGTAAAGCAATGCAACAATTGTACTTTTGTATTGTCTGTAAATATTAGTCTTTGATTGTATTTTTAAATGATATAAACAATTTTTACAGATGCTCGTGTGCATAGCACATCAGGCTGCCATGAATGAGAGCCTGTGTTCAGTTCCTGCAAAAATCCCACTCAGTTTGGGGACCTTCCAGCGTGATTTCTTCTTGTTTTTCTGTACCAGCCCATCTGCACGAGTTTTCGGCCACAGCCAAAAAGGTAATGGAGGTGGTTCTACAGGTAACTCTCGACTGGCCTACACCTTGACCACAGGACCACAGCTTGCTCACCTGTAGTATGTGCTCAAAAACTCTAATTCAAGATAGGGTTTGAAAAAAAAAAAAACAACAACAACAAAAAGCTTTTACATGAAACATCATACAATTTTTACGACATACCTGTTTATCAGACTTGTTAAGCAATTCACACTTTAGCTGGAGCATTTCCATCAACAGCTGATATTTCATAGAATGTGTCATTTCTTTCTGGTCATCATCTAAAAAAGGTAGAAGCTGAATTTAAAAATGCTGTTAAAAAAAAATGTTCAGTTTTTCTAATCCATTCTCTTAGAAGAGAAAAAAATCAGGGTAATGACTGGTTGGTGCAAAAACTTCAATTCAGTATCTTACCCATCTTCAGTTAATCTCATTCAGCATCTGATAAGTGTCAGATCTGTAGAGGTAAAACGGTATTTCATTTTCACACAAATTACATCTTTATGCTTCAAAAATATTCTCTCTTAATATATGCTCTCTTACAAGAACAAAGCATTTTAATTTTGATGATGCATCTCAGAATTACATAACAGTATGTTAACCTACCGGTTGATGTCAAATCTTCTTGAGAATCAAGAAAATCCTCTGATGAAAGGGAAGAGCTGCAGGTGCTTGAGGCTTCTACAGCTTTCAAATGATGAAGCCATTGGTTTAGCATTTCTTCTGTCTCAACAGCATATATCGCTGGAGTGTACTCCTGAAACAAAACAGTATGATGCATGTAAATATATTCTTTTAAACGAGAGAGAGAGAGACAACAGAGGAACACCTGGTGAAATACTTAGTGACTACTGGTTTAAAAACAGAAGTCAGCCCACACCAATCTTTACAGCACACTAACTACCGATTTATTCTTTAGAGATTAAAAAGTGCAGCCAGTTGTAGGCTACTAAACAGCCATGATTGAGGTCTTGAGTTTGAATTCCAGTCGGGACAAACTCTGGTGTACCTCCCAACATGGTTTCTTCTCTCTCTTCCTCACCAGCTTGCTGCAATCGGTTTACTCTGGGCATTTGTTTCATCCTACATCTAAAAATGAAAAGTTCCAGTAGGATTTTCCACAGATAACTCAACTGGCTTACACCTTCAGCACTGCTAAAGATCCCCAACGACTGAGGCTAATAACCAACATCTCCTCCTCTTATGACTCGAGGCCAGGCTTTATAACAGGTCTGAAAACTTTATTTCCTGAATAGCAAATCTTAATCCTGAAAGATTCAAAAGCATTTTTATTTGTATTAGGAAGTATAATATTTCCTATTCATGTATTAACAAACACCCATAAATGTAAAACCAACGGTTCTATAAAGTCCACTGATTAAACAGTGTTATCGACACGATAAACCAAATGTTCCTACATTGCTTGTTCGTTCTGGTGAGCAAATATAAGCTCCATAAGTTATTTCTCTACATAAGGAATGTTCAAACGAAACCCAGCTGAAATCAAAATCACCATAACCACATTCAGCCGGGTTTCATTTGAACATCACTAATATATCACTCTTTGATAAAATAAAGGTGAAACACTGAATAAATATAGACAGAGAGGAGAGATACATAGACAAACGAAACTTACAATTTTCAATAGATCCAGCATCCATAAAATAACAAGCAGCCCATATTGTTGTAAAGGCTTTTCTACATAAAAGTTTAACCATTTTTCTTCTTTAAAATGATTTCAATTTTGCATGTTAAATTCTTTTCCAAAAAAAAAAATTTGGAAAATATGAATGCATTTTGATGATGAGTAATAATTTATTTATGCAAATTTTCCAGGAGAAAAACGAGGGCTTGGTGCAGGTGTGGGCACGCACTAGAAATACGCTTGAACTGTTGGCGTTTTCAAAAAGCCTAAAAGACACTAGAAATATTCATTAAAGTGTGCGCAGTTTTTTTAACTGAATAATTTAGTTTATATAACACTCTGCTTTGTAAATTCAATGTATGCACGCATCATCATCATTTTCTAACAACCAACAAATTCTCGAGCAAGAATGGAAGCAGAAAACGTCTGTGACAAAGAATACGGAAATAAAGAGCAATACTCTTTTTTAACCAGTCTTCCTGCTACTGCAAAAACACCTGCACCATCTGTAAAATTATGTAAATTGATACTAAAACCCTAACCCCCAAAAAACAAACTTTACAATGTTTTAGAAAAGAACCATTCCCCCCATTTAAACTTGATGTTCCACTCACCTTGTAAGAAATTTCCATGATATACTTCCTGTCGAAGTGACTGGCCAGCCGTCTAATATGACAGTTACTAATGTCCAGGATGTCTGATGTAATCTGGTCATTCGGAGTGGAATAGCAGTAGAGTAAGGAATCCTTTAGAGCAAAGCAGTAACTGTAATAGATAGTTTTTTGGGGGAGGCTTTTATTTTTCAGTTAATTTAGGAAAAGCAGTTTTTTATGACAAATCTAATTAATTACTGCACATTTTAATGACTCATCAAAGTGAATATCAACAGAATGCTATTCTTTTCTTCTTTCTTCAAATGCAGTTAATTCGAGAACACAAGGTCTTATGACACAGGTATGATTAAGTTCACACGTGCCCATCCTATCTAGGATGGCCTCTTCCAATACTATTTTCAGTTTTAACAGATTCTAGCTACACCAGAAAATAAGGAAAACAATCAGACGATTTTCAGTGAATTACTTTAATACAGAAAAAATAATGAAAGCAGCATTGTAGGACCCCACCTTTCCCTTTCATTTTTTTTTTTAAATTGTATTAACTCTATTAAAGGGAACCAAGGTAGTCCAGTGGTTAAATTATTGAACTGCCAAGGTCAGTGGGGGGGGGCACCAAAGCTTAAATTCCAAATAGAAAAGACTCAGTTTGGCAAACTCCTCTGGCATGATCCTCCCCTGGCTGGTTTCCTCCAGATACTTCTATTTTGTCAGGTGGAAGGTGGAGCCACCCACAAGCATTTTCCTGCTGGCTGTAGTTTCCAATGTCACATAGCCCAGCCCGTGTTTCGGACAATGGACACAAAAACAACTATTAAGGCCAAACATTTTTAACTTCAAACTATTTCCTAATTTTTGTTCTTCCAATTTTTCTTATTTGTAACTTAGCAAAGGTAATAACTTCACTTTCTTTAGAAACAAAAGGTAAGTTTATGAGATTTCAAAGAAGAGAATGTCCACTGCGCAAAGAAACAATACAACTACCAAAAAAAAACATATATATATACTTTCACTAACAGTTGTAGAACTTGCAGCAGAAATTTTTAACAGGTATTTGCAATAAAAGAAATAAAAAATTAACCACACTCGTCGTCTGTTTTTTAATGTATATTTAAAAAGAAAAGTTGACAAAGAATAAAATAAAATTTTCAATTTTAAATTCCCCACCAACCATTTTCAATACCATGGAAACCATTATTTTGCAATAGAATGATTCATAGAACTCCTTTTACTTCAGGTAAGGATTATAAATCTCCTACATGTTTTAGATTTTTTATTAAGTACACCTCAAAGTGTAAGAATACTAACAAAATTAAATCATTAAATGATCTAATTGAGCACTATAGCTATTTATTGGGTCTATTTTCATCAACTAAATAAATCTCATCATACACCTGTTTGTACATTTTGTGTTGGATATCTTGGTGGGGCTAGGCATCATAAACAAAGTGCTAGAACAAATTAATTGGCTTTTTATACTAAACTCTTTGAAGTATAAAATTACAATAATCAAAGCCATTAATTTTTCTAATCACAAAAGGATTAATCCAAGTCTCTAGTGATGAGCTATAATTAGACTAGTCTCTCAGCTGTAGACATAATTCAAACTTTCATAGATATACCTTCCCTCTCCTCCAAACCTCTTTGCCTTTCAAGTTAACGAGAGTCATTAGCTCTTTGAGAAATGTTCCTTTAAATTATTATTAAACTTTCTAGTTTAATAATTTAATGAAGTGCTTTCATATAACTTTTTTCACAGAATTTGTTTTTGTTTTTTTTAGCAAATAGCCATTAACCTGAAAAGTTAAATTAACTTCTTTTCCTTCACTTACCGTACCCAATGACCCCCACAGTTTTTCATTTCCATTATCCCACTAACTGTGACATCTTTAAGATAATGGGCAGATATCAGCTTTACAATGACAGGTCTCTGCTTTTGTCGTTTATGCCAAATATGGTTAGGCGAAGTACACGGTTCATTCCCAAAACTATAATTGCAAGGTTTCAGATTGTGAGTCTTATCCTCCATCTGCAACAAAAGAAAATCAAGATTATTCATCATGCAGGCTTACTTATTAGCTATTAATAACCAATTCTTGTATAGTATTTGACCATTTTTTCCCTTTTTTGGTTTCTAGCAGGAATCCTTCATGATGCCAATGCTGATTATCTATGTGAATCAGTGAATAATAAGATGGCAAAAATTAATCATGAAGGCAACAAAGGAAACCTACTTTTAAAATTAAAAAAAAAAAACTTTGACAAACCAGTTAACTTTTTAATCTAAATTTTAAAATATCATGGAAAATGAACTATGAGAAAACAAAAGTTTTTTAAAAAAATCTTCAGCTCTTTGCTTCAAAGTTAAAGACATTCCCTTCAATTAACTTAAATTAGAACCTAGAACATGAACAATATCATCTAATCTTATGTAAAAGCTGTCTTAAGTTTACTACTAATATTCTGTCAAATAAGTGCCAAACAAAGAAAAACCAGAAAGTGTTTCCATGACTTAAACACAACACTTACCAACCCTAATAGTCCAGCCTACAAAGCAAACATCAATAAGAAACAAAGCCTTGTGTTTCTTAAACACTCCTCTGAAGTCCTTTCATGACCCCTGACCATAATCTGTCATCCAATAATTCATCTAAGTGTTCCTAGTATCTCACAGTTCACCAAAGTTGTACAAACAGCCCAGGTAGGTTAAATGCCACAGAAACCTAATAAAATCCTAGCTAAAAACCCTGGTAACATGAGAATGGCCAGAAAACCACAGGAATTTAGTTTCCAGTCTATCAGAGTACAAACAGGCTACAGTTTCAGAACAAGGACCTGTATTCCTAAGCTGTGACTGACACAGAAAAGATAGAGGCAGCTAGCTGTAACAGAATATTCTTCAGTAAATAGCTCTGTAGATCCAAATGGATAAAACATGCAGATGTTTTGCAGTTAAAAAAGATAAAATGAAAAAAAATAAGGCCGCTCTAAGGAAAAAAAGAAAAAAATCGTTTTTTTTTTAAACAAAATGGGAAAACCTGGTATTTTGTGTGTTTTCATACATTAAAAAAAAAGAGAAAAATAACTCATTTTTTTCAGAATCTAAATTTGGTAAATTAATTATTAGTCTGAATTACAAAGAATATAACATACTCTGATGCCAATCAAATGCTGGCTGGCACTAAGTTCTATTAGTCTTGATATAATTATCTTAAAGAATCAATTTTGTTTTTTTTTAATGAAATCAAATAACTTTGGTTAATGAGCAATGCTAAAAAAAATCAAGTAAAATGTAAACTTTTTTTATTATTATTATTATTATTATTGCTTAATATTTTGTACGGTAAGATGATATAAATTATAAAGTGAGAAAAGTAGTTAGGATTAGGAGAGAGAGAGAGAGCTGGACAAAGCTGGTGGATCAGATATTTCTGTTCACAGAAATTCCTTTGTCATATCATCATCGAAAATTGCTTTTTACAATTACTATTTATAAATACAAACAACAGTACCCAAACTATACCTGAAATTAAGATCCAAGTCTCCAAAGAGCTCACTCGTCAGATGGATGCCACCAATTAGCCGAGAATTTTGCTCCAATAACTTTGCTTTGTCAGACGCGTGACAGGTAATAACAGTCTTAAACAGATGTCAGAATTTCACGCCTCAGAGATCTTCTACTGAAAACTGATCCATTGCACAATAATTTTCAGGTAATTTTGAAAGGATACATAGGTCCATCTCTTCCTCTGCTCTGATCATTTTGCAAAACTTTGTGAGTCCAGTTATTTCAGCAATTCTTAATGTTTAGCACAGAATTATGCTCTCATTCTAAATCTCAAGAGATTATTCAGCCTTTATGTTAAAGCTTACTGAATACAAACCGACAATGATCAGCAAATGATTGACTCAGCATTTAAGTGATTATATATATATATATATATATATAACAATTATTTCAAAACTGAAATGAAATGTGCCAGGTAATTATTATTAACTCTGTACACAAAACTAGTTTTCACCATATACCACCTGGGGTACGTTTTCAACATAACCTAAAAGCAAGCACTAGTTATTATTCATGTTGAACTGGCTGTATATTTAGTCAAACTTGTAATATAAAACAGTGGGATTGGTGCGATAATGAGAGCAGTAGCCAGTCTCAGCACCTTTGGCACAACTTGTGCTGAGTAATACAGATATATAAAGGGTAGTGGGTACAAATGCACCTCCGGAGTATAGAGAGAGTTAAATATTTTCAATCGTTTTACAAAAAATAAAGGGAAAAAATTAATACTTTAAACCTATTTTGCAACCTTACAAGATTTTCAAAGAATGCTTTAAAGAGAAGTTCAGTACATAATTCTCCTTTGAAACAATCCCATGAAAAGTACCTGCGTGAGAAATGAATATTATTGACATCAGTGGGTTTCATATTGCTAAAATTTCAACACTGGACAGAACAAGGCTGTTAACTGTTTGTATAAACTCTCTACATTCCAGTAAGTTGTCATTATACTTGCTAAAACCCAACCAAGTTTCAGACATCTGTCAGTGTTGAAACTTTCATTCATTACCTCACAAACCTCTTAACTAAAGAATGCTTTAATCTGATCAAAATTCCATAGATTTACATTTTAAAATATTGGGTCAAACAATGCCAAAATACAAAACAGATTTTAAGCTTTGTTTATGTTCCCTTACCTAATCCCTACCTTTTATTTTTTTTTTTTAAATTTTCATTATATATTAGAATACCATCAAAAAAAAAAACTGCTAAGAAGCTTAACAATTGCTGTCAAATTTATAAAGGTAAATCAGTGTATTTTTCAAATATAAAGTGCACAAGCAAACTAGAAAACAAAACGCTCTCTTGCCTGTGTCTTTAACTTCCCTTGCACCACTGAAGGGTTAAACCAGACTTATTTTGCAACAGAAAAAAATGTATTTTCTTCCAGATTCCCTCATCACTCTCCCCAGGCCTTATGTATTAACAGATGTCTGCCTATTAATTGTCTCCTCGGTGCGTGTAGATAAAAAATATTTTCAAATAAAATGATAAGTAAATCCAGAAAACTGCAGAATTAAAAACACACGCACGCACTAAGATCGTTAACTTCTGGTATATACTATTCCATAAGACTATTTAAATCTATTTCCACAAAACAAAAGGATTTTCATATTATGCTTAAGAAAAACATAAGTTGCAAAACGTCCAACTAGACAATGCCAACAAATTTTATATCAAATTTCTAGAATTTCAACTGAAGCTAGTTTTATTGTATTCCAAAATAAAATGTTTAACGATTTTATTTAAAACTTGGTATGTAAAAACTTAATTTACTTCAAAGAAATCCTATTTAATCATGATTATCATAATGAAATATTTCAACAAATCACATTTAAAATATTACAATATTGCAGTAAGTAACAAATTACTTTAAAAATATCAATGCAATCTTACCTGTTTCATTAAAAATACACTTTCAAAAACTTGTGTTTTTAAATAACAAACCCAAGGGTGGCTAAGCTTGTATGATGCTACAAATCATCCCCCGTAATCTAATAAGCAGGTGAAACAGCTCTAGTTCCTCATTCAGTGACTCAGTTCCTTCTGAGAGAAAACAGGTGACAGGTGATTATAGTTAACCTCCTTCATGGGAGGCCTCTGCAGGTTCTGAATTGCTCAGGGGGTTCTAAATTATCTTTTTACCCAATCAGGCCAAAATCACTGCATACCATATCTACAGGTTTTCCGCAAACAAACCGTTTGAAAAATATTTTATTAATACTTGACGTTACTAAGCTTTTCCACCTGGAACATAAAGCTTACCACACAAAGAGAATAAGAAACAAATTTTAAAATTTTCTTATGCTTTCCTATACTAGAACTTAAGAGCTGTGTCCAAAATAGGAGAAGATAAAGTTAACTAGCACTGTGATGTAAGACAACAGTATACATGAGAGATATCTAAACCATATAAATGTATTTTATGAAAATCACCTGATTGAATATTATGTCTATGTAAAAAAAATATCCACAACTAAAATCTGTTAGCAAAGGAAATTAGTTGTAAAGTTTTATTAAACATTTAGATGCATGTGTTTAGATAGATGTAAAATTCATAAAATCAAGATCATTTTCGTTTATCATTTATAAAAACTAAGGGGCCTTACACGCAGTCCAGCAACATCCCAACAATTATTTCCAAGCTAGTGGCAATAAACAAACCTCCACTCTTTAAATCCTAGCCCCTTTATATTTTCCATGTTTAATGTAATGCCATCTTTTGTCTTGGCTGCCTCGCCAGCAGTCAGTTAACTAGTTCCAAACTTTCTCCTCTTAATTCAATTTTTTTTTGCACATGCCTTTTGGAAAAATCCTATCACTTCAAAATGATACATATTAGGGAAGTTAAGAGATTTTTGAAAAATTAAATCCTAATAAATAAAGAATTAACATAACATATGGTCATTACTGAGAACTGAGAATATTAGCAAATACAATTTAGAAATAAGCAGGAAATTTCTTGAAATAAATTTAATAATTTTTTTTTTAATTTAAGAAATGTGTTTAATTTTTTTTTCCTAACATCTCTCCCTCTCTATTGATGTCATCTCTCTCTATACTGACGCCATCTTCCTCTCTCTCTCAGAATTTCAAATAAAAGTAAAAAATCATTAAAATGCCATCCTGAAAAAGATAGACCACTATTTACAGATTTATGCCGATTCTAATTAAATCAGTCAATGTCATTACTCCCTTTCGCTGCAACTGCTCAACTTTATTTACACACGTAAGTTAGGATTTAAGAAATATTCCTGGTGTTCCTGCAATCTGAGTGACTTTTAGAGATACAGCGATGTCAATGGAATTCTGAGCAATATAGATTTAAAAAAAAATAAATAAATACTGCTTTGGCTTTCACATGTCAAGAGATTCTTGAGCTCTATTGTCAGCAGCAGTCAGGGTCTAATGATTACATTTAAAATCAATCCCAGCCATCACATGCTCCTGCCTCTAGAGACAGTAGTAGTACAAGACTGAAATTCTTGTTACACAAAAAAAGCTCCAGGTTCTATAGTGTTTGATAATTTTAGTTCAGAAGCTCAGACTAAAATACCTAATTAGAGAATAAACGGGTAAAGGAGAATTACCGAAGCAAGTTTTGCTAATCTGAACCAAATGTTTTGAGCGAACTAACTGGGTTTATCATAAAATATTTTGAAAGAACAGAAAGCCTATTACTCAATAAAAAGTAAATAGTAAACAATATTAGATATTATAAAAACATTTTAAAAAAATAGCTTAGAAGAAACAATGCATGCATTTCTTTTTTGAGGGGGATATTCAAAGACAGATTCTCTGACAACCCGGAATGAATATCATTGTGGAAGCTTCATTTTACTGATGTGTCAATGCAATAAACCAAGTTTTTTTAACAGAGCTGGGAAAAAATAAAGAAAGAAAGAAAGAAAAACTACTGTAAAATTTTAATGAATATTTCTAACCATTCAAAAGTAGTCAAAAATCCATTTTTAAGCAGATAAATTAGAAAGTTTTCACCAGAAGTAACAGTGTAGCCAATAGAGTCAAGATTACCAAACCAACCAATTCACACACAATAAATATCTTGGCAAATATAAAATTTACCTTTACCTGATTTCCACATTCTTGAGCAGTTTCAGAAACTTCTGGGGAACAGTGTTTGGGTGAGGCTGCTTCATTTCTGGACTCTTGGTCATCAGTACTAAGCTCCAAAAGAACATCTTCAAACTTAGCGCCAACACAACAGTTGTTTTGACAACTGGATGTGCTGCTGCTGCTTTCCAGGTCCTCTGATCCTGTATTATAGCCCGTGTCTCTCTCTTCAGCATCACACTTGTGATATTTCCCTGGAACTCCATCTGTTTGGTCCGCTGGGAGCTGGTCGCTTTCCGAGCTCTTAAGAGGAACTGTAAACTTCGTTAGCGGAAATTCAGAAGTCACAACAAGAGACTTTGGTTTATGCCAGGCTGATGCCACTTCTCTCTCTCCAGTTAACTCTCTCAGCCAGTTGCTGAAGTCAATCAAGCTCTCTGGTTGAAGAGTGACATTCTTCCCTATAGTGTCAATATTAATGAAGAACTTATTTTTACGATCTTTTGCTGGCAATACTGGAGTTACTGTGCTGTCTGCCAGAGAAACTGAGAACTGGGCAGTTTCACAAGCTTTCTTTGAACTGAACCCATAAAAGTAACCCTGGCACACTACACACCACAGCTTTGTCCATCTCCTCTTGAAAAAATGGCCAATGGTTTTGTAATTAAGATGTCCAGAAAACCTTGGATTTGTCAGCATTTGCAAAGTAATAATTTCTTTAGATTTATTAAACTTCTTTGAGAAAAAGCTTCGTTTAACAGAGTATACATGAGAAAGATCTGGTTCACTTTTGCTCTGAAGGCCAGATGCATACAACACATTGCCAGAGTTCTGCATTTCTGAATTAACAGCAACAGGAATCCCTGGTATATTTAAAAGGGATGAACACGTGTTTTCTTTAAATGTGTACTGTAAACCAGGTAAAGACCACTGCCTATTATATCTCCTACTTTTTAAATTTCTCTGAATACCAGACCTTGAACAATGACCATTTACGCTCTCATCCATACTCGCATGAAACTTAATGGCTTTTCCCACTTTCAGCGAAGCAGCAGCTTCAGCTCTAACTTTTAATCTTATTGCCCATTTCATCAAACTGGTCTTGCTATCAAACCTCAGCAAAACTTCGGGCAGATTTTTATTTAAAATTTCTAAGCAGAGAGACTTTTTTGAAGAAAAGAACTCACCACTCCTGCCAGCTTTATCGCATTCTGGCAGTTTTACCAAGCAGCCAGGCAGGGAGATAACCCTTTCTGG
Organism: Nautilus pompilius; assembly: GCA_018389105.1. NCBI lineage: Eukaryota > Metazoa > Mollusca > Cephalopoda > Nautilida > Nautilidae > Nautilus > Nautilus pompilius. The sequence goes on along the minus strand of JACATO010000343.1, from coordinate 147,781 downwards.
TTTCTCAACAGTACTATTTCTAAAAATGTATAAAGATGATTCTGTAAGAACACACCATATCTTCTTCCCGGTGCATTCATCGACAAGCCATCCTTCACACTTTTTAAGCGTCATATCAGAATCTTGGATTTCCATTGTTTTTAAACGTCTCCCAAGAGCATTATCTGATGCGGAAAACTCAGGAATCCAACCGCTGGATAAATTAGACAAAATATTTTTGCTCTTTATATTATAATCTATGATCTTGTCTTTCTTTTCTGTTGTAACTCTATTGTAATTGGCAGTGCAAAGATACCGGAAGTTGAGTTTCTGTAAATAATAAAAATGAAAATACTTTTTTAATAATTTGATCACTATCATAAGTGTTTACTATTAAAAGAACAATGAAAAAGATGGGTGTTTAGTAAACAGCAGAGAGAAAAAATTTATATTTTAAGAAATAAAAACTGGAAAAAGCTATTTCTGCTAAAACAAAAGGCAGAGTGACAAAACATCAATCCTATCAGCTTAAAAGCCAGTTCTGAATTATTCAAACACCAAGCTGACAACTACAGTATTTTGTCTATCAACCTTTGGAATGTTTCTCCTGTTGCTCATTATTTCACAAAACGCTTAAGTTCAGGCCTCATATAAAAAAAAAAGAATGTCCATACAATATCAGCATATCTGCCTAGAAACTCTTAGCACATCTCACCCCGGGGGTAAACGGGGAAGCTGTTTTTCTTCAGTAATGCATCAGCAAGAGGTTATAACAATCTTATCGAGGAAAGCAGAATTTGCCATTCCCAATGAAACAATGTGACCCATAACTTTATGGTTATCTTGCTAAGTGTGGAAAGTTATTGCACAAATGTAAACAAAGGCCAATATACACACAGAAGGAAAAAATAGTTTTGGCGCACATTCTTACACAAGAGATTGAACACTCATACCCAGTAACATTAACCTTTAACCTGTTATTGTGAAAACATGTAAATAATAGCAAAACAATTTTAAATAGTCACTTATGGAAGTTGTCTATTACAGGCCCATGGGTAATTGTAATGGAATTTTATTCAATAGAAATGCTGTTCAAAAACCAGCATAAAAAGTTGTTTTTTTTTTTAAAAAATATTACTTTGATATAAATATTTATGTTATAACATCTACTTAAAATTATTGAAGACGAAGTTACACTGGACTCAAATTTTGAAGAGTTAAAATGCAGTGTTGCTGATTAAGGAAGAGAGTTTTTCATTAAGAAAACTACCTGAAAACATTGAAGACTTTGCTGGAATTTTCTTGCTTTGTGTTTTTATTATGCAAGAAAAAAGTTAATCATGAAAGCCAAATCAATTGTGTGTGCGTGTGTGTACTTGAATAAAACCCAGGTTTAGAGTAAATCTGTAAAATAAAATTACCCCTCCCTTGTTATCTGTCAATCCACATTTGTGAGGTTGAGCCGAGGCATCAGCGTAACGCTCACAAACATGCGGAGATGCTTTCTGAATGTTCTGGAAGCATCTCTGAGCCTCTGATGCCCCTCTGCGAATAATACCTACATGTACACACAGCATCCTTCCTCCACCGTTCTCACCTCACATCTTCAGATGATCCCGACGACCCACCCACAATCGGGCACCATACAGAGGAGCATCAATAACATCAACTATCTCATCACCATCATCTTCAGCACCGTCGTCACAAACATGAATCATTGTTACTGCTACCTCTTTACTTCAAACTTCAAATTATAGAAGATCAGTGCATTTAGTGTACCAAAAAAAAAAAAGAAAAAGTGTACAGTTCTGTACAATGTTTTTACATATTTTGACCAAGTTATGTTATGTATTTGTTAGGATATGTACGTGTACTGTTCTAATATCTTTTGTTTTCAGCTTTTCCTGCATTAGACGTTGCGTGTAGGTGTCTATTCAGGATTTTTACTGCAACATTTAGGATTAATTTTAAAATAAACTAAAACTAAACTTGGAACATTCTCACATCACAGTCTGACTGCTTACTCCACAATACGCAGTCTCTTTACTGCCATTGGCAATATTAATATTCTTTATATTAATATTTCTTATGAACTCTACAGCAGACTTAATATCTATTACTACTGTTTCTATAATTTTTTTTCCAGAAAATCAGTGAATTATACTGCAAAGCAGATAAATACCGAAAAGAAAAAAACTATATACACTTTTGTTTTTTTACTAATAACAACTGTGGGTTCTTGTAGTCATCACATATTGCTCCCAACACACACTTGCAACTTCACACACATACCCCAACATTTGCACCACACCCCCCCCCAAAAAGTTATTCTGATACATTTTTTTGTAAAGATCTATCTTTTCTATTCAGTATCCGTACAAATGATCAGATTACACTGCGCTGTCAAAGTGTACACGATATGGTAAAAGTTTATTATAACTTCATCCTAGTAATGAGTTACTCCGGTGAATTTATGTATGTACTATATCACCGGGGAAAGCTCCAATGCACACCAGGCTTGACTTCTTGCCCCAGGGAATAGGGTTTCGGTGACTGACCCGGGACTTTGTTGTAGCCTCCAGAGCTGGGGAGGCAATCACCAGAATGGTCCCCCCCCGACCTCTAATCGAGGATATAGGGCCGCCTTTGAGTGCTACTGGAGGACTGCGCCCACCCCACCCCAAAAGGAGTACCATAAACAGGCACCACCACCACAAAAAAAAAAAAAAAATCCCCTGTCAAATGGAAATGGTTAAAAACACCACATAAATAGCTGACAGGTGTGTTTACAAATTTTATTTAGATATCTGCCAAGAGTTAAGCTTTATCGAGTACCTTCCATTCGGGATTTTGTGCGAAGGCTTGGCAACCCCTGATCAATGAGGATCACAGACCTCGTTTCCTATATGGTAGCAGCAGCTTCACGCATGCACAGAAGAGAGTTGTGTGTAAAATGCTGCAGTAATGCTACAGTCTGTCGACAATACATTTTCTTGAACCTTATTTTAGCCAAAACACAAAGAGAACTAGCAGTTACCTTATAGAGTTTATAACCCAACACAATACAGATTCCCTGCATTTTATTTATAATAACTGAACTGAAAACATTAAATAAAAATAAGAGAGTTTTAAAAAAAGCTGCAGGAAACTAATGCCAGAGAGGTACACCAAAACTCTGGATCTCAGCCTGTAATAAACACCCTTTCTAAAGTTTTCAAAAGCTGAAGATCTATCAGGAGATGAATAAATATATTTAAAGCAGAAATTAGATTTTTTTATTAGGAATTATTTCTTTTTTTTTTTTATTAAGGTTGAACTGTCATTTATATAGCATTCGACAATTTCCATAATATTTAGTGCTTTGTTTTAATAAACTGTTCAAATCCGCAGAGAAAGATAGATTGGTCATAATTTACAAATAATGATCCTTTAATAAACTCAGAAACAACTTTACAGTTATGGAATAACTGATTAATTTAAAAAAAAAAAAAAAAAGCTTTTGCAATAATCCTCAATCTTCTGAATTTTCACCAAAAACCAGCCAACCCTGGCCAGTTCTAATTATACACCACACCTCTAAAAACCCGAGGCCCAGGCTAGGCATCCAGTCAGTTCTTTATCTTAATAACCACTGTTCCTCAGCTCTCAAGGTAGCCTGGTGATGCAGCAGTAAACTACTTGAGAGCCAGACTTCAAATCCCTGTTCATTTTGGTGCGTCTCCCTGGCAAGGTTTTTTTCTTCCTGCTTTACCAGTTAGCCAGGTGGGTTTCCTCTGGACACTCCACTTTCTTCTCACACATTAAAAACAGAATTTGATTTAAGTTTTCCGAGCAGGTGTGGTGGAAGCTGTTTAGTATGTAACCCAACTGGCTAGTTAGTACCTTGATTCCCCAACAATCAAGAGCCCACAGTCAAACCTCTGTAGCTTGCTTGATCATCAAGACCACCTCCAGCTCACAGATGTCTGAAGACCTTAAAAGTCAGGACAGAGGTTTACCAGGAAATGACAACATCAAAATTAAGTATTTGAATTCTCAATGAGTATATGACAACAGGATTAATGGATGCCACGATGATAAAATATTCTCCTTTATACAGAGTTCCTACACATTCACGGATTATAATAAATAAATTTGCCATCTTGTCGCTACATATCCCCCTATTAGATTTTTTTTTCATTAATAAATCTATAATCACAGTTTTAATAAAACCTAAGAAAAGATTCAGTTATTCTAAAACAAATTACATTATATTCATAACAGATTAAACAAAGTCCAATACAATAGTTAGACATAAGAAAGGTTAACCAGACTTCAGATTTATACACTCTAAAACAAGGTGCAAAATATTTAACCAAGCCCTACCCTAATTGGGGCCATATCACAAAGTTCTGGCTAATCTCAATTTAGAATGACTACTAACAATAATACTTCTTTTAAGTAGTCATTAAAACAGAAAATTATCCTTTATTTTGGGTAGGGAGTGTACATTTCCTAACATCTCCATTAGTAAATGTTGGATCTCTCATAGCCTCCTAAAGTGAGAGTGGATTTTGGACACTCATTCTTATGAAATTCATTCCTGTCTTCTTTTTTTAGTGCCGAGAGACTAATGGAAAAACAAAACAAATAGTAAGATTTCTTTTCCAGGATTCAAATCCAGAGCTTTATATTTAGAGAGGGGAAATAAACCGATAGTCAGAATCATTTAGGTTAGTTCCGATTTTATTCTGTGGATCAGTTTTTACACCAATCCACTATCCAGAAACAAGAAAAAGTTCTTGCGACTATTTGTGATATTCAGAAATGAGCGATCTAACAAGAGAAACGGCACGAAAACCTTCTGTTCATAAAAACACACCTTCTGATTACCAACCCTAGCCAAAGTTAGTTTATATGCATTAAAATAAAAATACCATCACTCCTTCAAAAAAAGGGGCCCGTCACCGTCAGACTTACTCCACCCCGAATTCCATAACACAGCAGTGCATTTACATAGAATTTGTTTTATGTTGCACAATAAAAGATGATGGAGATCCATGGTCAGCAGCCTTTCATCAAAGATGGCAGCTGGCTAAGGTACCGTCTAATTTATACTTTTTAATAAAATTTGAAAGTTTTTTTTTTTCTTCTTCTAATAAAAACAACAAACAGGTGTTGGAAGCTCACTACTACAATGTAAATTAGACAGGTGCAGCTTGTTGGCTTTTGTTTGTTTATTTATAATTGTTTCTGCCTGAGAGAGAGAGCGGTCCTACTCCACAAGCAGCCTTTCTTTAGATCAGAAGCCGCGGCTAGTCATGGCAGGAGACTGCGTGAAATGGGACTTACTGGCAAAATTTCTTACAGGTGTGTAAGCTGACAGCATCGGCCTCGAGCCGCGCGCACTCAGGTGCGAGGGAGGTCATAACTGTGGGCCGACTACCCGGTGGGAGCGGGGAGGAAGCCAGCAGCCTTTTAACTAATTGTAGGAGAATACGTGACAGCCGTGTATCGTGCACTAATTACAAACTAAACAACATTAGCAGGCAGGTCGGGAGGATGTATTTACCTGGATGTGCTGGCAGATTTGGCAAGCACTACATTCGGTGGTGGGGGTGTGGTGGTGTTTACCTTCCGTCCGGCTTAATGGTTCGCACCATTATTAGGTGGAGTAGCCGGATAGCAATCTGCCTCGCGAGCATATCGGGAGGAAGAGAAAATAAAAACGACGGGCCGGTGCTGCACAGGTGACTTCTAATTCCAGCAAACGCAGAGAAAGGTAACTATATATACATACCTGGGGCCGTTAGAAAGTCTGGAGCGAACACCTGGACGAGACCGACGCGAAGCGAGCATCGCAGAACCGTCGCGAGGGCAGCGACCGGAGAAAGCCTCCTCACCTTTCCAGCAGCCGTGCGACCTCCGGACCACCGAGATCCTGCCGGCTGATAGTCAAACGACCCGCCATTCGCGGACGGACGGACGGACAGACGGTCGTCTGCCCCCCCTCCATGCGGTTTTGTGGCGTTCTGTTTTGCTTGACGCCGAAAATTAAGACCACGTGACCGCGCCGGTCTCTCCCTCCTCCCCTCCGAAATGGGGAAGTCGGTCGGTCGGTCGCTGGCTGGCTCTCGAATTACTGCCAGAGGCGTTGAAATAGAAGTCTTCTTCCTATGGGTCCTCGCACGTGTTAAAGGGCAAACCCCACCTCCCGGGGGGTGGGAGGGTGGAACGCCACTCCCGGTGAGATGAGAGAATGGAAGGCGGTACAAAAACAGAACACCTTCTAAAATTAGCCTCTTGGGATCATCCTAATTCTATTCAGATAATACCGTTATTGGAATCCTCCATTTATTCTTCCCTTCTTTAATTCTAAGCGAATCGCCGAGGAAAAACTAATTACTTGTTTGTTGTTGTTGTTGTTGTTTTTTTTTAAACAGATTGTCTGCGATGCTCACGGAAGTTCGCCAAGCTGAGCCTCAGCATCCACCCGGCCCCATCCCGCCCATACTGTTTCTAGACGGGGGGGGGGGGTAATCAGATACATATGCACTGATGTTAATTGGGGGGAAAGGAAGAGATGCGCGTTGCCCAGACAATGCCATTTACGTACCCAAAATATAGTTCTGCAGTCATCCACGTCGTGGGGACAGGTGATGGGAGACGGAGGGGCTAGCTTGTACAACTGATAGGATTTGATGGAATTTACAGCACTGAATCAAAAGCTCATCTTTACCCAGGGCATAAAGACTCTAACAGCCGGGTGGTGCGGTTAAACACTAAGCTAAGCAGCAGGTAAATGCCGTGTGGCAATTCCTTGATAGTCTTAGTAAATAAAGATGGCTTCCTGTTTAACAGTGTCAACCAGGTACATAAACAAGGCGACGACGGACTTTTAAGAAGCAAAAACACAAGTTTCCAGTCGCGTTTGCAACAACGGCTTCGAGTCGGGGGATCACTTGGATTAAGTGTCAGGCTGTATTAACCGAAACTAAGGAGGAGAAGATTAACAAAGGATAAGACGCACGTGGGCGCTGACTTAACCTCCAAGCGGTACTCGCATCGAGCAAAAATAGGGCCTACTGCTCTCTTACAGCAGACCATCCAACGATCAATGAATGTAAGGGTACAACAGACAGCCGGACCCTGTCTGGGTTCGATACGAGCACCGCTTCGGGGTTAAGTTGGCATGGTAGGGGAAAAGACTTTTGTGTCCCCGCACACACCCACATCTCTGATACACAGCCACTTGTTCTGTTGTTCCGGTTTATTTATAAATAGTACGGCTAGCATCTTTCACAGGTTTAAGTTGTCAATGACTTTCCAATTACCCTTTTAGTAGTTTGTTTGTTTTGTTGTTTTCACATAGGATGTGTAGACGCCACCATCGTCGTCGTCTTGAGCAACGCTAAAGAAATTCTACGACGAGATGTATTCCGCGCCCGTTTAAAACAAGACACGGGGTGGTTTTCTGAGGCGTTATTCGACGAGTTTAGAGCTGCGTGTGATGTTTAACACATGGATGGGTATTAAATATCCTTTTCTGAGGAGAGAACAAGTCTCCTCCTCCCTCAAGAGAGCGGATACAGAAAAGGGTTGAATTCCCAGCAAGTAAAATCAAAATTAGAAAAAGGAAATAATACGAATTTGTTTAAAATCCCTTATGTGCGTTTTGAGGGTGGATTTAGACGGCGAACAGCGAGCGATGAGGAATCCAAGAGACTAGCCAATGATTTTCTTTATCTGGTAGAAACGTAAATATATCGCCTAATTTTTTTTTTTTTAATTTGCATAAACTAATCCTTTTCTTTCCTGGTCCCGGCCAAAATCCTATGCCTCGCGTGCATTTCTGTCGCACAATCGGATATCACGTAATTCGGTGATTTTCGAATAATCCGGTGCGAAGATTTTCTTCCCCGAAGCGAAATTCTCTCTGAAATCTTGTATTATAGGTTGGATTTTTGGGGCTGACGTTCTGGGAAATCGTGACCGTTTATAGAAAGCTGCCCCGCCCCGCCTACCAATACAGTGTAGTGACGAGACCAACTGAAATTTAAAAAAAAAAAAAAAAAATAGACAAAATCTCACGGTTATCTAAAAACAGAGCATTTATAAAGTTTTCGGGTTCGAACGACATCCAACAACAGCAGCTGCTGATGCTGCTGCTGCAGGTCGCAGCGAAATGCGAAGTGGCTCGGAGCTTGGTTTCGGCAAAGAGAGGCCGAGGAAGAGGAGGAAGTTAGCGTCGAACTTTTGGAGTTGTTCAAAGATGCCGACAAGGATTGATCGAGTTCGATCAACCATAACGGGGCGTGTTTTGCTTGAAAAGACGAAGGAAATCGCCATCGAATGGGGGGAATGCGAATTAACGGGATTGTCGCGAAGAGGCCGGCGGTGCTCTCCTCCCAGGATTTTATCCCGGAGGTCATCTTAAACTCGGATGAGCCGAGACTTTCCTGTACTGCGCTCCCGGAGACGATATCCACGTTTCGACGCAGGAGGTGTTCTGTCGGGAAGTTTGGGAATCCCTGTTGCTTTAAGGAAGTCCGCCATCTACCGTCCCCCTCCCGTGCACTACCGGAGCAGACTCAGAAGTCTGGATGACGCCCATCCTGTTTGAAGAGTATATCCGGAAGTTGGATCACTCCCTTAGTCACAAAATCTGCATCGTCGTGGACAACTGTCCAACACACTACACCATTCCAAGTCTGAAGAACATTCCGTTAGTTTGTCTCCACAAAAACACCTTGTCGAAACTCCAGACTTTGGATGCTGGTGTCATAAACACGCTGAAATCCAGTTTTCAAAGGTGACTGACCGCCCACGTTTTCAAAGACTTCGTTCTCGGAGAATCTGTCGGATACACTCCAGATGGCCACCGATTCTTCTTGTTCTCTAAATTTTGGCCGAGAAAATGGCTAACCTTTTTCGCCCCGTGCTGGATTCGAACGACCAGAAGAACCTATTTATGATCAGCAGGCGGATTCGTCGGCGGAAGATCAAACGTTTTACCCTGTCTTGGAGAGTTTGAATCAGGAGGATGTGACGCTGGACGACTTGAAGCCGATAGTGATGTCGTTACTGGAATGACTCGGAACCGTCCCATTGCAAATTCTCGTGAACAGTCAGAAACCAAAGAGAAGAGCCTCCCCGTGATCCAAAGTCTGCTGCCAACTGTCTCGCGATGCTGGTTGAGATAGTCCTTTGGTTGGCGAGAAAAAATTCGAAATTGTCTGAAAGTTGGAAAATATTATCAGTCGACTAGCTGTGCGGGAAATAGAACAACAACGGCAACAAAAATCCTGTTGGATTTCGACACTTTACGATGTGCTCATGATGAGATGAATCTTTCAGTAAATCTTCTCTTCCGCGACCAGTCAGACCTTTCTCAGAAGCTTGATGCACGGTGTTGCCTTGTGATATTTTTGCACTGCAATAGAGTTATGAACTATTTTGAAAGGATTTTAATGTGTATTCTGTCTAATCTTGTATTTCGTATAATCTGATAATTGTTTCCGGTCCCTACCGATATCAGATTGATATATATACATATATACACTGTATGCTCTCTTTCTACGTATACATACGAAAAGTAAATGTTACTTAGAACACCACAACACATTGTACCTCTGTATTTACGCTTGAGATTTCCCGTTTCCTTCTGAACGCACCGGCTGGTCACTACCGTTAGAAAGATTTTAGTTCCTTTGTTCACTTTACCGGTGTCCCTTTGATGTCGACCCTGACGAAATTTTCTGTCATCCTACTGCAAGTTTCGAACCAACAATGTCTCGCGGAGCGCGCGGTTCACCGGAAAGGGGGAAAGTTCGGGCCCCCACAAAAACGTTGTGTTGTGTAAGAGTTGGGTCCAGGGAGCCTCTGAGGCGGACGTATCATGTTCTAAAAACGAGCAATAGTCGGACTCCCTCCTTCCCACACGACAAGGTGTGTGTGTGTCAGATCAAAGAGTACAGGAACTCTACGATGGTCGGATTTACGTCCTGCAGTTGGCAGTTACCACTTATCAATCAACTGCAGAGTCATGCCATCTCGAAATAAAAGTGAAAGAGGATTTCGGGTATTTCTCTGCGAAATATCTGATTTAAGAAAAACAATATTTACGTTCACAAATATAAAGATCTTATAAATAGTAAAATGAATCTTAATTTTTTGAGTCTACTCTAAACCCAAGTCTGATTTTATACATTTTACATTGCTTCGAGAAAACGTTTTTTTAAATAACGGACGAATGAAAATAGCACTTGAAAACATTGTTGAAAGGTTTAGAAAAAGGGACACATTTTGCATAATTTAATCAGTAATATTATCCGTTTATTTATTTTATTATAAAAATATCATTCAAATTTGAAAATTATTTATACAGCTGCAAGCTAAGTTTAAATTTCCACTGATATATACATACATACCACAGAATTTTTCTCAAAGAAGCAATGATTTTTACCAAAATCTTCACAACAGTTTTAATTATAAATCTTATCTTATTCAGATTTTTTTCTATTTTTTTTCAAAATGTTCTTAATCTTTTTTTAAAAAATATGCAAAACTCCAAAACCTTTTATGGCAAATTTTAATGAAGTCAAAAGTCCATACCTGTCGCAATATTTTCACTGGTATTAATTGTAGAATTTTATGAAATCCTATTTGGACCAAAGTGGTTTTCTTGCGTAACCAGCCATCCTCACTTTTTTTCAGCTAAATTTCTATAAATATCAAACAGCTGCGATATGATTAATTGTGTTATCCTCATTCAAGGAGCCTACCACTGTATTGAAGCTTGCTGCTCTCTGAAAAAAAACTGTCGTAAATAAATAGTGCTCAAATATCACGTAATTTCCCCTTTAATCATCGCGTCGTCGAACAGTCGAATTTTGAAGCCACTCGATATTGATAAAATTGCAAGCTCAGAAACATTAGATGTTTTGAAGACCCTTAGTAAACTTTGCTCTCAAACATTCCATAAAATCTCGTGCTAAACACACACACGGACACATATAATTTTTCTAATTTTTCTCGTTCCGCTGTCAGAACTTTTATTTTCGATCCATCATGAGTCGTGAGCACTATTTAAGAAAAGAAAAAGTTTTCTGGGCTATTATTGCAATCTTATATTTTTCATTTTTTTAATAGAAACAACCTGAACAGATTTGTTGCTAAGAGTTCCCATTTTAAGCATATCACTGCTGATTGTGATTCGATTTCAATGCTAAGATTACAAACTAATTACATTTTTGTCGTTGATAAATCAGAGACCGTCATTTTGTGTTGTAATATTTTTGGCTCTTCTGAGGAAACAGGACGTCAGGACCCGTACAAACGGCGTCGAACACGCCATCTTGCACAACTATGACACACTCAGTTGTTTATGGTCTTCTTGACAAGAAAGCCATTGCACTCCGATCATGTTCTAAAAGTATCGTAATTTTAAAATTTACATAAATTTCCTTCAAAACCATTTTTCGGTCATCGAGTAGTAAATTTATTAAATAGACATCAGTGTTCAAATAGCGGTTAAGTCTCGACTGCAAGAGAACTAGAGGAAAGGATATATATTATTTCTTAATAGATACGAGGAGACTAATTAGATTATCCACAAATAAACGGCTCCGTAAAAGGTGATTCGTAGAAAGACTCCAATTTGTGACTGGATTTCTTTTTGAAAAAAAAAGATTTTTGTGCACTCCAGACAATGAATTATCTACCATGTTAACCATACATGGAACTCTTTAATAACCACAAACATGGATTCGTGAAACTTACTTTAAGAGGTTTTCTAAGATTTAAAAAAATTGATTTTAAAAACTTAGTTTTTGAAAAAATTAATTTCCCTGAATTCATAAATGTATATTTAATTGAGTAGAACGGGAAAAGTAGGCGTAACGGGAAGAAATATCTATTCACTGGCACCACACGTCTGCTTGTACTTTTTATTTTTTTGCGTGTTTCCGAATATGGTACTTATAAGGTATTTACCATTTCCCGCTACCCACAACTTCCTTGCTTTTCATCAAACGTCTTCAAATATGCATTGCAGTTGACTATAGCATGTAAATACAGTATCATTGGAAATTATGCAATCTGTATTAGTTTGTAAGTTTTGAATAAATATCTCGAATTTTGTGATTCCAACATTTAAAAAATAAAATATCTTTAAAAAAACAAGAAACAAACGGGTAAAAACGTACAAAATCTCTAAGACAGGAATTCCAAACCTCTGGTAAGTGCAAAACTTTTCTTAAATTCCCATCGCTGATGCTAATAAAATTAAGCACATTATTTAAAATGCAAAGTTTCAGTTGGCGTTCAATAGCATTCAATTTCGATTTTTACCTATTTTATGCTCCATTTCACATGCAAAGTTTAAAAATTTTTTCTTTGAGTGAGCTCACCAAGCCCCCAACCCAAACCCCTCCCTCCAATTTTTCTCGGGCGAACTGGTGCCCTGACTTTAGGTTTTGTTTGATTTGGTGGTGAGACAATTCTAAAATGCTGGGAACCCCTATTCTAAGGCAAGTGTTATCTTTAACCTTGTTTTGTTCCAGTGGAGAATTTGATCTATTGCCAAGCACTACTCAAAAAGTCTGAAAAGCCTACGTAATGTTCAGTTTAATGTTTATATAGTTTTAAAGTTTTTAAAATTTTGTATCTGATGGACAAAAATGCCGACAATTAAATATCAATCTTTATCAATAAAGGCCAGTAAACACTGTATAAACATGAACTTTAGTGAGTCGGTAAATACGAGAATTTGTCTGGTACCATGACAGGGACAATTACCTTAACGTGACAGCCAAATTCTTTCTCTTAAAGATATGATATACGTAATGTCCCATAGTCTTGCTTTAACTTTCTTGTAATTAGTTACTTAAGCTCATAACGTTAGAAATTTCTTTATAAAACCCGGAAAACTTTCATACTTAAAAAAAATCGGTAAAATTTAGAACCATTCTTTTTATGAATTTGCGCGTCCAGCAGATCCGTTTTAGTCGTTGGTTCCGTGTTCGGACTGCAAGAAAAAAATACGCAAGTAGCGAAAATCTCGGTACATTTCAAAGTTTCTACGCGTGGTTGACCTGTATTTGTGTTGCTTCAGGGCTCTCCATAAGGATGGTGCTAAAAAAAGGGGTCTTTGTGGACGGGCGAGAGGGAGACTGTAACACGAGCAGAAGTTTCTGGATGGGTGGATTTAATCAGCTCCTATTCATCTCTCCGGAGATGGAATAATCTGCAGTGAGCGACTATCTTACAATCTAGTTCCGCCTGTCTCCCTGCGGTCTGAAATGGAGATGGGGCTGACCGCGTCAAGGACTGATTAAGTTGATGGTCGCAACAAATCTCTAAAATAACCGAACAGCCAATAAAGCAAAAAATATTTCTCGCTCTGTTGTAATAAAAAAAGACGACTTTAACTCTGATTTATATACGCGCAGTAGACAAACAGTTTCTTTTGCCAAACTTTTACAAGTTATACAGAGAAAGAAAAAATGCATTCATCATTTTATTGATATCCATCTTGGTTATGTTTAATTACATAACCGAAATAATACGGGAAACAGATCGCTAATAATTATCTTTCCTGTTATGAAAATGTTGTTTCATTTCTAATAACATACGTATATAAGAAATATTATGCATCAGATTTTAAAATGCAGTGATGGAAGGGTTAATTCGCTTTGCAGTGCTTCTTTTCTCGGCATGGCTTGTTCTTGGACAGCTTTTTTTGATGAAATGCCGACCCAACTGTTTGAGGGTTCTTAGGGAGTTCTTTATTTCCAATATGCAGTAACAACGCTGGAATATGAATCCAGTCTACTACCTCTGTTACGGACTAATTTACCTATCTTTCGTCAACTCTTTGGTGAACAAATTGCCTTTTCTTCCTATCTAACAGTTCAGATTTTAACTGATCCGTAAACAGCACAATCTTTGACACTTCATATTATTTCTTGCTTGTCTCTGTTGTTCTTTTCTCGTCCTAACAATAACTGCACCGCTACTTTTCCATTGGAACACTCCTTTGAGACCCTTTTTTTCAATACCGAAACACAAAAGTCTTTATTCATCTTCTTGAAATAAAAATCATTCAAAAGTTCCCGACTGCTCTTTCTTCTGGCCAGCGATGCATCAGACATCTCTTCTCACCTTCGTTTAGGAATTTCTTTCTTCCACGGCCTGGTTTCTTAATAATACCATTCCCCCCACAAGGCATGAGGCCATACTCGCGGAAACACGACGTGTCTTTGGAAGACAATTTAATTTTAAAAAAAAAAAGATTTTATATTAGTCTTAATTTTTCTCGTTAAAAAATTAATCGCCTCAACCGAAGTTGAAGTGACAACCACCATTAATGTGCTGCAAATGGTGTGTCAAACACTCAAAATCCGTCGGTTGTTTTGGAGCGAGGCGATTTTCAACACCCGCTTATTCGTTATTAAGTTTGGTAAATAAAGCAACAAGCTAAATCATTTACGGGTACCCACTGTAAGAGAGGTTAAATGTCGCCGTAATGCGTCACAACAGCCGAGAGTAGAGAAGTTTTACATAGCGAATCAATTGCACGAAAAAAAATTTTTTTTTCTTCTTCTAATTCTTCCATTGTTATTGTGTTTTGGCCTTTACTAAGTTTATCTTTCTTCGTTATGGAAATTTTTTTTTTTTCTTTAGACGTTCCTTCTCATTTGTTTCCACTTTGTATTGGCAGACAATTTGTCAATTCCAGACATAGATTAATACTTCTGGAGGTGGGAGAAAGGGTGTTTAAGAGCAGTTACATCCCCTGGAATTCTTCGATTTGAAAAAATCTGCAAAGTTGTTTTCTTTTCTTTTTTTTCCTCTTCCTCTTCTTTCGAAATTCCTATATACATTATGTTATTCTTTATTTACCAAACGGATTCGTAGATCGTCATCGTCAGCCTGGTAGTGACGAGGGCGGCCGTTGGTCTTCGAGAGACCAAGGCGCGCACGCTAAGCGTGTTTTGCGATTCCCTCGGGGTCTGTGTAACTCCCCTTGCGGGAGGGATCTGTCACCGTTACCGTACACCAAAATAAACAACGCAATAATCATGCGGAGGGGGAATGGATATTATGAAGAGTCGGCCGGATTGTTTGGTTGCGCAGACTTTTGTAGACATTCGCCGCCGCAGTCTCAGCCGTCTTGCCACGCTCTCCAGCCATTTTGTTACCAAGGGAAACGATTTTCTCTTTAATGAGAGAGAAACTACATCGTGCGTGATTTAAGCGACCTTCTGGAATCTAACAGCGGCCAACCCGTCTGAGACTAGTTTGCGATGCGTAGCCTTTTAATGTTCACCTTTCACAGCGGTCCAGCGAAGCACCTTGAATGGAAATCTAAAAGCAAGACACAAACTGCAGTCGCGCCCTGCCAACAAGCGCACGATCTGTGTCTTATTATTCACAGACACGTTTCCTGGCTCCTCTCTTTCTTTCTTCGCTTGGTTCTTTCCTTTCCGAATTCTCCACGAAGGCCGGGGGTGGCGCTAATAACTTTGAGCCAGTTGTTTGCGGGCACGTGCAAAATTCTCTGGGAGAGGGGTATTCGGGAATTTTTATTGGCCGTACCCCCCTCAAACCAGGAAATAATGATGCTCTCGGCCTATGCCTTTAATTCACCTACTCAGCTTTGTAAGGCCGCTTACGAACCTCTGCGGGAGGGGGGGGGGGGGGTTCTCGACTTCCAAAGGTTGTGCAAATGTGGCCCGATAAAGGAGTGGAAGGTTCAGTTGAGCCGCTGTCTGAAACAGCTCACCGGCTACGGCCCCTCCTCTACACAGCTCGAGATTAAGGAGAGCGGACCGTTAACAGTCCGGTTGTTTATGGGCAGAGTGCGTGGCCGTTCACGTCCGTACTTCGCGAAGGTCGTAGAAGGTCGCTGGATAACAATGGCTCCCCCTTTTAGCATTGTACACCAAAATATCTCGCTTATCTCCGATGGCGAGATAAACAGCCAGTCGCTCTGCCCGCTTCTCCTCTGTGCAGTTCATTATATTATTTGACGATTCGCACAATGAGATCCAAAAAATGCCGGTAATTTTTGAAGAAAAATAAAAAATCCTTTAAACTGCTAATCTTGGAGAAGATTGCGAACTAAAATAAAATTTTAAAAATTAACTTTCAAATCAAACTATTTAATAAACAACAACTAACAACATATCTGACTCGGAGTACGATAACGATGGAATCAGAAGCGATCCTATATTAATAGGTAAAATTTTCCTTTTTATCGAACTCCTCTCCTGTCTTTCCAGGTCGAAGAGCATCCTTCAGCAAGCAGTAAGCTGGAAGGGAAGGGGGTGTGTGGAGTTTCAGCCTAAGTAGCCAGAGTTATCTGGGTGTAGCGGGAGGCTCTCGATCGATGCGCAAGGTGCGAGCCAGTCAAGAGTTACCCTCGGAACCTCTACCACATGTACCCAGAAAACCCTTCGTTTTAGTGACATTAATTTTCCTATCAGTAATACGAACGAAGGTAAAAAAAAAAACACAACAACAACAAACAATCAAACGATAAATATATCAAATTAATTTCTAGTTCCTTAAATGTTTTAAGGAAATTTTATTCTGGGTGGGTGGGTTGGAATTGACGGGCCCTGTTGTGGAGAGCCGTCTTTGGTGGCGAACCTGCTGGTGTCAAACAGGCCCCCGACATCAACGACAAAAGGCCAGCCGCTTGTGCGCGTGTACTTTCCGCGGAGTCGTTCACGAGAACTGTGGTTTGGGAGCTTTTTTGTCTGCGAGCAATCTTGGCACCATCTGTTACCACAAAGACAATGCGCAAACAGTGTCTTTATTTCGACCCCTTCATTCAAATTAAGACGTTGGTGAAAAAGATGAACAGCGGCTCTCCCTCCCCCAGCTTATTCTCCACTTCCCGTCAACAAAGTCTTGAAAGAGTCAAACGCGATGCACTACACAACTTTCCGTCGGGGCACCGGCCAAATCAGTAAACTTTCAGACTTTGACAAGCCCGACCGAATATCGTTTATTTTCGCATACAAATGTACATTTATATAATTCTCATATCCCGTTCCCCCCCCCCCACTGGAATTCTAATCAGCAGACACGGAACCGTCGACAGACATTCTCCATTTACCACCCACTTTCCTTTGCAACAAGCTGTATTCCAATGAGGCTTATCACTGTTCAGACCCCTCCTGATGATTCCTACGGCCGTGATTGTGTACGTAAATTCGTTTAAATTGCTATACATTCATACGAAGCACATGGATTAATGAATGAGTAATTTACTCATTTTTTTTTTTTCAACTCGATAAAACCAAAGCTAGAGTCTCAGCTGCCCAGGTGAAAACTGGCCCGGCTGGCAAAGACGACCTATTACTGCGATTTAATTAAGCGTCGATACGACCTGTACACGAGCGGGCCTGACTTTGGTTATTTACAATTGATATATATATGAAAGGTAAACGGGATACGACGCGCAGAAACAAAGAAAACAAAACAAAGCATATCCGCGTCCGCCAAGGAGTTATCTTTGGAGGGGACCAAACAATGCAAGCTGTTCGGCGCGGTTACCTGCCGCGACGACAGGGTTAACACGGGTTACGTAGAACGGATTTTAGTAGAGAGTGGCGGTCAGCTGCTTCACATAAAAGCAAAATGGCTGACTATAAGTTAGAAAGTCAGAATCGAAAGATCTCCGTCCTGACCAGAAAACCCTGTTCTCCAGGTTCCATCGGTACTGGTATTTAAAACTTTCAGAATCTTTATAGGTGTGCGTGTAGTATTGCTAATAATTATGGAAACTGAGAAAAACCTGGATATAAAATGCAAGTAACACGTGACAGGATCGCATGTAGTGCACTGGTTATTTGTCGTGCAAGCAATCAGAAAGTGCCACACCGGCAGTGACGTCATTGTAGTGCGACGAATAATGTGGCTTCCGGAAGGAAAAAAATATATATCACATGATAAACATAGAAATCAAAAGTTTTAGTTAGTGAGACCTGGTCTATGTTATAGATTGCAACCAGAGTTCGTATTTCAGAAAGCTATATGCAAGACTGAGGACACAAAACTGATAATGTTGATAATAATTGCAGTTGAGGAAGAAGGCCAAACTCCTCAAAGGCGATGTTAAGTACCCACCCTATGGTGTTCCTTAAGTGATCAAAGACGAGACCGTGGAAATCTTGCGAATGATCGAAGCTGCAAGTACAGTTGTTAACATTTCTTCTCGAACAGTAAGATGCCACATTAGCGCGAAGAGATTTCATAGGATTTGTAACCACTCGAAAATCTTTGCCCGGGAGAGGCAACCAAACGGCAAGGGTTAAATAGGCAGCATAAATGAAACAGTTGGATGACCAAACCTGGAAGAAGCTCTTTACCAATCAATCCAAGTCTAAACGGCTTGCTAATAACCAACGGCAGTTTGTTCGAAGACGGACCGGGAAGCGGTATGTGGAGGTCTGCATACATCGGGTAAGGGTCGGATCGATACAAGTGCGCGGGGAGGGAGAGCTGATAAACAGCTTAGAGTGTCGGGGGGATCTGTATAAAATCGAAGACATACTGATTGCTGAAAGGTGCAAGACAGCCCTTATCAAGCATGCGATTTTCCCCAGAAAGTCGCCTCATTAGGCGAGGATCCATCTTCCAACAGGACGGTGACAGACAATGGAGAAAAACTATCCGAAGCGTAAAGAAACTGATGAAACACCCACAAAAATGCACTCGGCCCGCACAAATGCCTGATATGAAAACCAATGAGGTTATATGACCACTGAGAAAGTCAAAAGGCAACCGAACATGTTAGATGAATTGCGAAAAGTGTTACAGGGTATTTAGAACACTCTACAGTCATACATTGATGACCTGTATGGGGGGGGAGGGCATGAAAACAAGGTGCCATACTCTACATAAAGAGAAGGCTAACTTGCAAACTACTAACGCACTGTAGAACATTAATTTTGTTTTCTATATTTTCTGAGATAATACACTGTGTATGCATTGCCTCTCCCTGTCAGTTGCAATTATTCATTATTTGTGCATATCCTGTGTTCTCCCATGATTATTTACAATACTGTATTATTATTATTTTTTTAATGTTCAATTCCTAGGACGCCAAATTCAACATCAAATATTTTCCACTGGAAAATATTACATCTTAAATACGTCTATACATTGTGTTAATCGCGAACACAAGGAAAGGTAGACTTTTCTCCAGCTTTGCAACATACCATTTAATCCGTATCGTTGAATATGTTTGCAATCGACAGTCATTTCCTAGCAAGAGAGGAAAAATTCCCAACTTCTATGCTACGGGTCACCGGTCACCGACCCTAACTTGTACTTCAGTATACACTAATGTTCATTTACAGTACCTTGCCATAACAATAAAATGGAAGCCTGCTGTTATTACAATTATTCTTTCTTGTCCTTTTTACAACAAACAGAAATTCTTTGTCAGTACTTGGTCGGGACCTTTTTTTCTTTTTGTAGCAAGGAAAGAGAGACTGACCTGTTCGGAGTTCAATTTACAGGATGTTGTATTACGATCTGGATCAGGTTCTGTGCGACAGCTCCCTTTAATTCCATCATATTGTCGAGAAGCAGACAGGCTGTTTCAAGATGACGATCCACAGGTGCTCAACCAGATTCGTATTAAAGCTTTTGGTACCCTGGAAAGAATGCCTTGATCCCTCAAACAGATCACACGAGTTCCGTGGCATGTGGCGGCATCCTCCTGAAGAATAAGGACATCGAATTTCAGTATTCCTTGTTAGTACATTGGTGTGACATGAATATTTAAAATGGCAACGTACTTGGCGGAATATAGGTGTTTTTCTACAAACGCTAATTCTGTTTTTATACCGCGACACATTGTGGACCATACGATCACGCACCTGCACACTTGACCGTAAGCCGAAGACATTGGGGCTGGAGGTTTTCCCTTAATCCGACATCCAATTGCTGAAACCCGGACTCACGTTTTCTTTTTTTATTTCTGCTGCATGGCTAATATGAGGGGCAGAGTCTCGACGGCGAGTAATAATGGCAGTGTCACAGATAAAGGTCTTCACATCGTGACCATGGTACATCCACTTTCGGGTCTAGTCCACAGTCCGAACTGTCTCTGTCGCGACATCCGGGAAACAGAGAACTATCGCGAGGGTCCACTTGATGGCGTACGGGGACTAGTTATTTTCGAAAAATAAAAGCCCAACAAGAGAGAGACGAATCACACCCGAAATGTCAGACTCTGCCAGACACATTTATATTTATGAGTGACCAAATTAAGAAGGCAAACATTACATATGCGTAACTTTCGTAGAGCTCTCGAGCAATTCCCTCTCTCCCCCCCCTAACCAGATTAAAATAGAGAAAAACAAATAGAAACAGTTTACCGTTCCATTGCTGCTAATATGTTATAATAAAGCGATTAATGCAGATTATTAAAGCGCTACCATCAGCGATAAGTGCAGACCAAAATGAACAAGCAAGAATTCCCTAGAACTCTCATCAATCATAAACACAGTCGTCGGGGGTCACAAGAGTTTCAAAGCATATACACGACCCCGATTTTAGGGCGATTGAAAACCTCGAAGACCGACACGGGCGCTGCCGTGAGCCCTGCGAACTCGGGTAGGCGATGTAAAAACAGACATCAATCACCTTCCGTTTACTATCTTTACGGGCGAAAAGGAGAGCAAGTGGATTTCATGCGAGACGCAGAGCCAGCGGTCTGCGAGATCCGGGGGGCGTCGAACGTCGACTTTTCCTGTGGTGGTGGGTGGAAGGGGAGAGGGAGTCGTCGAAACAGAGCCAGAAACAAGTCTATCGTCACCGAAGTCTGGAACCCTGATTAGAAGGCTTTGGATCTGCAGGAAGTTAGGTTCAGCGTTAGATGCTACGCCCAAATGCTTTTCCTCCGCATCTTGTTATCATTAGAGATGGGGTGGGAGTTGGAAGACGATGTAGGCATTAGCTTCAAGAAAAAACAGGGTCCTTCTTTGAACAAATTCTCCTATAATGAGCGCCTAAGGCGCACACGTGTGTCAGATATGAGCACATAGAGGCCCCTCCACCAGTCGCCATTAACATCCGCTCGTCTCCTGATGTTCCCACAAAACTAATAGTTACGCGCGGTTTTTTCTCTTTTTTTTTTGTTTTGTTTTTTTTTTTTTTTAAAGGGAAATTAATTTTCAATTATTTTTTTGAAAAATCTATTTATTTATTAACTACGGTATTCAAATAAACTAGTTTTGCTTGGGATATTTCCGTTTATTTATGATGTTTCAATGAAAATCAGACAAGCCAGTAAAAACTCTCAACGCAGATTATACTAAGCTCGCTCGTGATTTTGGAAATATCGATCAGTCCTTTCTTTATTAATTACAGGTAACCAGTGGTAAAAGGAAAAAAAAAACCTTTTCACTGTCAAAAGTATAATTAGCAACTTTATGGTCATAGCTTTTATTTACGATCGGACAGCGATTTCCAGTAAAATTCGAAACTCCTAGCTCCTCCATCTTCAATACCTCAGATCCCAGCAGATGTTGTTACCCTTGGGGATGATGTTGTTCTTTTTAGACAAGCGAGCAGCAAGACACTAATATCCCATTAATTGGTCACGTGTACGCCATTAGGTAGAGATGATGGAAAGCTAGCAAAAAGATTAGCGCCCCCGTGACAGCCTAGTTGTGTAATAATTCCAACAGCGAAATACGAGATGAAGGTAAAAGGGTTAGGACTTGTTTGTCAGAATCGTGCGAAACGGAATATTTTTAAAAAAAAACACAAACTCCTGTTTAATTATTGCAGTAACATTTAAATCCAAGGCGAAAGCAAATAATTTCAAGATTAAAGGTTTAGAAATGACGTAAGAAAGAGTTACATTAAAGTTTTGACTTTAAAATGCAAAATTAGTTTATATTGTTATAATTTTCTTGAACGGTTAAATTTGTTCCTGCTACATTTGAAATAAACAAATAAAGAGTGATTTCAACACGTTGGATGGAAGTTCTCCAGATAAGATATCAACCCACCCATAGGCCGTTTTGTATCCCGTCACGAAGCTGCAGACAGCATCAGAGATCGGCCGATATCAGGTCAGCCCCGTGCTAGACGCAGCATCAAGGCAGATACGATTTGGTTATCCACAGAATCGCTTCCTAACAGCGATGTCATAGACTAGAGAACCCCCTATATCACAGATCTTGGAATGGTGTACGCCGTTCTCTCAGGCTAATACCAGGGTCCAGGTGAACCAATCCTATGAACGGTTTTCAAACTGCTACGTCACCAAGGCATATTTGGCGGAGCACGACCAGGGCGTGTGTAAAGACTAACCTTAGGCAGATCCAGAACAGGGAAACCCAATGGTATTCAGGCGATATTCTGCACCTGCTTCTTCCTCTGCACCCGACGTTGCAGCAGAGCAATACGATAGCCACCCACCCAGCAAAGCTGACGACAAGCTTTGTTAGGGCAAGCCAACGAAGTGGCTAGGATCGGGTTTAGATCACTCAAAGTTTTCCCCACAGGTTTAGTGACAAAGGCGAAGCCAGCATCCCTGCTGCAAGGAGGATGCAACAGATACGTCAGTCTGCGCGCGCGCTGTAGATTTCATACGTTAGCATAGCAAGAGAAGGCAACGAGTTCCTGGAAAACTGGTATCATCTGGCATTGCGCCATTCGAAGACGTGGACGTCGAGCGAAAGAACTGTGTTGTCACAAACTCCATTTATGCGAAACTTCACATAGAGATTATAACATTGCAAGTTCAAAAAAACAAACTCGAATACATTGAAGTATAACGATGATATACATAGCGAAACGTTCAATTCTGAGCTGCATTCGAAGATGAGTGATTTAACGTTACTCGACCATCATCAGACTGGAAGTTTAAGGAAGGAACTCTCATCGTAACGTCGTGGGTTTCTTTACCGAGGCAAGGAAGAAAAATTCATTTTCGTGTCGGGGCCAATATATATTAATTTTTTCCCCTTAATTTGTGATTGACCTGCAATTTGTTTTTCGAAATTCCGCTCGGTTTTTTCCTCGGGGGGAAAAAGTCGTCCCGACCAGCCCAGCGGCTGTAAATGGCTCTAAGCCGAGACCGCCAGATGCGTTCTTTAACCCTCGCACTATCAAAGTGCAGCAGATTCGCCGTGTGGGAATAAAATAAAATCACTGCCAATAATTAAAAAAAAAAAAAAATTTTTTCCCTGTTTTAAACCCCTATCTATCAAATCAATTTAATTTTTAAATATATTCAAAATGCTCGCTTTTCTGTACCGGGGTACTTATGGCGCCGATTTCCTTCCACATCGATCGTTTTCGGGCGGAGAGCTACAGAAACAGAGCGTGCTTACTTCACGTGAGGTTAACTGCTAAAACTTCAGATTGTCGCCTCGTGTCTTCTAACCAGCGAAAGGTGTTCTTCACTGGTACAAATATAAGGCCAAACCAAAATAAATATATACGTCCGCAAGATCAGCTGTAACCCCTTTGCTGTCAGAAGGTGGCTGATCTTCAGCTTTCTGCACTGGAAGTGGACTACGCAAACCAACTGCCACGGTTTCCTCCGAGCCGTCACGAAGTAAAGAGAAGCGTGGTTCGTTGGTGTCGATATCGGGGAAAGATCTTCATCACTGGAAACGCTTTCTTGAGGAAGGTGGGCGTTACCGGTCAAGTGCATCCCTGGCTGATTCTCCACTGTGTCCATGATGTCCAGGTGCCTCAGAGATGCTCCGAAGATAGACAAATCTCTTCACGACACCATACCTTCCGGATAAGTTGGTCGATATCAGAACAAAATTACAGAGAAATCATTATGCGACATATGTATTCGCATTTCATGATTACGACCATTCTTTAGAAACAATACGGCGCTACGTTTTAAAGGGATCGACCAGGTATTAGCTTTGGGGCGAAATTATTTTTACCTGAAATATACAGCATGAAGCCTCTGGGATGGAATAAAAATAGACAAATGATCGCTTGCTTTCGGTTTAAAACTATAAACGAAGCTAGCTGATTTTTTTTATTAAGCTTGGCAACGCCATTCAAATACTCATGCAATAGTAGCATCAGTAGCGTGCATTAAACTGATTTTTTATCAAGAGAGTATCACCTAATATGACGGAAGCCGGATGATATTATCATCAGTGAAATCATCTAAATTTAGAAGCTTTGGTATCATTTATTCTTGCTTCTGCTGATAACGACAATTAGGATTCATCGTAAGGCAGAAACCAAGCCGGGTTCCCTTGCCCTAACCAGATACTATAGTCACTAGCCAAGTGCTCAATTTTTTCTATGGTACTCAGGAAGGGGACCGGCTACTACACCTGGGCAGAAAGTCCCTACTATAAACCATCACTTCTATGAGACGAGGGGGACACGCGGCTGACTGGGAAGAAAAAGATAATGCTCTTTAGTTTTAGTTAATTCATGAGAATTTGCTGACTCTGTTTACCTCAAGTAAAGCTTGCCTACCTAACCTTTTACGATGCTGAAGGCGAATATGTCCGCTTCGACATTTATAGCCATTTGATGCTGGAATCAGATTTACCTCACGGCTTCAAAACTTTCCCCTCTATTGCGATGAGCGGAAATACTCGCGTCTTTGAGAGCCCCCGCAACTTCTCCGATCAGATTCCTAATTCCAATTTTTGGTAGGTAATTAAATTTCGAACTTGAAATCCTCAATTAAGACCAGTAGTAGTTAAAGTGCTTGCTCGGAAACAAAGGTTTACGTTAAAGCAATAACCAAGAAAGTAACACTCAAATGTAAGTAGAACGGAAGTAGTGCAATGAGAAAGTAGCCGGATGGTGTCGATGGCGATAGAACGTACATTTTCTAGTCGCAGGCGTTAAAATTCTGAATGTTTTTCTCTTTAGATGAATGGTGAGCAAAAACTGGGGAGGGGGGGTTATTGAATATACGGTTTTTAAAAAAATAAAATAATCCATATATACATATCGAGTGTATCAAAATGCGAAAGAATTTATTAGTCGTGCGTGTCGAGTGATTGTTTATTACGTAGCGTAACTAGTCTAATGCCGTCTTTGTTCTTGAGTAAACTTCGCCTCGTCGCGATAGTGAACCCCGCATTCAACATAAAATAAGACGTCCGGATTGACGGAGTCGAGAAATCCGATCATAAACAAAAGAGCGAGCCCCACCTTTCATCCCTACAATCAGAAGCATTTACCTCATCTTTGTCATTTGTTCTAGGGGGTAGTTGTTTGAGTAGTGTCTCTGGCTTGTGGGCGCCGCCGCGTAGATCTGTTAGTTCGTTCATTCCATACAATATTCTGTTGCTCTTTCTCTCTCTCTTAAAATCGAATTATCTACGCGAGCTAAGTTTTCTCTCTGATAACAAAACTGCTTTGCCCATTTGTCTTTGTAGTCCTGGTCTGGTCAGGGGATTGCGTGTTAGCCGATTGGCATTTGAGCAACGATTCGCTTCCTTCGATCAAAATGTCACTGTTAAGCAAAATAAATAAAATTACGATAATCACCATTGAAAACGCAAT
Organism: Nautilus pompilius; assembly: GCA_018389105.1. NCBI lineage: Eukaryota > Metazoa > Mollusca > Cephalopoda > Nautilida > Nautilidae > Nautilus > Nautilus pompilius. The sequence continues at coordinate 122,281 of JACATO010000343.1, read as the reverse complement.
AAAATTAAAGTTTGGTGCCTGACGGCAATCTTTGGGAGCGCTCGTCGTTTAAGACCGGAGCTTGTGTTTACGAACTTAAGCTGCCGAGACGAAAAACAAGCGCGATGAGGAGCGATATCCTGCCTACTAAAGTGCTCTGCCTTAACACAGGAAGGTAGAGCTGTCGAGATCAATCTACGATGTACTCGTTAAGCATCTTTCTTGATGTGGGACCAACGAAGATGTTTGCAGCTTTAAGCTTGCTTCATCAGCAACAATTCGAGTCCCGAGTGTTCTTGTGGTCAATCATAAATGGTTGCCAGAACTGGGTGTGCCTTCGTCTGGACATAACATACAAATCTGAGGTATAGTGCCGCTCCTGGTTCCTCTAGAGGATTTCTTCTTTGCACGGAAGTGTCGTTGTGTAAAAATCCCTTTATTCCTTCCCGCTAAGGATTTGGCCTAATATTACCAGATTTGTAATCATTGTTTTTAATTTTAAAAATTAAATATTAGCAGCATTAGAAAAGCAAAACATAAGTACGTGTCTCAATACAAGGCACATATAAACACCATTTCCTCGTTCTTGAATACCGTGCATGAACCTTGATCGGCTATTACCACTACTCTCAGATAGCTGCCATAATCATTTATGCACCATAGGCTTCGCACCTGTATCTTTATTTTGCAGTGCATTTCATTATAGTTTAAGAACTTAAATTATTATTAGGCAGAACACATCCCGCATGAATTCTCGCCTAGATCTACAAGCTACCAGCTTTGACTTGGTCCAGCTGCAAGTACTCTTTCCATTTCTGCTGTGAAGTTGGTCTCGTCTTGATACAAAATTTAGGCGTTAAATTAGGTTTATAGCCGGGCTCTGCGAGACCCAGAACAACAGTCCATTCCAAAGTACAATGGTTCTGGATGTATGACATTACCCCACTCATACTACAAGATGTAATTACGGTCGAAGATTCCTAGATAAACTACAGACAGGAAGGTATTCTGATCTGCCTGGGCCTACGACCCATTTCACAGTGACGACGTTTATTTTATCATACCGAAACAGATTTTTTATAATGGTGTCAGTGCGCAATAAATTATCCGATAATTTACTGTTGTCGAATCCTTATTTCAAATTGATAACATGGGATACTTTTTCCAGAGCTAAAGTTACCATAAGAGGATATTTTATTTCCTTTAAACAATCAGGCTTTTTTTTTTAAAAAAAAAAGGATAATTATTATACAACCAGCCATCACTGCAGTGTGGGGGGAAAATATCATTTAAAGCATCATGAGACAAAGCAAATTCGTCTACAAACTGTTGCAACTATTTGCGGAATCCATTCCCTTTTCTTCTCATGCTTTATCTACGATAAAAACCAAACATTTTTGGCGAGGATGGTACGGTGCCGATGCCTTATAAACAGGAGGCACCTAATCGATAACCGATTCAACAAAGCGCCTGACCTTGATACCTGAGAAGAATGTAGGGCGTGACATGAAGAACAGGGAGTGATGGGACAACTACCATCGGTTTCAATGTCAGACCGAGGTAAATATTTGTCTTAAAAATTCGATGAAGCGAATATTTTAAATAAAATTCTAATGTACCAGAGAATGAAGACAAAACAGAAACAGTCGAGTAATACTGCCCACCACGGTAAGATATACCTTAGAGAGAGAGAGGTTGCTACCTACTCTACTACCGGTGTCGAGCTCGATCGAATTATCAAGGTGGCTAAAATAACTGAGGAATAGCCGTTTATAAATGTTCTCCTATATACAATTTGAGATATCATCTCTTATGTTCAAAATAGGAGCATAATCTTTGTTATACTGTTCAATCTAACAATATACATATGAAAGCATATATCTAAGAAAAAAAGTTAATGTAATAATTCGGAAATAATCGGGGGAAAAATTGCACACCCTCTACGATTTACAAGAGTTTAGCCTCTAAAAATAAAAAAACAAACTAAGAATGCTGTGATCATGAATCCAGGAAAGAGAGTCACATCTTATTAAAATGCCATAAATAATTAAGGTAATAACAAAGAAATGAAATAAATTAGAAATACGTGACCATTTTCTGTACTAACCGATTTCTTCTCGCTCCAGTCTCAGCGGAAACATTTCGAATTTACCAGCAATTTCGGCTGATGACTGAGACATCGCATGGAGCGTTAATAACTGACAAGCTACTACGTCTGTAAACTGACCTTTTAATTTGTCGCGAATTCTCGGAAATGTTCACTTCTAGCAGAAATCCATCGTAAAAACCAATTCTACCCGAGGCAATTTCTAACCAGTTTTTCGTCCGTCCACCATTAAGCATAGTCTAAGCTAACTTGTATTGTTTAATGTACACGAGAGGCAGCGTGTCCACGGCCGGCAGAAATCACAAAATGGTAAAATAGTGTGTTTTTAACAGAAAACCTACCTAAAAGCCTTGTCCAGAATAATCCCTAATTTTCAATCTTCTGAATAATACAGGAGGTTAAAATCATATCGCCAAAATTCTATTTGCGCTAAGCCTGCTCCCACCACCGATCGCGCCAGTTCACCATTTACAGATGTATAAACAGGAAAATGCGTTTTCAACCAACTTTCTACTTACTTAGTGAATGAACGACAAGCAGGAATGGTTTGACCAATGCCTTTCTGACCCGTAATCTTCTATTGGAATTCAAAAGCAATGTTAAGTTTCTCCAAGCGAAGCCTTACACACGGAACCACCTGCTGCAAACAACCAAATGGTTCGGCTCCCAGTTTTATCGCAATAGTGGGTCTCGAAATTACTGTAAGTGCGATAAGAAAAATGGAGAGCATTGGGACTTTCGACAGTCGTCAGCCAACCTATTTCGCCTAAACATTTACCGTAGCCGTCTAAGAGAACATTTTAACGCCAATATTACCTTCTTTGCGGTGCTGTATTCCAGACGCGTAAACGGGCTGTGGTCGACAGGTCCGTCTCGTTTTGCTGCCCAACATACAAACAAGGGACAACAAAAAGGCGAGTCCCCCCCCCCACACCAAACACCCGATTACGCAGAAACTGACGTTTACCATAGCCACCTTCGCTGGAGACTGTACAACGTTTCTAAAGTAAACTGTCCCACTGTGCCAACATCGACCCCTCCCCCCCCACCTCTTCAAAAAGACAGGCACGCCCTCGTGGAAATGTTCGTTACAATCCATTATAGAAACAAAAACAAAATTCCCTCATCACAAGATATCTTAAAGTTAAGCATCAGCAAAATACAACTGCAGCAGCATTATACAAAAGGTTTTAAGTTTGGTTAATATTTAAGACAGCTTGGAATACACCCGGACGTGACACATCACCACCGAGAAACTCCGAACGCGGAAACACAGGACGAAGACACCGGCAGCAAAGTTAATTTACCTGACAACTGTCAACATTTAGCCTACCTTTTATCCATTCAACGTCGGCAAATATGACGTGAACCCTCACAGCTAAAATCTACAAAGCCGATTTTCAACAGCACACATAATCCGATTTCTTTTTAAGTCGTACTTAATATATTTTGGAGAAAACGCAGGGTTTTCATAGGATACTTCCATATACTAAATTTTGATGAGGCAGGGGGAAAAGAAAAAAAAGGTTATGAAAACTGGGTGAAGCACTGGCATTTATATCTTGACTCTCCAGTCAGTAGTTTTCTCAGACAGACAGAATCATCCTTTTGTCAGATTCATGTACTTTAGAAAAAAAGTATTTAATTAATCCTGCCAAGGAAACTACCATGTCAAAAACTAGTTTTTCCCTGTTCAATCCAGTTATATTCTTTAAATATTCACTATAAAAGTACCATTAACGATAATTTCAATAAGTAGTCCGTTTGTTTGTTTGGTAGCACTACTGCTGCTACACAAGTCTAGTGAATGACAAATATCTGGTTTGTCACGTTTTTATTGAGGAATCTTAAGTTGTTGAGTGAGCGACATTGCAAAAGAGAAAAATAGAAAATTTGCTTTCTAGTTAACTTTTAAAATAATGAAACTAATATTTTTAAGGGTAAATAAAAATTCTGATGATGCCAACATTATTATTTTGCGAGAAGCAATTTCAACAAGATTTTCAAACATGGAATTGTTTGCAGACTTGTTAGGACAAGTCATACATTTGTAGATAATGTTTACTAAAAACATTTAAAAATTAAAAACAAGACAACAATTATTTTAACTTAACTTTATTAATAATTAAAAGGATAAAAAAGAGAAAAAAGGGTACTTACCAGAATGAAAGGAAAAGCCTTTCAGCGCTTTCTCTCAGAAGGAAATAGAACTATAATTCAATAAAGGGCATGTCCTTGATATTATTGGTAGAAAGAAAAAGTGTATAGAAAAGGCTAATCAGTGAGGTAAACAAATATTTCAAGGCACAATAACTATATTAAAATTTGGAGAAAAAACTCAACCATTCTACCATCATGGACCACAAGGAGTAATCTGTAAACATGCATTTCAATGATATTAGCTAAAGTTTTAAATGACTTAATAATAACTGACAATCATTATCACAGCTTGAGAAAATACAATTGTTCTTTCAAAATAAATTAGGGAATTTCAGAAATTCTTTTAGTGTAATACAAAATCAGTTCAAAAAACAAAATACAAAATTTTCCTCAAAAAATTTTTTAAATGAACAGGAAGGATTAACTAGATCCATGTAATGATAAAACTAAATCGATGCATTTATATATTACCATAAATCAAAACATGCAAATTTGTGCTGAAAGCGTGTAAATGAGTGCATTCAGACACCACCAATCATATCAAGTACCAGATAAAAAAGTTTCCGTAGCTATGTAGTGCAATCATGAAATTCAGAAATATCAAAATTCTGCAGCTTTTAATGAAAAATGCACATGTACTTTTTATGACCTCAGTCTTTAAGGTAACATTTTCACTGCAGATAACAAGTATTGTTGCACATCAATTACATTAAACTCTTATCAGTTTCTTTAAACTTGCAGGCAAAACCAGCCATCGTATATGGTCTTAAGTAATTATGAAGTATCATAGGCAGTTTTAAAAGACCACAATTTAAAATTTTAATAAAGATAAAGGCACATGTACAATGTACTTTAGTTTTTTTCACAAACAGTGCAACAAATGAAATCTTTATAACTACTATTTATGCTTGAATGTGCTAAAATATCAGTCTGCTATACAGAAACATTACTGGTAATTGTAATGTTAGCAGCCACTGGAAAGAAATACAATCAAAGTTTGCTATACAACAACCAGCAAAAAAGCAATTAAATAGTTGAGATTAAGGAAGGGAGAAGGTTCCCTAATCATTATGCAAGGTTTTCTTCCTATGAAATAGTGATGGAGAAAGAATTTTAAAACCCAAACACGATGCTTTTTTAGTTTGTTTCACTTTTAAAGATACAAAAAAATTTTTTTTTAAAAAGTAAGTCTTTCCTATGCACAGATTGGATGTTGATATTAACAAAAATCAAACTGAACGTAAAATAAAATATTTGTGTATCATTAAAAAACAACTTACATGAATATATATATATATATCAAACTCATTGCACAATAGTACCATTGTTAAAGTAATAGTGAATATAAAACGAAACAGATGTTTGAAATATAGAAATAGTAGAAAATGAGCATCTAATCAATTCTTGAAAACATTGATACTGTCAGCTTTTATCTGATTTGGTGAAGCATTCCAAACTGAGACAATACAGTTACCAAAATATCATTTTCTAAATATGAACACAGAATTTCAGTAAAGTGTACACCATCTAGATACATGTATACCTAGCATAAAAAATGTACTTAACTGAATGCATTTTTTTTTGCTAGAATATTTTGAAAACAGAGTCTTCACCAAACACCTTTTAAACCTTGTAAATGAAACCAATCTAGCTTTCATTGTAACCAAAGTTAGTGATGCAAATAATTCCATTAAATTCACCTTTGAAACTTCAAGCTATTAGCATCCTCTACATAATGCGGGCTATACCTAACTGAATATCCCAAAAAGGGTCTAACTAATGATTTATGTAAAAAAAAAAAAAAAAAAATAAATATAAATAATCGGTTTTCAGGCATGGTCAACAAACAGCAAATATTTTGATTGGATTAACGAGTGAAAATACAAAATAGATAAAAGAAACCCTGGATAACTTCCATTGCAAATGCGAAACATTCTAGTTTAACCAATTAAACAATAGTAAAGTATAAATGAAAATTGACTGTTTAATTCAAAACATTTGCAGAGGATCAATAATTACATAATGCATTGATAATAAATGAAATAATTGCCGATCTACTGTAATCATTACCTACTAATTATATAACACACACACAGTAACCTCTTAAAAGCATAAACAAACATGCTCTTCCATAACAGAATTATTAAATTATGTAAATACCACTAAAAAGGCCTGCTTATATATACAGTATCATAGGTGAACTAGTAAGATTCTAACTAAAGTCAAATGACATCTTATCAATATTTTCCCTTACTGAAATTAGTATCACTTGCAGTTTTATAAAGCCTTTATAAAAAGACTAACAGCAAGAATAAAAAAAGTACAGCATACTATAAACTAATAAAGCATAGCAACCTAGCTGAATATCTTTAGTTAAGCTAACCAGATGGTGCTAAAGACTATGCAAAAACATGCTTAAAACTGGTAGGCATTTTTTTGGAAAAATTATCCAAATGAATACTACTGTTTATATGCGTGAACTAGACCAAAAGATTCATCTATGAAATGTAACAGATGAAACAGATTAAAATGTAAAAAAACATTAAAAATGACTATTTCACATTTGCAGGCATAATATTAATTATAATCCCTATTGGTAATTTAAATTTAAAACTGGATTACTTTGTCAACACAGTTCATGATAAAAAAAACGAGCTGTGTGTGTGTGTGCGCGCGCATACACACAATAAAAATTCATGAACATGCAGGCAATAACAATTTGTAGTATACTTAGCTGAAATACTATACCAAACTAAAAAGTAGGGTAAAATTTTTGCTAGATAAGGTATTGTAGAAATAATTTTAGAATTTTGCACTATCACTTGAATCTGTATCTATAACAGACAATAGTAGTATTTAAAAATTTAAAAAACTAACCAAAAAGCAATTACAAAACAAGTATTTGGCACATCATAGTTCACTGGTACAATTTCAGAATTATGGCTACACCATCAACAGTACCCCATTCACTAGAGACCAGTGAAAAGCTACTAGTTAAAAGCAATGATACAGTAAAGACCCATTTATCAGATTGCTATCTCAGAAGTATATTCCAAGCAGCAGTAACTAGTTAATTTCTTGGATACTAGCATACAAGTGAAGACGATTAAAATATACTCCTCTCAGAAAAATAATCAGGGTTAGCAAACATGCAGCACTTGCATGGCCTGTTTAGACATATTCATAATTCTAGTTAAAAAGGACCTGCATATCGAAAGAAAATCAACCATGACATTAACATTACATGTAATGTTAGTCATCTTTAGAAATGAGCAACCTTGGAATGTTGTGCACAAATCACTTCACCAGCAATGTGTACACATCTTTGCACACAGCCCATTACTATTTCCTCCATAAAGTTGCCACACAATTTTAGTCAAATATGCCTAGGCATTCCTAAACTGACAAAACTGAGATGGCTCAGCATAGTTGATGGAAGGATAACACAGGCCTGCAAAATATGGGTCATTGAAAATTGTCTCCAATGGTATAACTGATTATTATGTTGTTTGGTGTACTGATTTCAAATATGACCAATATTTTTCTCTATCACGTAAGGATTTTTCACAAAGTGAATGCAAAAATATGGGAAGAGAGATTATTAATACATTCTGGTTGAAACATTTGCAAAAAAAAAAAAAATTTTTTAAATAGTTTCATTTACAAAATTATTAAAAGAAAACCATTCTCAACCAAGAGCCTAACAGTTCTGCTGCATCTTTAGGAAGACTCATTCTCTAAGTCATTCAATTCAAGCTGTGAAAAAAGTTGGGGCTCGCTGCTGCCTGAAACATCATGAAAGTCTTCATCAGAATCTTGGCCTTCTTTTTCAAAGTCTTCAGGCGTGTCTTCTAGAGGTAAAGGTACCGGTATACCTGGGCCACGAGGTAGAGGGCGTATTGTCAACGAGAGGTTCGAATAGAAAATTTCTTTATTTTTTTTTAGATTGAACCCCTGTACGTTACACGAACAAAAGTAACAGTCATCACTGCGATTTCGGGGTTCCCTCCAGATCATAGGGATCCCAAAACGGAAAGTTTTTTTCTTACCTTGAGACCACTGTCGGAGTTCTTCCACACAAATAGAACACACTTTATGTGGGGGCCCAGGACTTATCCTAGTCACCAAGTTTCACACCAAAATATGCATAATACACTTTCTTAACAAAGTCTAATAGTTCTTTGCTGTTTATTCAATACAAAGTTCCCACAAATGTAATAAAAGTCATCAGGTGCATTAAGACAACCCCTTGCAGCCATTTAGTATACTTATAAACAGAAGAAAACCAGCAAAAAAAGTAAACTTCTACGGAAATGAGTCTGGAAAAGTACATTGGTTATGACAGAACCTTCTCACACAAAGATCTAGTTGCAACTGAATCCAAGTAGGGAGTATGGAGGGGGGAGCAAATAGAGTAAAAAAGAGAAAAATTAATTATAATTAATTTTTGGTTTAGAAGCTTAATACAGTGATTCTGGAGATAATGAAATAAAAAATTTGAGTTTATGGAAAAATGGTATGTGATGGAATTTTTTAAACTATTTTTATTGAAAGCAGCACCCAAAAATCTACAAGAATCAGCTATTAATTTCGGACAATTTTTCCATTGCAGGCCTGTGTAATGCAAACAGCTATCACTTCCCAGTATAATGTTCATCAGTGTCATTATTCCTAGAGCACTAACAAGAGGGGGGTTCAATCAAGGTTACACCTTCCTCCACAAGGATCTTTGTCACCTTTGCCAGATGAAACAATTTCTCAACAGCACAAACTCTTCAAAATGACCCAAGGAACCCTCTAACATAGTGATATCAACAACTGCACATGCAATGGATATCACAACTCAAGGTTGAACCTTGGCACCATGTACTTTTCACCAACATTCTGTATATAGTCTCAAGACATGGAGTGAAAAAATTTGCTATGCCATTATCCAGCATTGAAGTTGGCCAAACTGATTTTGTCATTTGAAGCTAGTGTCAGATACTGTTTATGAACAAAGCCCAAACTTTATCTTTATGAATGACAATACACAAGTTATCAGTGCTGCACAATCACCATTGAATCTGATTAAAGATGTCTGGAATTTTCTATGCCAAAGCCCACCTAGTCTCTCGATCAGCTAGAAGTGACTATGGTCAAAGAATGACATCATCACAACTGCTACATCTGATTTTGTCCATACCAAAATATGTACAATGTTTGTACAGAGACCAATGGCAGTAACACATTAGTCTTTTCTGCCAATGTTTGTGATCATTTTTATATTGGTATCGTTGCTCTTTTCAGCCAGTCATTTTGTTTTTGTCAAACAATTTAACTTAGCTTCTACTGGTATCAAACTTTTTATGAAAAGTTTAGTTTGATATGCAGATTTTCAACTAGAATATGCACACCCCATAATCACGACAGGTTTAGAAAAGCTTGCTTATTTTTGTTAGTAGTCTACTTAGGTCAATGGACTGAATTCAATCTAATCATGAATATAAATCTCTAATTCGACAAAAGCTTAATGTAAAGACAAAAAAAAGAAAATTTTAAAAAAGCTTACCTGTGAATACAAATTAAGCCCAATTACTAATAAATATTTGTAGTGTGAAAGCTAAGCAAATTATTAAATAAAGTAGTCAGTCACTCCTAAGTTAAAAATTTGCATATTGGTAACTAGAGATTAGAAAAGACAGAATAACACTAGTTTAATGTGTCAAGCAAATTATTATTAGAAAACAAAATACAGAAAATAAGCTTACATCTGCATTTTGTGATAATTATATTATTTGTAACGCTTGCATATAATTTTTACTCAACAAATATACAAATCAAATTAGCAAATTCAAAGTTTCTTCAATAATTATTATACAGGTTCTTAAAACATATTGGATAAAGTTTACATGTTAAAATAATAATAAGATTATATTTCATATCTCAATTTTTAAAAAAAATCAAAGCACTGCAATAGCCACTCTTCATTTGTTAGATATTTATATCTACTTGTCTAAAAATTTATCAATTGCAACATACTTAAGCATTTTCTCTCAGATGCGACTGTTTTCTACTTTATATCCAAGTTTTAAAACTTACTACTGTGGTTTATCAATCAATATTCAACCTAGAATTTATTTACAATTTCACAATGGTTTTAATAGCTATTTTATCCTTATTGTTTTATATGCATTCAAGTCGAAAAGAATTCTCTTTCCAAACAAATGAATAGGCAGCATTCAGAACAATGTTCTTGAATTTGAAAATGTCACACAACCAGTCAAGAGCTCACCACAGAATTCTATCCGCAACCAAGACCAGACATTGCTAGTATTCAAGATAGTAAAGAAATACAATGTATGCATTTCAAGAGGTACCCCAATAGATGCACAAGTTACAAATGAAAATAAATGAAGTTAACCAACAGAATATTGCAAAGGAATGTAGCTGCTGCTACAGAAATTCCAAAATAGGTAGAGTTTAGATTATGCAGACTGCTATAGAACTAAGCATTTATTTTAGATATCTATGCTCTTAAGAGAAAAATGCTTTAGAGCATTTTATAATTTTACTGGTCAACTTACAAATTCATACTGCAGAAAACATTTCATTTACATTTCTCTATCTTCCAAAAATCTAGAACTGTTGGTAGTTTACTTTTGCCAACAAGATTTAATACTGGTAATTAACTAAGTGACTGGCAACAATCAGTAAATATAGAGAGCATGCATTTCAAACATTAAGCTATTATAACAAAAGTCACTAGATAAATTATAATTTCGTGGTTTATTCTAAAAAAAAAAAAAAAAAAGATGATTTGGAGGAGAAACATTTTTACACTACATTTAACAGAAAAATATTACTAAAAGGTTACCTTGTATAAAAGTTTATTTTCCATAAAGGGGCATCAAATGAAACCATAAGTGTTGCCATAACCTTTTCAGTAATCCAAAAGAAACTAAATTTGAGCAGTACACATTCCTGACAGCAATTGAGGCTACATCATTAAAAATAGTTGTGGCCTTTCAGATATGCACAAGAGATAGCGTCAACACTATTCTCACTACAGAATATTTTTACAGTTCAGAAATCTAGAGACTCCAGCTACTTTATGATAGATGCTTTTCAGACTAGTGTTTAAACAAGTTTTATACAAGAACAGAATAAATAACTGATGCACCAGACCAGACCAAATTCATCTTGTTGAAATAAGTGATCATTCAAGCAAGAATACATCTAATCAGAACTTAAGTTTACCTGAACTTGCAAAATTACTAAAATAAATTATGGCCCTAATTAATATTGAATATTAAGCAAAATCATGTTGCAACATTTCAGAAATCTCAGTGAACATTTCCTTAAGTAAAATGTAAAGATAAATTTTAGGTCTATTATTTTGATCCTGATAAATTTGCCAGTATGAAATGGTTGCACAAATTCTCCAACAAAAATTAAGTCATGCTCACAGTAGTCTGGAACATGTCCAGCATTGCCACTGATACTGAGACACGTGTGTTACCATCTGAAACCAGTTATCCATACTAAGATAGGCAGGTTTACTAGAATAAAAAATCCCTGCCCCACAAGTCCATATACTACTGCTAGAAAGTTGGAAGCTATTACAGAATTGGTATTTTTGGTTATATAGTACCTAGCTTAATAGTCCAGACCACATTCAATTTACCCTTTATTCGTTTAGACTGGTTAAGGTAGCTTTACATAGTGATTACTTTCAGTGATAATGTCAAAGTGGCAATGCAAAAACAGTTCACTGAATGACCAAATATCTTCGATGCATTAGTTTCTCATTGGAAGCAGTGTACTGAAAGAAAATGGAACTACATAGAAAAAATATATAAAAATTTCTTATTTTGCTAATGTAATATCCATTTTTTTTTCTATTTCATTTGATCTCCCATCATAAATATCATTTCAAAAACAATTTTGCATAAATTTGATAAAATTAACTCAACTGTGAATAATATTTTGGTCTAATATTATTCCCCAATGTTTCTTACATAATACTCCTCTCAAAAAATAAACAAATATTAACAAGCTTGTAGTCCTTGCACGGTATGTTTATATTCTGGTTAAAGACCTGCACACTCAGCTAAACTCTCCATAACAAATTTGATGCTTGGAAGCTAAATTAAATTGTTGGGTAAAAACTAAATGTCTGAAATGACCAAGAAAAATAACAATGCCAGTCTTAAAATGATCAAATTGACATTGGCAAAGCTCCCAGCTGATTAAAAGACCATGAGCGAGCACTTTGGCCACAAACATGGCTCCCTAGAACATTTTAAACATGTTCAATTAGATCAAAGTCCAAAGAATGTGCAGGTCACAACACACACACACACATGGTGTAGACAAGCACTGTTAACCATAAAATGAATTTGGAACCTTGCCACTGGGCCAGATGGACTACAGATGTACTGATCTTATCCCTGTATCTGACACCAGTCATGACACCCTCTCCAAATGACATTCAGTTCTTTGGCCAACCTGAATGCTGTATCCACCAAATCAATACCAAGTTTGTGTCCAGACTAACCCATCCATGTCTAGAAAGAATCAAATTGGTCAACGAAAAAAGAATATGGCAACAACAGTTCAACCTCCAGTTGTGATGCTCATTACAAGCATAGCCGTTAGAGGGACATAAAGCAATACTCCAGACCACATACTACTAGCATCAAACTTGCTGCAAATGGTCAAAATTCTATTATTGATCTCTCTTTGGAGATCAGCTGCTGAAAAATAGTTAAACTGAACAAAGTATCTGCATGAATCAGCCAGTCTGACAGTTCTTGGATGGTGCTCTAGAAATGACAATACAATAAACATTGTACTGGAAAGCACATACCATACAAACACTTCAGGATTGGAAAAATTTGCTGTTTTTTTCCTTTTTTTTTTACGAGAGAAGCAAACTGCATTTAAAACACCCTTTAAATTAGCAGATAAGCAACTACAGCATGACTTAATAGAAACTATATCCTTTTAAAGTGTTTATTATTTATGCTACTAAAACTATTTCAGTAACATTACTTTTATATATTCTATCAAAACTAAAAATGCCTTATATGAATACAGTATTAAAAAAAAAAAAGTTACTTATTTCAAATAATTAGCCACTTAACTTCTATATTTAACAATTTCGAAAATTTTCTCAAAAAAAAAAAAAAAAAACTTTTAAAAATTTCTACATAAGCTGCCCAATTTAGAAATCACAGGATTCATAATTACAACCACCATTATTACCTGCCATTCAGGCATACGCTGTCAGAGCTCAAAAGATCTCACACACAACACAATTCAAACATCCACTTCATATTTATTTCCATACTACAATCCAGCAGCTTTCATCCTCCATACATAAGGAAACACGCTGACAATCATTCAAATGTCGAATCAGTTCTCTCACAACTGTGGTCACCATTACATTCCAGAAAAATGATGAGCAGTCACGTCTCTCTTGAAAATACGCTCTCATCCATTCAGCCAAATGCTGCATCATGGGTCAGCTTGTGTACATCAAATCATTCATCAAATGGACATGAATAAGGTAATAACAAAACAATGTCATAAGAACTCAAACTTAAGATAAAATTAAAAGGATTTCAGAAATTATTAACACTGAAGAAAATTAATTCCACCCACCACCTGGTTTACTTTGTTGACCCCATCCAGGAGCCTGTCCAGAACCAGTGTCTGAACCCTGACCCCACCCAAGAAAGCTGTTATTGGTAGTGCCTGGAGAGCTAGTACCAAGACCACCAAAACTTGGGTTAGTATTTGGATTAGAATTATCTCCACTTCCACCCTGTCCTAGACCAAGAGGACCCCAACCACTCTGGCTACTTAGCATTGCTTGAGCAGCAGCTAACATAGCTGGATTTAATTGGAATGCACTCAAATTTAGTCCACCCATATTGTTCATGCTTGCCATATTTTGACCACCACTGCCACCCCCTCCACCCCCACCCCGATTTCCCTGTCCCCAGCCACCCTGGTTATAGCCCGGACTATAAGCTGCTTGATTCAGACCCTTTCTATCACCATATTTATCAAAATTTTTGGGAACTGCACTACTGACATGAACACTAATCCCCTTTACTATATGATCCTCACCACACAGACTTTGTGCAACTTCAGGATCTGAGAAAGTGACAAATGCAAATGCTCTGAATGGTTTAGGGATGAAGACATCTATCACTTCTCCAAACTTGCCAAAATAGCTGCGTAGATCATCTGCTGTCATATCATCTGTGCATCTACCAATGAAAACCTTCCTGTTCATAGTCTGCTGACCTCCATCCTACAAGAAAATGCATAATACCAGTAAAAATAGAGCACAAAATTTTACAATATCAAAATAGAAACATTTCATATAGAACATGTAAAAAAAATCTCTAATTTATTTTCAATTGCTTTGCTAAGTTAGGTAGTGGAAGTAGAAGTCTGTGACATACACAAACTACCTTTAAATCCATAAAGCAGAGGTAATGTTGTGTAATATTTATATTTCAAATGTTTTCATCAATATTCATTCAGTCTATATGCCAGAGGTCTGAGAATTATCCATATAAATTAAACTGGAGACATCAACTTTTGAAATGTTAACTGCCATGCAGATTTGTTACACTTCTATAAACTTTAAATGCATGGAAATAAGCATTTTCTAATTTTGTGAAAAAAAAAAACAAAAAAAAAATCTTTCAGCTTAGAATAAAAACAATCAGTGAAAATGATGTAAAGATATAATTACAAAAGAAAAAGTATAATAACTGGTATAACCATCAAGGTGACCAGATGAAAAATATCAGATATCACAAAATCACAAATCCAAAATAGAAGGGCATGAAATAAAAAATTTAGCCAACAGCAATGAAAGCATGAATGGAAATAGATGAGACTCGCCTGGATTTCTCGTGTGGTACAAAGTTAACCAGCTAGGTAAAAATCTGGGCTATGTAGAAAATGACTGAAAGCAGCTAATGGAATTTCAAGTACACCAAACTAGTAGAAATAGTCATTTTGTTTTCACATAATTTCTGACAGCCACATAAAATGAAGATTGTGAAATGCAATATGAAAGAAACCCGAATCAGAAAATATTATGGAAACCAAAGTATTAAAATCAAACTTCCAATTTACCTGCTGGTTTGTAGAGGATAGCATCTTTACACAGATGCACAAAAACACTAAAATTTAGTTTCCACTAAACTGTCAAATATTTGTCAGTTTCAATGTATATTAAACATTGTTAATCTTATGGCTACTTAATAATCAGAAATAACTAATCCTGCTTATAAAAAAGCATTTTCAAAAACACTTCAATGTCTCTTTAGTATTAAAATTTCTTTTCCTCTTAACTAAAGTGCCTAATTGGCATTAAAAAATAAAAATTAGTTCTGACAATCTTGGTTCCTTTCTTTTTTTAAAATTTTTGTTCATAATTTCTTGGGAGGAAAGCGAAAACAAAAAATGCATTATTAATGCTTAATAAACTGATTTTTAAAAAGCCCTGGAAACCATGAACTTTAATAGAACTGCCATCTACACATAAATCACAAGTATTTAAGTTACGCGCGCATGTGCGAGTGAAAAATACAATCAATTGTATTTTGAGTCACCCACTGGTAATAGTAAAACAACTGTTTTAAACATTCTTAAAGATATCTCTACATACATTTTAGATCAATTAAATTTTTTATTAATATTCTTAAATAGTCAGGAGAGAGAAGAGAAACTGGCAAGAATGGAAATGAGTTTATTTCTAAGGTCTTTCAAAATTATAGAAAACATTGTCTGGAATTAGAACCAGGACTTTATAGATCACTTTATTTTTGAATCTATAGGTCACTGATTTCATGACTTTAAAAAAGGAAAGGAAATGTTCAATGATATTTTCGCATACTGTACAGGCAACCCAAAGTAGCTAGTTATTAGTAACACTATTTTAATATCTATGAACTCATTCAAAAATGGACTTGTCATTTGTTTTATTTAATGTTTATTATACTATTTAAGCATCTGACAACACACTGTAGTACCTTTTAAATTTTTTATTTTTAACTTACAGTAGAGCCAAACATTTATATGCTAGCTATGCTGAATTACTGAGTTTAAAGCTTCAAATTAGGAACAGTTGCATTTACTCCAACAATACAATTACAAAACAGTTGAAGCAAATGAAGTAACTTTTTCTCAAGTAAATTTTTAGGAAATTTTCTCCAACCAGTAAAACAAGCTGTATCAATTTTAAATGCAGCCCATGCTTCATAAACATATATCCCCCTGAGCCCTCAAATATGGCTATTTGTTTGCATTCAAAAATATCCACAACACCCACCTCCTTTATTAGAAATATTTCACCTCATACTAATCCACTGAACAATTTTTGATGACATGACCCTTGATGATTGCATTTACAAATGTTAAATGAAAAATTCATCTCAGTTCATTAGTTGTAGCTACTTCAAAGTAGGTTTCAACACTGATGCCACCAGTAAACAGACTGCATATGCATAACTGCACTTTGTCACCACCTTATCTACAGGCATAATGTCCCTATAACATTCACATGATATCATTTGGTAATTCTTTGGAAAACACTCCTTATTTGGGCATGATAGTCCTAATGCTACAAATTCTTTCCCCACATGTTCATTAATTCATTTGAAATTCTCATACTTAACGTAATCTGTTAGTAGAAAACAGATCCACAATTCATGAGGCAGACAAAAGAATCTGAAAGTGGATACAACAGGCTGCTGTGGAACAATCATGAATCTGTCCATAAAAATGCAGGTATACATTGGTTAAAAGCTTTAAGATGCTACTGGTTTTCCAAACATCTCAATTGTGACAAATTACAGGAAGAGATGAAACTTGAGGTATAGAAAACTTATCTTTATTGGTTACTTAATTCCATTCTATTGACATACAAATTTGTAAATAGATATAGCATCATGCCATTTTTACAAGAAAAAACTATGCAAAAACCTACCTCAACACTATTAACAAATGGAGACAATCTACTGATACACCATTAGAATGCTATAACTGCAGACATTTGCTTTTATAAAAAGACAAAACACTGCACAAACAAATCTATTATAAAACCAATTTTTATTTGCCATTATGGAGACAAGCAAATAAAAAAATTGCCAACAGCAGCCCCTGTGACTAACACTTGTCAACTCCTTTATTTTTTGGCAACTTTATTTAAGCTATCACAAGTCCAGCCATATTGTCACCGAGCCTGACACTCTTTGTGCCCACTATAACTAGTTAACTAAATGTAATCATTAGTTTGTCTGCTGGCCATAAGCACCTCAAATACTGCTCTTGCTGGTGGTAGCCAATGACCCAATCTCAGAAAACTGGATATACATAAATCATTTAATTTTCTTTAACATTTGAAAAGGCATAAAAATGTGACCAAGAGTTTAGTAACACCTATAAAAGTGGATTGATGCCTGACTTGCTTAAGCATATGTACTTGCTACATCTGAGTCCAACTTATAAGGCAGCACTGAGCAGGGCCAAGGAACACATTACATTTCTTATATGCTTCAACACGTCCAGAACTTATCAGAACCTTGATTTGCTGGTGATCAACAAAAGCAGGCCTAATCAACACAGCTTCAGTCAGTCAGTTCTGTACATATCAAGCAAGATTTCTGGATACTGAATTGAGAGATTGGCAAAGATGAGAGATTCTGCTGCTGGTAAACAATGTTGAGTCAATGACTGCTACAGTTTTAACCAGAATGTGCCCAGATGAATGACAGAACAAAAACACTTTTAAAACTTGTATATCTAAGTTAAGGGTCAACATGGACAATGGCCAATAAAACTTTGGGAACATTTAAGGCACAGGAATTAAGGCACTAAGCAAGCATAGATAGGGTAGCTGCAATTCAGATAGTTACACTAGCTAAGTACAATCAGCTAAAGTTGTATACAAAATACTTTTTGTCCTAATGGCTGGCAGGCATAGCAAATGTTTTAAACAATAAATTGGGGTTTCCAGAATTCACATCACAGAATTGCAAAGTATTAAAGGCAGTGAGAAGCCAAACATCATCAAGCATGTAAAGCTAGATCAGTACCATGAAGTGTATGGGGTTATATAAAAAAATTACAGTAATAAAACCAATTGCAGCTGATTTTTGCTCATTTTTGACCTCCCACATCTTCTGAGAACAGTTTCCTTCATCAATGACAAAGCAACTGAGAAGTCATCAATAATTTTTTTTCCATTACACGTGTATATGTACCCTACCATATATAGTCAGCATTACTTTGCTCATTTAGAGATAGCACATTGCTGTGTTGGAACTAAATAGACTGCTGCTAAATTACTTACTCTCACTTCTGAATAGTTCCAATAAACTTTCAGGCAACAATAAGAACCAAAACTATCCTTTTTCAGCATGTGCATAGCAAAGTTGAAGTATTAATATAGTTAAGTCCAAAAATGTACCGAGTGACATTTCCACTTATAGGAGCAAGGATTACTTAATTTTAAATGCTAGAAAAAATTTAAAAATACTGCAATGGCAATCACACATAGAATTTTATTAATGAATTTCTTTTTCATACAACCGTAATGTTTTATTTTTTACCCTCATGTGACAAAGTTAATATTTTAAAGTTTTCAAATAAAAAATCAGCAACTATAAATTAGTACTTTCAAAACTGATCAGAAAAAATTTACTAAACAATGTAGTGAAAGTATACCACAAAAATCAAAGCTAATGTTACTTTTTGATGTAATTCATTGTTAATAATTTCAATAAAATGCTGATTTTGCCTATAATTCAATGTCTGCAAGTGTGTTGAATAATTCTGGAGTAAAATGGGAGATGAACTTAAATCTATAATTCATGGTGCTTAACTAATATGTACAGTTTCTGTAGATTTCTAGAAAATTAATAAGTATGGGTAATATTTATCAAGGCATAGACAAGCATTAACATTGATTGTACACAAGTTCTTATTCTTACAAATGTAAATGAAATAATTACTTGTTTCAAATTTAGCAACATAAAACCCTATCCAGATAGTAATTGTTTACCTAGTCTTTGTCTCTGTGTAAGCACACACATGGGTACATACCTTCCCCAACCTAACCTAATAAATTTTTAAAAATTACGCACCTATGTTAAACTGAGTTATTTCTCATGAGTTAATGAGATTGGAATATTGTCTACTTAACTCTTACTTTCTGTAAGTTTTTATTTCAGCTGATCTGGTGCATTTTACTAAATGGTTGAGAGAGAAGCAAAAAGTGAGTGGCTGTGAATTTCATGCACCTTTACTAAGAGAAAAAAGTCTGGTGTTCTGATTTACCAAAAAAAAAAAAAAAGACAAACCATTTTTTGTATTACTTAATCAAAAAAAAAAAAAAACTGAACTTCACTTTATTTTCATCAGCTTAGAACAAATGTAAAATTGTCATAGGCACAATCATCATATAAAATTAAAGAACTTTAAGCATGCTAGCATTAAATTAACATTAAAAAAAAAAATCAATTGCAGAGAGGCTATCTTGCCTAGAGTGACCAAATATTTAGAATAACTTTCTCAGTCAGCCATCAAAATATTGATGAGCACAAACAAACAAGTTTCATTTTTGTCCTCATTAGCCAAGCATCTGCCTCTTCTATACATGAATTATTTAAATTAGCACCAGGTTTGCTATCACCACAATCAGTTTCTTTGTTGTTGTGACAAACTTGTTATCTCCAACTATTGATTTAAGAATTACAATACAGCCTACTGCACATGTGGTAAGTGTTTTTGGTTATGCCCTGAACTTTTTTTTTATTTTAAAAGATGAGTGCCCAAGCATTACACGTGATTTTAATGATCAGTTTTCCAAATTTGTAACTAGTTGATTGGAAAAACTAACTTGTCACTACAGCCATCTAAAAGAGTAGCTATGTAAAACACTATTTAATAACTTTAAAATACAGGAATTGAGATTCAGATTACCAGCTTGGTTAGTAAAAGTTTTGAATTGCTATTTTACAATGCTTTTTTTCATAATTGTGATTAATTCAGTAAATACCTACCTTGGAATTTGGGATTCTAACATCACACCACCTTCCGTCAATCATGTGCCTCTGAGATAAACATTTCAGCTGTGATTCATAATCAACAAAACGGACAAAACCAAATCCTTTAGATTGACCTGTTTTTAGATCTTTTTTGACCTAAAAGACAGAGCATAGGAATAACAATTGTTTTATTCAACATTTAGACTTCCTATAGTTTTAATAAAGAAAAAATGTTAAATTTCTTTGAGCAATTTTAATATGTGATTTTTAGCCGAGGACCGAGAAACTGGTATTACTACCCAATTGCATAGGTTAATACCTAATTTTACACAAAAAGATTAGCCAAAACACATCATTTTTCTGTTTTATCAGACATTACAAGAATGTTTTTTCAGTGAGTCACAAATGCCAAATAGCCTATAACATTAATAACAGCAGCATTTAAAAGTCTTGAATATTGTTTTTTTTTTAAAGGAAACACCTCAGGAAGAAAGCACAACATAGCCACATACACTGGAGAATGTAAACCAATAATTTAGACTTGTTATTCAGATGTACCATATTTCCACCATGAGCCATAAAGGGAATCTTAACAAGGGTTCTCACTCAATAAACAGGTGAGTGGAACTAGTTTTTTTTTCTATTGAGATCAGAAGCAGTCAGCATGATGCTAGTAAGATTGTTATATAAAGTGTGCATCATTACAGCAATTGCTTTACCAGGTTTCAGTACAAAATACAGTAATGACAGTTCCAGCCACCAAGATCATTATAAGCAATGTGCCAGTTTTTATCCACATAAACAGGCATAATTTACCTAACTATATTACAGAAAATCAAAATAACTCATTTGTAATAGTAATGTATAGTAAAACAACAGACAATATTGCAATGAAAACTCACCTAAATTAAGTGGAGACTGAACAGTACTGTGTAGCAGACTGGCTTTTCTTATGTACATAAGGGTGCATCAAACACCCCCTCCATCAGATTTTTTTCTGTCCCTACTCTAAAAGTTTTCCATTAGTGAAAAAAAAAAAAAAAACAGTAAAATCTTAGGCAATCTGAAGCCGGTTTAGGTGGGCCACCGTGCGTTTGAAAATTTTGACTGCAAGGTTGTCAAATTCAGCAGGCTTAAAAGGTAATATGCAAAACCATACCATAAAAGTCAATTAAAAGTTACTGAATTGTCAAACTATGAATTCTACATCTGATATTGATAGTCCTAATTGAAACAAATATGATCATTTAAAACAATATTTTTTTTACAGAAAAATGACTAAAATTCCAAATGTACATCATTGAATACTGTGTTGCTGCCAAACTGATGTCCGATAATGACATTGTTGTTGCATTCCTACATAATTTTAATATACAATTTGCTGTTTACAATAATAAGACTCAAATGAAACAATCTTACAAATGAATTCTCCTTTTTGGTTTTGTTTCCCATTAACAGCACATCAAAACATCTTCGCAGTCGTTTAAATACTAAGGAGAAATTTTTAGAAATTGGGATTTCCTATTGCCTTTAAGGTCAATACAAATGTTACTAAAATTAGAGCCTATTGTGCAACATACATGCAATCTAAAAAAAGTGTGAATTTCCACTGCATAATTATGCTGCTAAAATTAGTCCATGATCAAGGCAGGGTTCCCAACTGGTATATTTATATATCAAAAATTTGGTATATTTGAAAAAAAAAAAAAAAACTGGTATATTTTAACTTAGGTTTAAATTTATAATATTTACATCCTTTCTCAACCATGGCTGATAAAGCAGAACCTGGACATTCATCAGCTCCAGTCACTCTCTAAAGCAAGACCAACTAATACATCACAATCAACTCCTGGGGCACAAAGCAAAAACCATATTTGGGCTTGGAAAAGGCATTACTGATGATGATTCACAAATAACTGGCTCACGACTCCCAACATTTAGACAAGTACTACGCTGTATGATGTACCATCTTCAAAAGGGTGCATCGAAGAACCAAACAAAGTGGGAGTGTACAAAAATTGTGTTTCTCAAAGTTGTGCCATTCTATGGGAAAGCCAATATTTCCATGATCCCAGAGCACAAGGCATGTGGAAAAATAAAGTTTTAATCATCGTTCCTCACCAACTACCCTCTCTAAATTAGAACAAGTTGAAACTAAACTTGATCAAACTTTTCAGCTGTGGCCAGCTAATGCAGAGAAACTGTTAAAAAAAATCTTGAAGACTTGCAGTTTCTGCAATCAAAGACAGACAGACAGACCATACTGGTACATTTTGACTGTGATAAGGTGTTGGCTCAAAGAATTCAGTGGAGTGAAGAACGTGCTAAAGCAGGGAGTGAAGTTAAGTTCTGATTTTCTCTCTGCATCAAGAAGTGAGGATCTCTACCAAAATGTTCAAGTTGTGGAAGAGAGTCTCTTCCAAATCTGCGTAAACACAAGGCAAAGACTGACAGCTAAATAAACAATCTGAATATTTTAAATAAGCAGAACAGAACTTTTCCACATGGATTATTTATGTACATCTGACAACATAGACGAAAATTGCATAAAAATGTTGGTAAAGTGGTAAAAAAATCATGTCAGTTAGGCTAAAATATTGCCATTTGTTGTTTATTTACTTCCCTTTATTGATTTCATAAGTGTTATTTAAAATAAAATGCCTATATCTGGCAAATAGCTATGAAATTTAAATATTTATAAAAATTGGGTCTCCGAACCTGCCGAACTCAGCAGCTTTGCAGCTCAAATCTTCAAATGTCAGGTGGCCCCACATAAACAAATGTGAATTTTGCTAAAATTTTGCAGGAGTTATTTTTTTTTTTTAAATAATGGAAAAAAATTAATCTAGGGACAAGTCAAAAACAAACACTTCTAAAAATCATGGGGCATTTGATGCACCATAGTACTTATGTTAACAAAACTCTTTTTCATTCCATGACTAAAAGAGCAATTCTTTGACAACATTATAAAATAAATCAAAGATAAGAAAAGAATGTTTATTGGAGAAATTGGTAACAAAACATTTTCACAAAGCATTAAATATCCAAACATGCACCAAAAAGTGAAAGTGACTGATTCAATGCCAGATCACTGGTTACCAGATTAAATAAATTTTACTTTGTGCATGTGATCTCTCTCTCACAATTAAACAGTTCATTACATCAACAACAAGTCAACACTTGTTGAAACTGACAACCACAAAATGCACCCATCTTGGAAATTGTCTGAACATTTGTGCATGCATATTAAATATTGCATTTCCTAGATGGGAAAAGGTTAAAATATAATTACTGAAATGAGTTAGATTACAGTAATCCTGCAACCCGACAGCTTTATAATGAAAATTGAAAAGAAAATATTAAATCTATACTTTGTTAGTTTATATCCTTTCTGATTTTGGTTTATTTATTTTAAAAACTTTGTTATGACCCATTAAAACGCAAATTTAAAAAATTCACAATCTTAGACTAGGATTATCTATCATTAATGTTTAACAAGCACAATTTTATAACACTCACAATAAAACGAAGAAACAGTAACCATTCCAGATTTGGCCAGTCAGGCACCAAGACAGTCTCTAATGTGGTTGTAGTGTGCTTAAGAATTAGTATAAAAACTTTCCTACTACAGTTGAACAACTCAAATCCGGAAACCATAGGATAAACCATACCAGATTTTCAGGCAATAAATCAATAGCCTATCCTAGGTGATACATGAAAAAAGTATGAAAAATAAATAATGTATACAAAGATTGAAAAAGAATAAGATTTTATTTTTGCACTTACCAAAGATGTCTTCCTGTATCTGCTTCTGAATAAGGTTGAACAAAGTTTTATACAGGTGGATTACATCTGGCTTGAGGATAAGCTGGAGAGAGAGGTCTCAGCTGAGATATCTGAGGTACTTGAAGGGCCGGCCAGCCAGCCAGAGGATTTTTTTAGTGTGGAAGTCAGGATAGGTTGCAAGTCACTAGCACTCTTCTGGGGTCTATTATGAAACAGATTCACTAATTTCTGTTCCATAACTTTAGTTGGACAATGGAAGCCTCATTTCTCTGCTGTATCCACTCCATCACTTTTATACTTAAGTTTTTCTTTTTCTGCACATCCCTTTCAGCATAGGACTTCATGATTTAAGTCTTTCCATGGTTGAAATGCCAACCCTATAATCCTCACTCAGTCTCTTCAATAATGCACAATGATAAAGTTTCTGAAGTAATTCCACTTTCTTTGCAACTGACAAAGAATTATGCTTTTCTTCTCTGTTATCCATGAGCCTGTGCACTGGTCATTTTGACATACTGGCGAGGACAAAGTACAACACGAAATCACAGAAAAACACCAATAAGTACAAGAGCATCCCAAAGGTAGCTGTGTACACAAATCACTAACAGGGCTTGGCTCAAAGTTCAGGCAGTTTGGGTCAGACACCAGGTTTGGCCACCCAATTCATTTTGACTTGGCTCCAGGCAATAGAACAGCCTCAGGCCAAGCATGTCATCAGAAACAAAGCAGCAAATTGAGAAATTTGTACAGATTTTGGACAAAGGGTCAGGATAAATAACATTTTAAATGGAATATTTTCAAAAATGTATTATTTTTTGGACAGCTGGATTTCAGACGTTCAACTGTACTAAGAAACTGACAAAAAACAACAACAAGCAACAACTTTCCTAAAATTTATCCCCCCACCCACCCAGTTTAGTAGATCCAAAAAAAAAACATACCATACATAATCTTTTTTTTTTTTTTTAAATTTATGTTCAAATAAACGTTTTTAGTAACACGGACATGGCAACAACAAAAAAAAAATATGCAATAAGACTAACATCAGATATTTAATCTTAAATATTTTACTCCCAATCTTTATCAATCAGCACCTTTGCAGTAGTCTGATGGCACACAGTTTTACCGCACTATATAAGAAACCTTGACGAAGCAGAATCGCTGTAACTGCATCTGTATTTCGGCTGGGATTCATTTGAACGTCCTTAGTGTTTAAAATGGGTTGTTTTTTTTCTTCTTCTTCTTTCAAATAATAACCTTATAACTCAACTCACCTGTACCATAAGCAACTCCCCAAACTGAGAGAAATAGTTGCGGAGGTCTTCCTCTGTACTCTTCCAGGGCAATCCAAGGACTATCAAATCACTGCATTTGTGTTTATCAAGCCGTTTTGTTTTGGCTGTTGGATTGTCCAACCCGTCATCACCTTTTCTTTTGTTATCTGAAATTACATCTTGAAGAGGTATAAAAAAAAAAAAAAAAAATTTTCTTGCTAGACTGTGGAAGAAGTCGGTCGTGAAGTATCGGTACACGGGTAAGAAGGGCTTCATCAGTACAGGTAAACGACTTTTAACGGTTTAAATCGCGAAACACCCCGGGTTTGGGAGAGGGAGGGGGGACAGGGGGAGAGGGAGAGGGGGACGGGGGGGGGGACGTCGGATTCCGCGTCATCTTCTTCTGGCTGTCCACAATGGCTGGAAAATAACAGAGCTTGTCGCGGCCCCGAACTCGAACCATGCGCACGGGTCGGGAAAGGGAAGGGGGGGGCATTAGAGAAAGAAAAAATACTGCCCGACTCCCGTCTTTTGTTAGGGTGGCGATCAGCTCGGCGCTTAAACAACGGTGGGGTGGGGTGGGTTAGGGGGGGGGCGAGGGGGATGAGCTAGACAAATAAACGTTTTCGGCTTACCTTTAGGAAAAACAGCAATGTAGACGATATTGCCCCATCCTTCGTCCGGGGGGTGCAGGCGGCCGTCGGTCAGCCGAATGCCCCTCATGCCGCACGTCTCTGGGTTGCGGTACTTCAGGCCGCATGCCCCGGGAAACTGAGCCATCAGAGTCGTGTGGAGCAAAGCCCCGTCGTCCTCCGTCGGCACCTCTATGGGCTCTTCGTTTTCGTCCTCCGCAACCTGAATGTACTGACTCATGGCGCTACTGAAAATCACCGAAGCCTTCAAACAATGAGAAGACGCACATACATTCAAACCAAATATGGCGGATAAAGCTGAAGCACGAAGCTGCTGGGTCTCGCGCAGAGATGACTGATGGGAAAATAAATTACGGACACCACCGCGATTATTAATTCGCGCTGAAGCAAAATTATCGCAGTAAAATAAACGCGCCCCACCCCCCACACGGACTCACCTTAAAATCTCACACGCATTTTACAAAAAAAAAAAAAAAAGTATTTCGTCATTTTTTCCCCCACTCCGGCTTTCTTCGTAAAAAAAAAAAAAAAAAAAGTCTGCTGCAAAAATTTTTAGTGCAAGGGAAATAACTCTTAAAATAAATGTCTATTATGTTTTTATTTCAGTATTTCACTACATTAGCTCTCACAATAAAGTACGTATTACAGTAAATGCTGAAAATGATCCCATCCCCCACCCCCCGACACACACACTCATGTTTAAGCATTTTTCCACACGTTTTTTTTTTTTTTTTTTTTTGTTGCAATTCTTCGCGTTTCACTTTTGCAAATTTACTGCCAACACCACCTAACACCTATTGGTCATTTTGGGAACTACGTTACAACCCCACCCACTCCTCACAGAGATCTGCCATCTGTTGGTCATTTTGGGAACTACAGTACAAAAACGACAAAGCACGAGGAGAAGAATAAAAAAAAAAAAACAATGACTACAGATATAATCCACTGCATAGTTACTTTCCGATCATCACCCTGGCTGTGTCATTTATAAAAGCAAGTAAAATATGTATTGTTAAAATTTATTTATAATTATATCCAGGATTGTTTATGTATGCGTGTACATACTCTCAAGGAAGCGGCAGATAAAACGAGAAATTTTATGATTATTATGAAGTATCTAAGGGACGTTCACATGAAACCCCGGCCAGTCACCATTTCGGGGAAGGAATCTACAGTATTTACAACCGGATTTTATCTGAACCGAACCTCCCTAGCATCTATTAAGCAACTTCTTCCTGATTTATCAATAAGTTAGAACTTTTTGTAAGATACCGATAATTAATAATTTCTTCATGCACGTCTTTTTAACGTTTACACCTTGATGGAATAAAGTTGCATAAGGTTAATTTATTAATTTATTTAAAATGCTAATGGATTATTAGTTTAGTTTCAGCAAATGCGTGGAACCAAGAATCCATTTTCGCTTGTGCCGGGCTATCAAGAAAGAATTTATCACTACAATTTTAAATTGTCACTTAAATATATTTACCACAAAAGTATTACCGGCTATTAGCGCTAAAGAACGTTTTCTAATATCGAGCCCTTTTGAGAGCCTGTAACTAGTACCTGTAATATATTTAAAAAATTTTAATAACCCAAAACAACTGAGTAGCACGCGACAGGAAACATGTTAATTATGTCGACGCTATTCGGTTTAACAGTACTTGTTGTTTTTAAGGGAAAATCTCTTTATCCATAGCGAATGTGTATCACAAACACCCATTCGCTTAACATTTCCTATTTGTTTCTTTTATGTGGACTTTATATAAAGCCTTAATGAATTCTAAATAAGCAGAATCCACTGGATTCATATCATAAGCCAAAACCCATGAAATTACTCCAAGCTTCAATGAAAATTTTAAAATAAAAGTACATTGCTCATGGTTATCTCCCTTACTCTATGAATTGGGAAAAAAAATTGAAACACGATTAGTCGGTTAGAGGGTATCACCGAATTTCGGTAGTTAAAAGTGAGAAAACGGTATATATATTTTTTTAAAATGGATCGACTTTACATACTTCATACTATCCAAACCAGGAGAATAAATAAAGCAGAACAACAACAACAACAACAAAAACCCTAAAGAAAATCAGACGTTATGTTTAAAAAGGGCTGATACTAAAGTTTCCACTACTATAGATTTTAGAAATACTTTCAGTTTTTACAGAAAGGAAAATAATAGAAAGAAAAGGAAAAAAAAAAACACGGGTGGGGTGGGAAAGAGGTGGGGGTCAGCCTGGATGACTGACTTTATGAGCATACACCGTAACAATAGGTGTCGAACCTTTAAATGCTAACATGTCGCATATATTGTGGTGTTTTATCTGCATTTAACAACGTTCAAGTTTTAAAAAAAATGTACTAAGCTTCAAGTAGTCGGACGTTTTTTTACGTGAGGTCGTGTGTTTAGCAGAAACCTGCATTTCCCCGAGAATCGTAAAGCGGTCTACCTGCTACTGCGGCTGGTCTAATAACGCCTTCGTAAACAACGAGCGTGCACCGGAACAGGAAGTCTGGCGAACAGGGCCGCGGAAAACTCGCGAGAGAGAGAGAGGTCGCTTGGCTGTATTCGATTACTCGTCGTGCTGGGGCCGTAAATAATAAATCGCGATTTGGGGTTTTCACGACGACGATTCGACGAAGGTGGATGACGGGGGAAATCTCTGTTTCGGAACCGACACAGGGTGGTGGAGGGGGGGGGGAGGAGGGAACGATTATCTCTGTGCTGAAGAGCGGAGAAGGCGGTTCGCGGTTATCGAACTTTGGACTCTTCCGGCCTCAGACGTTTTGTTCTTGTTCGACGAATCGAGGGTCAACAGCCCTACACCCCCACCCACCCCGCGACCAGTCAGCAAACAGGGACCGTCCTGCGAGTTTTCGGGCCGACCAGGGGAACAAGAGAACCGGACAGAATTCCTTCTGATCTACTAACCATGACGGACGTGGCGGCGTGAAGAGTAAAATTGATCTGTTACGTGGAAAATTACTCATTCCCTTTAAATAACTTACCCCCCGACACACACACACACACAGGGTCTGAGGGTGCAGTAAGGCGCGGCAGTCGTTCGTGATACGTGCTGAGCCGGATCAGCGGGTAAAACCCGAGCAGCTGAGATGCTAGAACCATTTTCAGAACGGATATCTTTATTTTAGCAAATCATCTCGAAAAAACGAGAGGGAGAGAGAGAGATTCACGCCAAACTGTGAATATTATTCTAATGAATCCGGAAGATTTTGTTTGTTTGTTTGTTGTTTTTTTTTTTAAGTTTAAAAAAAAAACAGTATTTAACGTGATGGACGTGTCGCTAATTTATACCTTCTCTAAACGTATCTATGATATGGTTACATTTATTTCTTTTACGTATAGAAAATAGAGCAATCGGAGTCTCGGTACTGTTGGAGATTGGTGTCTGTGCACGGCCTAACCGTACCTCGGCATCACCACCACATCGAACAGCAGTGGTACTTCTCTTCATCTTAGCCGGTGATCCATGTATTTTTGTTTTGTCCTCTTTTTTTTGTTGTTGGACGGGGGCTGGATAAAATAAGAGTGAGACCGAAAACAAGTAATCGATAGCAACTTCCATAGAAACGTGGCGGCTGTGTTGTGACTTAAACTCGCCATGGAAAAAAAAATGAAACAGAAATCTTATGCTTCTAGAAACTAGGGAAGAAATCAAGTAAATTTTATGCTTATATATTTTTATTTAGTTAAATATCACTATAGTGTGTGCATTCCTTTTTTTTAAAAAAAAAACACTCAATTTTTTAGAATAAAAAAAAAAAAGAGAGAAAAATCCACAGTTTTTCCAAACTAAAATTGGGAAAACAACGATTAGTAATCCTGCTGAACTTCCTCGTTTTCCTTGGGCGACGCGGTAGTCGGGTGGTTAGTCTATGTTGAGGGCCAGAGTTCGAATCCTGGTTAGGACAGGCTTGGTTTAGCTCAACTCTCTGGCATGGTTTCATCTCGCTCTTCTTCACCAGCAGGCCGCGTCAGTTTTCTTCCACGTCTTAAAAATCGAAGATTCTAGTAGGAATTTCATTTTTGAAGTTGATAGAACCAGGCACCGTAGTGCAGGGTAAGTAACGCATTCTAGCGGCTGATTACGGTACTACGCTTTCTTACCGGACTGTCTCTAATCTGGAGATCGATGTATGCCAGAGCGACAGCACCTTTTCTTCCTGTAATTTTGAACGTCAGGGGGGGGTTGCCCCCCGTTTCTTTACAGATTAAATTAATAAAAATTATCGCTGATGAGGTGAAGATAACCGTTGATTTCTTTTTGTTTTTTAATAAACCGAGCTGAACATAAAACCTGAGCCGGCTTTGACGCTGATGTTGTCAAGGAACAATAAACGTAACACCACCTGTTGAGCATCCGCTTTTCTTTTTTTGTTTTACCATTTACATCCTGTCTTTGTTCTGTGATAACATGCAAATAATATCCGAGTAATGAATATTTGATGCTAATTGATTTTTTTTAAATGAAAAATAAAAAGTAGTTTTCTTGTTTTTTAACCAAAGGATTATATAGTGCAAAATATTCAAAATGGCGTTCTTGGCTATGCTGTTCTATGGCTGGCACTGATAAAACTTCCACACTTGAGGCTTTTAGATAAACTAGAAGCCATTATAACCGCTTCAGAGCACTGCTGAATTTCTATTCCTGGTATTTATTTAAGCGTGAACTTACTATATGATTAGATATATGGCAGGCTTACAGTTTTGACTCTTTGGTGTAATGTGTTTACTGTACCAAATAAGAAGTATTACAATATGTTATTGTTATTATCATTAGTATTGGGAGTAATAAGTTCAAACCATCTCTCTCTCTCTCATCTCTCTCTCTCCTCTCTCTCTCTCTCTCTCTCTCTCTCTCTCTCTCTCTCCTGTACTGACGTCATATCTCTGTCTCTTTCGTGTACTGACTGACGTCATATCTCTATATCGATGTCATATCTCTCTCTGTAGCGACGTCATATCTCTCCCGCTCCTGTACTGACGTCATATCTCTCTATATCGATGTCATATATCTCTCTTCCGCTACTGTACTGACGTCATCTCTCTCTCTCTCTCTCTTTCTCTCTCTCTCTCTCTCTCTCTACACACACACACATTACGCCAATAATCATGTCTCATCTAGATTTAGAAACTTATCGATGATCATGCTGTTTTTGCTGCTAAATCGCTCGTTACCTCTTTATACAACAACAAATACGTATTTATGGTGCATTTAAAAAAATTCTAACACTAACTATATTAGTTTACATTGAAATTACTGAGTTTTTAAACATTTTATAGATTTGCAGACACACTTACACACAAATATTTTCCTTTCAAAAGAAAAGGAGGAAAAAATGAATTTTAATCAATATTCTTGATACGACGACTGGGTTCTAAAGATGTAGTTGGAGATCATGAGCCCCCCACCCTCATCTTTGTCAGTAAAGTCACAAATTGGATGGCGCCCAGTTTCCCCTGCAGGTATCAGAAAGACAGAGGTTGAAATAGATAGGAAGCGAAAAGACACTGTTTCCAGGGCTTAGCCAAAAAATCGATGAGAGTGTTTAGCAGCAGAGGTATCGATCTTTTCTGAAAGTTTAGCTTTTAAGATGCAAAAAAAAATTTTAATTAATAATAGCAACAATAAACTCTCTTAACATCTAATGACAGACGCAGACACCACCTACCCTCTGGCATTTAGACGTAAGCAAACTTTTATGAAGGTCGTTTTTCATATAGTTATTCGCGTATTTATCAGCACAATAAAAACATCTTTGTAACGGCCGGATTCCGTGAATATTTTACAGTAGTTTTCTTAATTACAAATTGTCAAAAAAAGGGGGGAATTCTTCCGGGATAACCTCGTTTTCGTTTTTTTTTTTAAAACCAAACGCTTATAGCACGAGAAAAGCATGACATTACTTTCGATTTCCACTACTGGCACTGCTCTCCGCGGGTCGTGATATTGTACAAGTCTTCAGTATACTCCGGAATATTTATACAGTATATGCGTTTCAGGCCTAATGATTCTAAACATCCGGTCCTGCCACGGACGCGCTTCCGACTCTTCTGGGAATTTTTTTCCTTTGGTCCTCTTTTCGTTTTCAGGTTTTCTTCTCCGATTTCATTCTGTCTAGATTTTCCAGCACATCGCATATTCTCTGACAAGCTTCCGGGTTTTAAGTATTTTAAATATTCTGAACAACCAGCTTAAAATGCCAGTTTAGACGTCAGACGTTAGAAGGAGAGAGGCGTCACAGAGCTTCCGACAATTATTAGGGAATCTTCTGGATTTGAAACAAGATATTCTTTATTTCTAGATTTTATATGCATACTTAAATATTCATTCAGTTAATAGAGACAGTGAGAGGTTGAAGCATGGACTTACTTATACCAAGTCTGTCTGTATTTTCCATTGTGTTTATCCCGAATATGATATTTTAAGGTATTTATTACTATTTTTTGGCAGCCATGACTTTCTTGGTTTTCATCCAAATGCTTTTAAATTTATAATGCAGTTTGATTGTAGCATGGGTGAAATGCAAAGTTACAGGACAATTCTGCTGCCCGTAGGGGAAACGGGCTAGTTCACACGTGTAAGTTGTTACGTCAAAGCATGTGACGTCGATCATAGCCCACCTATACGTTTTTTTAGGAACTACTCGTGCTGAAACAACTTATTCCACCAACAACTAGCCCTGTAAGTTTTCCCATTAGTTTGTATGTTTTAGGTAAAATACATAAAATTCCTCGTACAATTTCAGAAATTAAGAAAAATATCAAATAGAAGTAGAAATACTCAATTCTGGTGAATAGGTAAGAAGTGCCAGCGTGTTTTCGCATATTTAATGAGCTTGTGACACCAGGCAAATCAAAAGTCGTGAATCCATATATCTGAAAGTTAACGATCGAGCAAATCATAGAACTTTATTCTTAGTTTGAGATGCTACATTTGAGTATTCGAAAATAGCAGTGACGCAATTCCAAATGAATATAATTAGCCATCACGCACTACTTGTTAGTACTGACTGTTTTAAACGCAGAGTCTTTGCGATATTTTTTGTTGAATTCACTAAACCATATAGATTATTCGCTCACTTTGTCCTGTTCTTGGAATAAAGCAAATGTTGTACATCAACGGTTGCTGAATAATTTAAATCATAATCTCTCTAGAGATAGTGCTGTTGTACAGTGCAAGTATACTCGCAAATGGAGTAAACAAGAACAGACAAATAAATCTATTTAGTGTATATATATATATATATATATATATATATATACACACACACAACATTTTTTTAACGTTGATATTTACCTTTAATATAGCACCAAACTATTTATTCCAAGTGAGCTAATATCTGGAAGTGATTTGGCTCCAAAATGTCTGAAATATTTTGGAAATGCTCTCCGGAGATCTTAAGATTGGCTAGACGCCTATTTTGGCATTGAATCTCTGTATTATTCCGTAAATTTATAATAGTTTGTTTCCGCTATTGCATATATAGCATTCCATTCCAATTTTATTATTGCTCACTCAGGGAGAAGGCGAGTTGCCAGTTTTTCTTACCTTATTTGCATTTACCTCACAATTTACTATTTCAGCTATTCAAAACAAAAACGATAGGAACCAAACGATTCTGCCGTGGGATGTTAAATTTTAATGTTACCCTTTTTGCGATACAATTAACAAGTGTGTAAAATCTTTTTGAATTTTTTTTTAGTTCCAGAAAAATCTTTCAAAAGTTGGCAAGAAGTCTGCCAAGGGACATTTTAGCGATGAAGGACAAACACATCATCTCATATATGGTCAACATGTTTACACCCACCAGTCGTAGATTTGTTTATGTGTTACGTCATCCAAATGCCATTGTTATCATGTTCCATATATTTCAACAGATGAAACAATCTCGAATCTCGAATGATCCATGGAACTTCTTGCTTTTTACGATTAGGTTTCAACGCTAAATATTAATCACAAATTATCGAAGGCATACAAAAAATAATTAATCAAATACTGATACTTTACAACTTTGTTGTGTGTTTTTTTTTTTAGTTCTCTAGGAGCCCATACGAAAGGCATACACTTCTTGTACAACAACTATGACGCACGAAAAGTCGTTTTCAGTCTTCTTGACAGAAGAGGTGGCATCATTCAAACGTGTTTGAAAAGTATGGGAGGTTTACATTTACTGTAACTTATTTTATAATGATGGTATAAAATAGTTGATTTACTATTATTTTCAATAATGAGGCATAAAAGCGTTAATTATGAGAGACTTTAGTTTGATTTATTCCTATTCGTTTTTATTTTTTTAATGATTTAAAAATAAACCAACAAGCGGTTTCTTCGGTAATCTCATTATCAATGAAACTGGTTAGAAAGATGTTTATTTAACTTTGTGAGAAATCGTTCAGTCATGTATTATGGGGGGGGAGAAGAAGATTTTTTTAAAATACATTTTCCCTTCCAGTGGGCGGGATCCCCGCGTGCCGACTGTACCAAATGACTTTTCTAATATTTCATTCAATCGAATTTACCAGAAGAAGCACAGCGTGGTTCTTGCACGATCCGTCAAATGTACTGGACAAACGCCAAAATCTTGATTTTGAGGGAAGGAAAAACTAATCTTAATCAGTTGTTAGCCTCCTAACTTGTACTCTTTGCCTAGACGAGAATGTCAAGAATGGTGACGGCCAGTCATCCGACGTTTCTCCCTTAAAAAAAATGTTTTAATGCGATTTTTTTTAAAAAAAGAGAGTAAGCAATAACAAAAGGAAATATCTTTTTGGTAAATTTGACGCTTGAGGAAACCAAACTGGCAAAGTTTGTGATCTTAGATTCATACGTTGATTTGCAGTTCCCATAAAATACGAAGATGTATTCTGTGTGTGGAATTTGTCGGATCTTGGAATATAATTGTCTTGTTTTTCTACGTCGTTAGATGGACACTGAGAAGTAAGGTGAAATAAAAGCTGGAAAGAAAGAAATGGAATGCTTCTTAAGGCATGAATCCAGATACACGTACATAAAAAATATTTGAAATATAGTATAATAATTTTTTTAAAAGAAGACCTCTTATATTTAATTTGAAATATTTTAAAATATGTATTTTGTTCGGTGGAACTTGCCTAATTTTTCAGTAGATCGGAAAATCGGTTGTTATCAATATATTTTGAATATTTATAAATTATCGCCAGACTTAGTACAGGCATATACTTTCGGGTAACAAAGGGAACGACCTCCAACACCAACAACGAAGTTTCTTTTTTAGATGATTCAGGGGTTGTTTTTTTAAGTACCTTTCTGCATGCTTCATCTTTGAAAGAATGTTATTGCAGTCGGTTCGGTAGGAGAATCTAGGAACTCATTCAAGAAGTTCGCTAGAGTGTAAAGTCCTTCATCGGAAACATGGCTAGAAACTCCGAGTTCTAATGATGTTTGTACTACTGAGACCAGTAGAGCTTTTACACTTTAAAGAGAAGTTATTGACATTATGGTTTTTTTTTTTTTTTCTGTAAGCTTTCTGCTTTTTTCTTCTTGTACGAGGCAGATAAACAAGCAATGGTTACAGCCGACATACAATCAGATAATCGTGCACAAAGAAGTCAGCCATTAATAGACACACTTTAATTTTAAAAAAAACAGTTTTGTGACTCCGGGCTTTCAACAAAAAGGGCACAAAAGTAAGTTAAACGTTTTTGCTGATGGAAAAACATCGCACACAAACAAGCAAAGGTAAAACAAGGCACTGACTTCAGATTTGCTGTTTCTGGTCTACATTTGAAATTCTAAAAAAAAATTACCATCATGTATCCCTTTAATGCAGATCATGTTTTTTTTTTTTTTGTTTTTTTTTTGTTTTTTCCAGTTTCCCATTCGCAACAAACGCTGAGTCCAATAACCTGTTTCATCCGCCCACGCATGATAGGGGAAGGAAGACACTTTGTAACCGAGTAGCGGAAAAATACCTCGCCTGAAATTATATATCAGCGACACGACACGTGGAACTTTCGCTCTTGGATTTTATTCGAGCGAGCTCGCGTGCGTGCGTGTGTGTATTATGCGTTCGGCTTTATAAGACTGCTTTGTTGTTGTTTTATTTACTCTTACCAAGAGCAGCGGGGGGGGGAAGGTGAATCAGTAAGAATCACAGACTTTTTGGGGGGTGGTTGGGGGGGGGAGAAATATCGAGAAAAGTACGCGGACGGCGTAGGCGGTTCTGCTTCCGGCTAAACATCGAGCATCGGTCGGCCGGCGTCTGGGTAAATAGATAAATATCAACTACATTTAAATAATTATGGTAAACTGGATTAGAAATATTTGGAAACCGTGTAAATGTTTTAATCCCCCCTTTCTTTCTTTTAATTGATGAAACTG
The DNA here is from genome assembly GCA_018389105.1 of Nautilus pompilius. Lineage (NCBI taxonomy): Eukaryota > Metazoa > Mollusca > Cephalopoda > Nautilida > Nautilidae > Nautilus > Nautilus pompilius. Next base: position 85,875 of record JACATO010000343.1, on the reverse strand, counting down.
CTCGGTGAACTGGTTAAACTGCGATTTCAAGAGGAAGACGTGTGACGATCTGCAAGAGAAAGAGATGAAAACTGGCATCCTGGAGAGACTGAGTTCGCCGACGGCTGCGGTACAGCGTTGGGAATTATTACCGCGATCTATCTGTTTGTTGTTATTATTATTATTCTTTACGATTTATCAGTCAATAAGTCTGATTTTTTTTTTTTTGCGTGATGTCGGCTTATCCATTCAAATTTGGAATTTTGATTCTGCGCAAGCACAGAGAAATTCTTTGGATTAGAAAATCCGGAGAAGAAAGATGGGAGGGGGATGGGATGCAATTTTTCCTAACTATCCTTTTCAGTGAACTACTACGTTCACTCCAGCCTCGGTGCCTCTTTGTACGCAGCCATTCCACGTTCCGCGGAAGATGGACGAGGTGTCGCGTTCAAGGCGCTATATAAACGGGGGGGGTCAGAGTCTCGTTTCCGTTATATAGAACGCGGAACTTCTTCTGCGCGTTAAGAAATAATTCACACTCACGCAGAAGCAGAGTCGGGACTTTTTGTCGGACACAGTATAAAATTCTGGCTGAAAATGACCGCCCCCATCACGTGCTTAATTTACTAGATAGAGATTTTGAACAGTCGAAAAAAAAAGCGACAGCGATCAGCCGTCGCAAGAGAGTTAATTAGAACATAATTAAATTTTTAATACCGTTCTGCCTGCCGTTGATTGTGGAGATGTAACATTCAGTCAGAAGTACGAACTACTGATTTGAAAGCGTTTAAAACTCGTACAACGTTTCTGGAAATGAAGTAATTACTATGCAGGCTATTTATGCGGCTTTCGGTGACTTCATGCGTGACGACTCTGAAACAATACGACAAGTGGATGTTTGTTTATGGCTTTTGTATGTCGATGCTTTGCTCGGAAAGTGAAAGTAAGCAGGTGTTTCGGTAAACATATTCAGGAATCCTCCTTTTTTTTTAAGGAAGGAAAGTTAAAAATGGACGTCAGTATTCCTTGTAGTTGATTGTGTTTCTTATCTCCTTTCTAGATCTTTTGTCGGTTGGCAGATCGGGGGGGGGAAAAAGATATTAACGGTCTAGTAATTGTCCTTCTAATTCTGTTGCTAACTCTAGAGAATGCAGAGGAATTGTTGAGGGACAAAAAGTTCGAGAAAGGAGAGTTTGGCATGTTCATTTATTTAGCTAACAAAAGGATCGAAACAACCTAGCCTCTCTTATTTTTATTTTAAATATAATGTCATAGTTGTTTTCGCTGTTTCTTTTCGAAGACTATTTGACAAAGCCGGTTTAGTTTCCATGGCAAATGGTATTGATAGACGTATACAGTTACGACAGTAAGTAATTGCGGAAGCAAAATTCGAAGACTCGCTAACAACGATTTATTTGTCCAACAGCAAAGATACGCACATTCTAATTACAAAAGCAAAAACCTGATACGTTAAATGTGAAAGCGATAACATTGAAAGAATGAGAATCGTACAGTGTTCACTCAGGTACTCGTAAATCAGTTTATTAGTGCATACAGTTACACTGATAGAAGTGTATGGCTATTAATAAATTTGTACATGTAAAAAGAAAAAGAACAGAGGTTGCTTTCTGCAATTTGTCTCTCAAGATTTCATGGAAATGTTCTCGTCTATGGCTGATGAATACCTTTTATTTGAGCTTTGGCTGCCAGTGTCTGTAAATTTTGAAGGAGGAACTATTTGTTTGGTTAGTTCGGTAGGAGCAGTGCGCGGTCTGTCTATATTACTTTCTGCGAGTAGATATTTTTGTAACCAAAGATTTCCTTCAGTAAATTTTTCTTAAGAACGTAACGGAACCCATTACCATTCTTTAAATTTTTTTTTTAATTTTTAAAGCAAAACTATTTATTTTTCATAAGCGAAATAAAAATTATAATTGAGATAAAAGCTTAAAGGCTTAAAATGGTGAGAAACCAGGCAAATTATGTCATGTTTACCCACTATGCATTGCGCCTGATACATGAAATTACTAGGTAATTAGGAAGCGTAAGTGATAACCGAATATTCGCGTTTATTTACTTAGGGTGAATACAAAAGCTTTAAAAACTTATCAAAGATACTGCAACTGATGCTGCTTACACGGTTTGCTGTATTTTTGAGATGTTCCCTTTGTTTAACTACGCGTATGGAGGCTGACTTGGGAAATCAATTCCTCTTAGTAGCATGGCTCGGCCTAGCGACGGACATACGGTCGCCATTGACGGCTCTCGGTGGGTTAGGGGGGGGACCTCGCATTGCTCTCAGACATCTCCCGCGCGATAGTCTCCGTCCTTGACCGCTGATCCCGCCCCGACGGGAAAGGTTCGCTTATGTAAGAGAGCTGGAACATCCCGCCCAAGCCGACGGGCGGTGAACGCTCGCCCGGCCCGTCAGAGGGCGCTGGAGGGGATGGTGTTCTCGAATAAACATCGGCGCTGGAGCTGGAGCCAGAGTGGGAGGAGGGCTGTCTGAAAATCCGACTCACCATGGAAACCGGGGGGGGGCAAATAAATAACAACACAAGTGAATAAAGTTGGATGCGCGTCGTCGTTTAGTTGCGCTCAGAGATCACCAAATGCCGGATCGTCTGGCGTTACAAGCGGAGATATCGATTGGCGGGAACTGCTCGTCGATACCGCGGTGTGTTGTGGCGGCTTTGAATGATGATAGGCGGTCGCAGTTTGTACTGATTCACCACTGGTCAAGGTTAATGGAGTACAAACAAGAAGGCAGGCAAACAATGAATCAATGCCTTTGAAACAGAATCGGCGCGCGCGCGCGCACATCTCTCTCTCTCTCCACACACACACACACACATCTCTCTCTCTGTCTGTCTCTCTCTCTCTCCACACACACACACACACACCACACACACATCTCTCTCTCTCTGTCTCTCTCTCTCTCACACACACACACAACACATCTCTCTCTCTGTCTATCTCTCTCTCCACACACACATCTCTCTCTCTCTCTCTCTCTCTCTCTCCACACACACATCTCTCTCTCTTCTCTCTCTCTCTCTCCACACACACACAACACATCTCTCTCTCTCTCTTCTCTCTCTCTCTCTCTCTCTCTCCACACACACACATCTCTCTCTCTCTCCACACACACACACCACACACACACACACACTCTCTCTCTCTCTCTCTCTCTCTCTCTCCACACACACACACACACATCTCTCTCTCTCTCTCTCTCTCTCTCTCTCTCTCCTCTCCACACACACACACAACACACACACATCTCTCTGTCACACGCATACAGACCGGGGAAACATTTATTTCAGCGTCGTTTTTTTTTTGGTCAAATAGAGTGCATTTTTGAATCCATGTATAAGATGAGCAGGAAAGTTTCTTTTAATGATTCCGGTTTTCCTGACCTCGGTGCTGATGAGTCGGTGGTTGGAATCATTGTTGGGCTGCTGTAGAAGAGAAAGTAGCAGAAGAGATTTTTTTTAAAATACTAGTACGTGTGTACCCTCCTCTATGAGCCTATAAATTATGTAATATATTTCATATGGTATTGTATTATCAAAGCAGGTCGGATGACGTAAAGGGACAATATAATATAGCACGAGTCTGGAATTAACGGCTCCCAGATACAGTTGTTTACACTGCGGTGAGAGAGAATAGATGCTATTTGGGCCATATGCATATTTTCTTTTTGGTTTGTTGTTTTTTTTTTGCGAATTCGGTGCTGCCATCTCGTGTGATAAGAAAGAACTATCCACTTTTGGTCCGCTTTTTCGCATCGAGTTGGTTAACGAATTACTGTGCACGGTTTACGCTGCATGATAAGACACTAGGCATTTTACTGGTTGCGCCGTCACCGCCCTCTTATCTGACATCCACTCACGCTATTACCATAAAAGGGCATTTCTAAATACTTCATTCTCGTGACATTAAGCACCTTTGGCCCAACCGAAGCCTTCCGGATGATCTGAGATGACGCAGGAAGTTCACCCTGAACTGCCTTCGGTGAGTCGGTTTGTCTGCATAATGATGATTTCATCAGCAACACTGCAAGCTGCCGCCGGACGACAAGTCGACATTCGCTTCGCCTTCAATGGCTGCCAAAGGGCCATTTTTACCGTCATTAAATATGGAAAAGAGCAAACGTCACTTAAATGCTTCATAAGGTCTTTAAATTTAAAGGTGCGCCCATTCCTCACGCGCTTAAAATTACTCGAGCGTAATAGCAGAATCCCGAGTCACAGCGGACGGGGTGTTTTCACACGAAGGTTCGATAAGTCAGCCGGCACGAATACGCCGCTGTCAGGTGTACATGTGACCGGCCGGCCCCTGCGCCTTTTGTTGGGGTTTTACGGTGGACACGTTAGTTTCGCCTGATTTAGGCTACAAGACGGATTTCTTTCGGCGGTGAAACCCCGAGTCGGCTATTTGACACAAAGGCCTAACTCTTATCAACTAACAGAGAGAGAGAGAGAGAGATGACGTCAGTACAGAGAGAGATGACGTCAGTACAGATAGAAATGACGTCAGTACAGAGAGAGAGATGGCGTCAGTACAGAGAGAGATGACGTCAATACAGAGAGAAATGACGTCAGTACAGAGAGAGATGACGTCAGTACAGAGAGAGATGACGTCAGTACAGAGAAAGAAAGATTACGTCAGTAGAGAGAGAGAGAGAGACAGAGAAGAAAACACACACGACAACCTGAGATGTCTACAGTACCGCCAAACTTCTGTTGCTGTTGTTGTTGTTGTTTTAATTATTTTTTTGCTCTTTAACAAATTTAATTTTGAATTACACGCGTAAATCTAAAGGAAGGTTAGGAATCGGAGCAGCAGAAAGCACAAAAGGAGGGCATTTACACCGAATCTTCTGTAGGCTAAAATTTTCACATACTAATTATAATCTTGGCGAGAGGAATTTAACCCCCCCCCCACACACACACACACCGGGTTTGCTGCAGCAGAAAGAACAAAGCAGATTCTCTTTTTCCAGAGATGCACGATTGACTGATCGCCGATCTAGTGCTTTAACACCAGGATAACGACTTTAAACTGCCAGTAACCTAATCGCGAATTATTAATTTTTTTTACCCTTGTAAATTCTGGACACGCGGATTGGTTTATATTTCCATGGAAACGGGCTGAAGTTTGGGAGTCTAAATACTGGCAGATCCGTTCGCTTTTTTTACCATGTAAAAATAAAGAAGAAAGAAGTAAATCGCCGTGTGGTTCCTTTCTAAAGCACTACGTCACCACAAAGCAAAATATAGTAGTTTAGAATATTCGGGTAAACCTGTCAGTCAGGTGTAAGTAAACACGTGGATGGAACTGTTAGCGCTCTTTTGAACCGCGTGGGATAGTTAAAACAAACGAAGGAAAAGTCAAAGAGAACTCTCAACACAGTTTTCAATAAAATGTAGTACGACAACAACGCGAGTGGTTCTTTCGTTTACAAAAATACATTCCTAAACAGCCCGGCTCACTCGCGCGTAGATCGGAAACTTTCAAGTCTCCTTGGTTACTGGAGCTTCCCAGAGAGTAGAAAATGTATGTCCTAGATTCTGGTAGAGTGATTCGCAAAAAAGTTCTTTTTTTCTTCTTCTTCTTTAGCTCTTTAATACTGAGAAAGGGTAAGGTACGTTTACGACGTTTGTATAGTTCCCAATTATCCCGAAATGTTTGCCCAATAAACTTTGGAACATTATTAGTAATTTGCCTTTTTGTGCGCACTGAAAATCTCATTTCTATCAACGAACCGTTCATTCATCGATTCATTCATTCGGTTTATCTCGTTTGACCCGATGGCCCCTATCCACCCGATTTACTGTCAACCGAGTACGAGCCATTAAAAAACGCACAATGTGAAAATCCTTAATCTTTCTGTGGATGCTGATAGGAAACGCTTCCTTTGTTCTTTCTCGTTTATAATTCGAGCAGTGCCTTACAAAGAATTTTATTCCCTTTTTTCTTTCAAATACGTTCCTCCATAGTTCGAAAGTGAAAGACCGTCTACCTGTAGCTTATGGCAAAGGTACCGCCGCATCACATGACATTTCATCCAGTAACTCCGGCTTCATTTAGAGGTACAGAAATTGCCTCCGCCAATTCCTCCTATGTGTTGAGTGGTTTCTCCGGGATATTTTGTCGCTTCGCTCCTTTCCTCCAGAGTTCGAGATGGACCGCACCCTATTAACCTGTCCTCTCCGTTATAGGATACTGCGACGCACCACCACTGTGTGCGTCGCCTTCCTGGCCGTCGTCGTTGCGAGAATTTCGTGGGCAGACAAAGGTCTAGATTCAAGCCCGATAGGTGGGTTGTCTATTGTCACGCCACTGTGATAAAACCCGTCGTTTCGGGTCATCGGCTGATGACGTCCGCGCTGATTGGTCCATGTCGTTCGACAACAACCGGCAGAAAAGAGATGCTTCTTGGCGCTTTGAACTATAGCGGTGATAGAATGGTTGGGAAAATGCATGCTTCTCTCTTTAACGCGCCGTTTAGTGTATCTCAGTCTCAATTCAATCTACGTTTACTTTATTTATTACAAGGAGGCAGAAACCCATTCTGTCCTATACGAGGTCCCCTGGGTAAAGGAACATCTACCGATGCAGCCTTTCGAACTGGTTCGCAGTTACCGGTAACCACTATCTCTGACAATTTATTCTTCATTCGTGCACAAAGAGTGAGTTCACCTAATTAATAATTATATGCTCTCGCCTCCTGATTTCCTTTTTTCTCTCTGATATATCAGCAAAGTTGGACTGATTACTCACTCTACAAAGAATCGGTCTCAAAGTTTGCCTTAGAAAAAGAGTCACCATCTTTATCCGTTACGACACCAGCAGTCGCTCAGGTGTGTCGCAATAATGCCGCATATAAAATATAACTAAAGCGTAAATAAGTAAGCTGTGACCAACCAATTCTTAGCACTTTAACCATTTCCAGCAGAAATTCCAAAAAGCAAAACGGAAATTCGCGATACTCGCTGACTAATAGATTCGGGCACCTGTAAGAGTATGGCGGCGTAAGCTTAAAATCTGATGTCATTTTCTTTTTTTTAGCTTTACTAAAAGATTGTGCAACTCAAAAGAGTCTACGTGTTATTCCATTGTTGCATAGCGTAAAGTCACATTATTGCCCACCTTACAGGCACTTTTACTCTAACTGGTTATAAGACCGCGTAATATTGTAGACGAAACATTTACGAGATTAACAATCGAGTGAAATTTCTTAGCATTCAGGTGAAACACGTTGCTGTTTTAACAGTTTTCGAGTTCTAATTATGCAGACTTTGTTAAGGATAATTATCCCTGTAACGAGTAACTACGTTCTCCCTCTAAGTTTTCTGGTAGAATTGCGATTAATGTGTAATTTTAAGTGTTGATAATACTTAAATGTGTGATCGCTTTTTTGAACTTATAAAAGATATTATCAGTCTTTCAGACCTAGTTTTCCCTTTTTGTTGTTGGCCTTGCTTAACACGTTAGCTCGCTAATGTCTGCTTTTATGTTATGTATATGTCCCCCGTTAAATCAAAGGTGTAAATAATTTGATTCTTTTGTTTTACATACTTTATAATACTATAATCTTAAATTAAGTATTTTGATAAATCCTCGTATACATTTTGAGTCTTTTTTTTTTTAACAATGAGCATGAATGAATATTCTATTTTGTAGACTCCCCATCAGTGGACTTGACCTTCGGATACGGATTCTGAAAATGATCATGAGCAAGACTTTTTTTTTAAAAAAAAGCTAATATGAACTAGGCATTGTCCTTCTATCAGACAGTCAGAGCTCTCCTTACCAAAATACGACATTACTTCTATTTTCGTCACCCTTCGTCGGCTGAAGAACGAAAGTAAATTTAACAAATTGTGTGACAGCAAAGGGGCAAATGAAGCAAATGGATTTGACGGCTGACAGACAAGCGCACTGACACCTTGCAAAATTGCTTTTGGGTTTGCTCTCCGAAGTAATGTTGCTGATCTCGAACAGATGGGGAAAAAAAAATCGGTGCAGGCAGTTCTTAGTTCTTAACCGTGTTGCCTCAGATGAGGCAGAGTCTCTTTCGACAACCGTCTAAATGGTGATGCATCCCGGTGGGGATAGAAGCGAAAGAGTAGAGTCATGAACGTGGTATCGCCGAAATAGTGAAGCCAGTTTTCACGGATCTGAGCCCACCGGTTTTGTCGTCAAAATGTCTGTATGGATCGGAATGAGATGGAATAGTTGCTTCAAAAAATATTTTGTGGAACTGCAGACAAATGAGGATGCTGTGTATTCAGCCGTGACTCGCTTCAATTAGGAAAACAACATCTATTATTACGATGTTCGAGGCTTTTGATCGGAAAAAGATACCACGGCTGGTTTCCGTGACGCTGAACCAGCGAAAACACAAAGAAAAGCTCTTACTATTATAGAATAGTTCTTTTACGCTTCAAAAGCTGCAGAAAGTGAAGTGTGCATTACTTGAAAAAATTAAGTATATTCCATACGTATTTGTAGCTTTTAATTGGCACATCCCGGAAAACATATTTTTATACTGTCAGAGTATGCGTCCTTGTGCACAATATCTCCAAAACGGTTTGTGATATTTGCATGAACTTTGGACAAGTTAATCTGGACATTTCTTTTATTGGAATGAGCCACTTTGGGCCTATACCCATGTAATGTTTTAGTGCCATGGTGGTCGGAGTATTAATAAGCTGGTTAAATTAAAATGTTTTGGCGAAAGTCTTGACATGTACCTTAAGACTGACAAACACAAAACTGATAAAATTTGTTGTTGTTTCTTTACCTTAAGTTTATCGTGCTTTATGAAAGACATTTAAAAAAAAAAAAAACTATTCTCGAAACCTTTTAGAAAATAAATTACAGAAGCATAAATTGGCATTAGAGTGGTGAACCGGAGAGCACTAGGGAAATGGAAATAACCCAGCTGCCAAAGAGAAAACATTCTTGTAAGTCTGAGAAATACGTTTTGTGGCATCGCCTTGAGATTCAGTGCTTTTCTCTCCCACTCCTCATCTAATGTCAAAGACTTGTCCGCTTTGCTTTTCAATTAAAATATTTTTTTTAAAAATTGCATTGTTCAATTTTAATAATAATAATAATAATAATAATAATAATAATAATAATAATAATAATAATAATAATAATAATAATAATAATAATAATAATAATAATAATAATAATAATAATAATAATAATAAGAATAATAATAATAATAATATAATAATAATAATAATAATAATAATAATAATAATAATAATAATAATATACAGAGCTACAGAGCTCTGGACTGAAAGCCGATATTCGTTTTCAGAGTAGCTACTTAAAGTCGATCGACTATGGATTCTGAAGCAGAATCACACTTCAAAATGCGAAAGCGTAATTCTAAAACTGAAGTTTCAGATTTTAGGGAAAAAAAATTGGTTGCAGAAGCAAATAAATATTGGGTTAACGTCTCCTCCAATCTCAGATTTTATCAGTAATGTCTTTTCCTGCTTTTTTAAAATTTTTATTGCTAGATAGCCTAAAAGCACGTTAAATAATATATGAAACCACCGGAGGGCACAGAATTCATTAGATACGTCATCTATGTGCTATATAACACACAAGACATCAACCAAAAATCAAAATTAAGCACTGCAGCCATATCTCACGCGCTAATTATATTCAGAGAAAAATCTAAATTAACAGAGGAATTTAAAAGTTTGATCATCAATTATTGTTTTGAGACGTTTAATAAAGAGCGATTCCATAATAAACTCAGAATCGGTATCCACTTTAAAACTCGATTTTTGGTTGCTGTCATGTGGTTAAGTAAGGCAGAGCTCTCAAGTCCAGACAGATGAGAAGAAAACCCTTTTTATACGATCACTGGACGGTTTTTCCAGTGTATTCTGAACTGCATTCCCAAAATGTGATGGGATAAATCACATGGGATTTATCCGGAGTGGGCAATCAATCTTTAAATGGAAATATTATTCCGATTCAGCATTAGATGCAAATACCTTGGATAAAACTTGAGGAAATAGTTTAAATATTAATTAAACAGATGACCGTTTTTTTTGCTTCAATCTTTGAATACCTAAAGAAAGTAAGATAAGATAGCTTTCTTACTTGTTTATCAATGAATTAAATTGCGTGACAATATGGTATTAATGGTTTCTTTTAATAAATTTAATTCCTTTATGGAAATTCAGATGAAAAAAGTTAGTCTTGTAAGCACGATAGTATAAACAAAAGTTTCTTCTTGAAAATTATTGTGACAAAAAGTAAACAACTTGGTCGAAAGGTCATTGAATGTAAGTTTAGAATAAAATGTAATGCTAACATCCCGGGAAGTCTATAAGAATATCTATAATATAAAAAAAAAAAGAATAGCCGGCCATTTAACTAAGTTTCCATAGTAAATTGTAAGTTGGGATTTTTCTGGCTCTGTTAAGGGTGGGATCTCTGCCTTACTTAACCACGTGACATTTACCGACCTCGGTTTAAAGTCGGTGGTGTTTGGCATCATCTGTACCGACTCTGACCTTTTAATCATGGAACCTCTCTATTACTACAATCTCGAGCCAGTAGACAATGATCAGACACCTTCATATATATATATATATTTAAATACTAATGTTCGCTCTTCTCCATCAGCCGACGACATGGGTTTTTCTCTGTGCACTCCGGCCTCTCTTCACATAAAAGAAAAGTAGGGTTTCCCCGGATACACGCGGGCAACTCTATGATTGGCTTACACCCTGACCGCCGCCCGAGTAGCCTCCAACCTTACCTCGGCAAGGTCATAAAGGCTGATTGCACCCCAACCACTAGTACCTTCCATTTTAGCTCACTGCTGTGTGATGTCCTTGGGTCTCGAAAGCCAGGACGTGGTTCGCCAAGAAAAGGATTTTTTTTAAAACATGAGCAGCGACTTTAGCCAAATAATAATCTTTAAAAAAAAAAATTTAACTAAATGATTGACAGCTGATGCACAAAACTGACGTAGAGCCTTTCAAGCAGTAATATCGCGCCGTAGACATTTGGATAATCAAAAAAAAAACAACAACAAAAAAACTTTGTTGTTTAAATAAGTTCAGTTTAATGTTTAATATTAACGAAATATCCTATTCATCTTTACCGTGAATTTAAAAACCTTTTGGGTAGACAGGGGAAAAGTCACAGAAATGAATTTACCAATTCATCAAAAGCACCAACCATTTGCGAGTGTTTCTGACTTCCGGTGGAACTCTCTTACAACACGGCACGATCACGTGATAGCGCCCCGCCCCGCCGCCTGGATCACGCCTCTCTGGGAAACTCGAACCGAGATCAACGTTCTTGTAGGCGAGCATTAAAAAAAAAAAAATGCCAGAGTATTCAATTGAGGAGTTCTTCTCTTGCCTACCGGCTAAAGAAAATGCTTTGCTTTCCTTCCTTGGCTGCTAACTTTTTTCTTTTTCTTTTTCTATCCTTCCTCTTACCAAGACACGTCTCAAGTGGAGGAGCTGAGCTGGCAAATCAATACTGCCGCGTGGTGGTTTTATAGTTCAATACCCGCTGCTCTGCTCGGTTCTTTAGCTCTCCTAAAATACTGGTTTCATTAAAAGCTATGTATTAAAGCTGTTAATTACGAAATTACGAACCCGCTTCTCTCTCTCTCTCTCTCTCTCGTCTCTCTCTCTCTCTCTCTCTCTCTCTCTCTCTCTCCTCTCTCTCTCTCTCGTACTGACGTCATCTCTCTCTCTCTGTACTGACATCATCTCTCTCTCTCGTACTGACGTCATCTCTCTCTCTCTGTACTGACATCATCTCTCTCTCTCTCGTACTGACGTCATCTCTCTCTCTCTGTACTGACATCATCTCTCTCTCTCGTACTGACGTCATCTCTCTCTCTGTGTACTGACATCATCTCTCTCTCTCTCGTACTGACGTCATCTCTCTCTCTGTGTACTGACATCATCTCTCTCTCTCTGTACTGACATCATCTCTCTCTCTCGTACTGACGTCATCTCTCTCTCGTGTACTGACGTCATCTCTCTCTTTCTCTCCTCATTGTTCTTTTCAGCTACGTTAAATAGTTAAATGAAAAAAAAGTATATGAAATATTTAATAAGTATAAATATTTTCCACCTCTGTTTATCGAGTGTGGTATCTCGCCAATTCCAAGTATATGAACATCAAAAATAGTATCTCTTCTTCTTGTATTGCGAGGGGTCGGGACGCCACCTCAGTAGCGGTTTACCTGCAGTTTACTGTATTCTAAGTTTACAAATAAACTCGACAAAGTTTACTGAACACAAGATAAACAACACACGCGCGCGCGCAGAGGGCGCAACATCAAGAATCCAGCCAGTCTGTTCCATGTGCCATATAATTCACCCCTTTCCAGCTTGATGCAAGTTTACTTCTCGATCTCAAAGGTGTGAGAGCAATCACGTCTTGAATTTTTGTTTGGAGCAATAGTTTTGTCTAGCACAAAACAGAGACTAAAGAATAAAACATAACGCGAGGAATGATAGTTTTAAAAATGGCGGGTCAACGAAGAGTGACTCTGACAAGACGTCTGCTGTTAATGGGAAAATAACAAAAACAGAAGACATTTTGATGCTTTTAAAAGTCTTTCTTGACGAATAACAGTTGTTTGAATAGAATAACCACCACAATTGTGTATTGGCTTACAGGTTTATCATAGAAAGAGCCATTTTTTTTTTTTGGAAAATTTAAAACCGTAGATATATTAGGTCGGATCATTCCAGTTCTTTTATCGATAGGCAGCTGTACATCGGTCAGATACAACACGGAACTGAGAACAATACAGGTTAGCTCAAAAACCGTAAGAGGACAATAAATCCGCTCTACCTGCTTTACTGCTGAGCATGATGCTGCCAGTTTTGAAACATCTGCGCATCTTTCGCTAGCGAGAAGCGCTCCAAGATTGGGGAAATCAAAAGCGCCATGTTGAGCTCTTCACACGGTGACCCGGTTAACCAACAGAAAGTCCTGACGGCCGTGAGGTGGGTAAAAGAGCGTGAAAACAAGGTGAAAAAGCAAATAAAACAAACGTTTTTTTCTTTTCCATTCTATAACTGCCCTTTAATGATATTTCTGGGTCACAATTTCTTGAATTTGGGGCTTTTTTTTTTTGTCATTTAATATGTAAGGGACACTGGTTTTGTATTACTATACGCTAGTGTGCGACAAGGTGTCTGTTATATGGCGTCTGATCCACGCTTTGGACTCACCATCCGTAAAGAGGAGTCAGGTCAGCGTTTTAAAGAGTTAAATTACTTTTTGTACTTGGTTAATAAATGTCAGCGGTCAGGTGATCGAATTTGACTAAACGTTAAGTGCTGATGCAACAACTTCAAATCAGTTGATTCTGATCAGGTCGTGTGTAGTCAGACTGCTAACTTCAAGTGTTTTGGGTTTGATTCCTGTTCGGGTCTTAGCACGATTTATTCTAAGTCTTTTTTTACTTGGTTCCTCACCTCCCCCCCCCAACTCCTGACATCTCCAGTTTTCTCCCACATCTAAAAAATGAAAAGTTCTTGTAGGGACTTTCTACAAAGATGGTTGACGGAAACCATCTGCGCATCGTGGATCGTGATACAGTCTATTGCAGAGGCGGTTAATCACCAACAACCCCATATTGCCAGACAGACTCAACTTCAGCAGACTGAAGGATGACAACAAATCAAGAATGACTCCGACTCGGGGCATCGCTATTCGAGCAGGAGAAATCTACGGTCGTCACGTGGTTTTTACTTAGAATTAGGGCAAAGATCATTTTTATTATTTTTTTTTTTTTTGGTTGATCGTAGGTGACGAGCTTATTACCGAGTCATACAGGGTTCTCCGACAAAGTGTATCGAGTTTTCTCTGACTTGCCAGGTACGGGCCTGGTGAGGATGTGGGTGCTTCCTGCTGCTGAACCACAAACGGGCTGTTGCGTGTCGATTGTTACGTATAATTCTCGCTGTCCCGTGTCATCAACGCTTTAGGCCGATAATGGCGTGTTAAAGACACCCGCTCCCCATCATCTCCTCTCCTACTGCGTCTAAAGGCGTTCAGGTTAAATAAGGGATAACTTTGCCAAAGCGCACTTATCTTCTAACCCGGCACTGGACAACCGTGGAAGTGGCCTTTACCTACATTACCCCTTTTCCACTATTACACCGGAAAGAGGACATCTCCCGCAGGGAAGTGAATGCTGGTCGGAAGAAAGACGCCGCTGTTTCGTTCAGACCCACCCAACAATCGGAAACGCGCCTACGACTTTTAATTATTTTCTTTTCAACCCTAGTTCTATTTCCTACCCCAGCCACAACCCTGCAAACTCATCTGTTTATAGGCTTTCCGAATTTTTTTGTGTGCTTCGTGCCGATCGGAATTCACGCACTGAAATTGTCTGTACGATAAGAAATTTCCATACTGTTGTCTGTGGGCGCTCGGATTCATTGTTTTTAAGTGTAACTGAGCAGCATTTGGAGGTAAATCATACATTTTGTCTCTCCACCATTCCATGTTTGGGGATACGCTAGAACACGCGGCGTGTGTCTTTTCCTCGGCTGGTGTGTGTTCCCCACTAATAGACGGCACGACCCAGATTACGGCTGCGCAGTGTCACGGACCGGAGAACTTTCTCCTCAAACGGTCACCTCTCAGACTTCCTTTTTTTTCTTCTTCTTCTCACGACGGACACCAGTAGTGAGCCAATAAAACGTTTGGATGAGGGTGCGAATGCTCTGCCGCTGGATCCTTGAAACCAAGTGGCCGTGAATTAACTGTTCCTGTGTTAATAAGGACGTTCGAATAGAACTCGTCCGAACACCATTACTTACGTACGGTGACTCTACTGTCAGTCGTCGAGTTTCATCTGAGCTTCCCTGGTGCTTCAGACACGTGTTTGGGAAACATCCCCCCCCCCGACTTCACCGGCCTTTAATCACTGCGTGCGTTAAGGAACAAAAAGGGAACTTTTACCATTTGTACGTATACATACCGTTTTGTTGTTTTTTTTCATATTTAATGTCACGCGACCGTTTTAAAAAAATAAAATAATAATAAATAAATAAAAAAATATATTTCCTTTTCTTCCCGGACGGAACAGAGGCGACGGTTGCCCGGCCACGACACCCACTGAAACAAACAAGCAAGCAGCGAAATAGACCTGAAATCGACAATCTTCGCCACGGTCGCGGCGAACTTTCCCTCCCGTTCTTCTGCTACTCAAGTATCAGCCGCGGAGCCCGCCGACTTGCCCCCACCCCCCTGGGGGGAGGAGGAGAGAGGGGAGAGGGGCGGGGCCTGGCTGGATCTCACCTTCGTTTGACTGTTTTTTTCTCCCCCCTAAAAATGTGTTGTTGTTTGTTTTTTTCAAATTATACGTATAGAGGAAAATCGCTTGGTTATTTGATTTTCTGCGCTCGTATAAAGACGGCAGAGAAAAATAACCACAGAGGACTCTGTCGGTAGAATAATTAGATTCCAATTATCTCTGAAAATCGAAATGTTAGTCGGTTTAAGCTCCTCTCCCCCCCCCCTAACCCCCGAACTATCATAGTATCCGCTTCCTCGGCGGCAGCCATTGTTAATTCCATTGCGTAATTACTGTCGGTTTTCTGAACAGCGGATCGATTCCCAGACAGCCAGGAGTCTCCCGTCAAGACCGAGCAACCTATCGCTGCCGTTTGAAACCAGACAAGCCGCGCACTCCGTCCCTTTTTAATCACCCACCGCGCGCGCGCCGTCATAAAAAGAATTTTAATGAATATTTGATAATAAAACCTTCAAGAACCTTTAATCTGGATAGAAGGCAACCAATCGTGGTTTTCTCTCTCTCTCTCTCTCTCTCTCTCTCCCCCTCCCTGCGTTGATTAAGCAGAGTTAATGGCGCGTGACTGCCGCTGCTGGGCGGCCGCGTGATCCGACTTCATTGGTGAAGCGTGACGGAATTTTCAATCAAGCTGACTCGAAATAGTCTGAGGCGCGTGTAACGACCACACACACACACACACACACACACAAAATAATAAATAATTTTTTTTTAAATGTCTGCAGCGTGGTGTTTACTCCTCCTCCCCGGTTCGGCAGCAATCAGTAGCTCTTTTCTGTCTTGCTGGGCCATTTTTTTTTCTTTCTTTCTTTCTTTCTTTTTCACGCATGGATGAACATGGCGATGCTGATTCTTCAACGCTTGACAGCCAACCCTCGGGCGCAGCGCTGCGCTCTCCGTCCGAGCAGCGATGGCGTAAACCAGCCGACGCCAAGGACACACACACACACAAAAAAAACTCGATCTCTCATCCCTGGTAGCCGAACACTTACAGAGAGCTAATCAGAAATTGTTTAAAGCTGATCCATCACGCGCAGTGAAAAAAAAAGAGTAAATAAATCAATTTTGAAAAAAAAAGGGGGGGAGTGGAGAAAAATTTACATTTGGTGCCCGGTTCTCAAACCTTCCTGGCACTTCTGTAAGGCCAGTAATTATTCTCTTCACTGCCGAAATTAGCACTATCAGTGATCGGTTTTATAAACCGAGGGATTGATGACGGTCCGCTCTCGTTTGGTTCTAAGAATTCTTTGTTTGTCTATTTATTTGTTTCCGCAAGTTGGTTCAGTCAAAGCGCTTTTACTCTAAAAATCAAATTCCTGCTCCCTATCCCGATAGTTGATGGCGTCGAAATTCTTGTGGCTGTTAAATCAGTAGTGGAGTCCATACAATTGTAACGCAAGTAACTGTTACTACTTGTGATTTAGTTTCAATTCCAAAATTACTAGTCGCAAATTGTTAAATATATAAGAAATCCGTAATTAAACATTTCCATGTCCATGCTTTAGAGATCTTCACTTGGTGATTTCGTTTTCTTAAAAAAAAAAAAAAATAGCAGAAGAAAAGTAAAATTAAATACCATAAGCGCCATCTTTTATTTTAGAATAGCAATTTTTGTGTTATTATTAATTCTTTCTAAAATATATATTGTTTTCCTTTTATCAGTGTAACTATTCCCCTTCTTTCTCTTTGAGTGTGATTTTGAATGAGATTTCGATCACTGATTAATTCAGGGCAACGAGTGTTCTCGTGGCATACTGCTGAGCAGACGGCCTAAACTCCATTTCCGGTCGAAGCGGAACCTTTAATACGTCATCCAGTGTGCACAACTACGCAATTTTTGCTGTAGAACTCAACAACACACAATCTGCACAAAGTTGCTGTAGAGAGTCCGAACAATCGCCAGCACCACTGCTCCTGATCCGTCGTCCACCGATGCCAATTAGCTCACCATTGTCAGTATTTAGTCTTCTGCCTTTTTTTTTTTTTTTATCAAAACCAGTGTCTTTATTTCAGATGGATGGTGTTTACGAGACATCACTTGATCAACTAATCTAACCGATTCCCCCCCCCCACCCACCAACAGTTTCGGTTTACTTTCAGAATGCAACTCTTTAACAGAGCCAACAGTAAGTTATATCGAAGTAGATGTGCTTCACCCGAATATTTCTTCCACATCGGTTTTATTAAGTTTTCCGGGAAGAGAGAGAGAGAGGACATCATTACAGAAAGAGAGAGAGAGATGGAGGAGAGAGAGAGATGGAGGAACAGAGAGATGGATGGAGAGAAAGAGAGAGAGATGGAGAGAAAGAGAGAGAGATGGAGGAGAGAGAGAGAGAGGAGAGAGGAGAGAGCGAGAGAGAGAGAGAGGAGGAGAGAGAGAGATGGAGAGAGGAGAGAGAGAGAGAGCGAGAGAGAGAGAGAGAGAGAGAGAGAGAGGAGGAGAGAGAGAGAGAGAGAGAGAGAGAGAGAGAGAGGAGAGATGGAGGAGAGAGAGAGGAGAGAGGACATCATTACAGAAAGAGAGAGAGAGAGAGATGGAGGGACAGAGAGAGGGATGGAGAGAAAGAGAGAGAGAAAGAGAGGGATGGAGAGGAAAGAGAGAGAGAGAGAAAGAGAGGGATGGAGAGAAAGAGAGAGAGAGAGACGACATCATTACTGAAAGAGAGAGAGATGGAGGAACAGAGAGATGGATGGAGAGAAAGAGAGAGGAGAAAGAGAAGGATGGAGAGAAAGAGAGAGAGAAAGAGAGGGATGGAGAGAAAGAGAGGGATGGAGAGAAAGAGAGATGGAGAGAAAGAGAGAGAGAGATGGAGAGAGAGAGAGAGAGGACATCATTACAGAAAGAGAGAGAGATGGAGAGAGAGAGAGAGAGGACATCATTACAGAAAGAGAGAGAGATGGAGGAACAGAGAGATGGATGGAGAGAAAGAGAGAGAGATGGAGGAACAGAGAGAAGGATGGAGAGAAAGAGAGAGAAGGAGAGAGAGATGGAGAGAGATGGAGAGAAAGAGAGATGGAGAGAAAGAGAGAGAGTGATGGAGAGAGAGAGAGAGAGAGATTAAGTCGAAAGAAATTGGATTGGTTTTCTTCCGCATGCTACGTACGTGTCTTTAGTCAAAGAGCCATGATTACTGCAGTGACAAAGCTATGAAGTAAAAATTTCCGTATGCGTTTTGAAATAGTCCGTAAACTTAGTTCACTTTGTAGATTTATTTCAAATTGAATAAAAAAGAAGAAAACTTTAAAGCGAAGGATCGTATGAATAAACGAAGATCACTTACTCGAAGATTTCCGTATGCTTGTGACCGAAAGCAGATAACATTTTTGCTTTTGTTTTATTAAAGTTTTAGGAATGGTAAATCGGTAGAACTCAAATTCTAAAAAAAAAAGTAAGGAGCAAGATAGGTTTTTTTCTTTTTTTTTTTTTTTTTTACCATTCCCGGTTTTCCCTTCTTCCTCTGATCGCTGTTGCCTAAAACGTTTTCGTGGAATTGTTCTGTCCATAATTATAAACTGTTCTTCGAGATGATGGAAAGCAGATACATTTTTTGTTGTTGTTTTTTTTTTAAAAAAAACAACAAAAAACTTGGCGATCTGCCAAGAGGCCGCACCAAGTTAACCACTGACAAGAGAGGAAGGAGAAGGAAAAAATGTTGGCGTGGTTTCAAATATTAAATTTTGGAGGAAAAAAAGAGAGGGGGGGTGGTGGCGGCGAGGAAGTCGCTTTAGGTTTTCTTCAGGACTTGGAAATACGAAATATAGTTAAAGCCCACTCGCATTATTAACGAATCCTGCAAGGTCAAACGAGTTCTGCTGCAGTCGTATCGTCGAGAGATCCAGGATGTTAGGGACAGCTTCCTTCTGAATCTTCAGTGCATCATGAAAAACAGCGCATCCCTCGGGAGTCGGCTATCATTTCCTTATTTTCTCTTTTAGTCATTTAATCAGAAACGGAGTAAGAAAAGCGTTCAAAAAAAAAACCAAAACAACAAATGTCGCTTTGCGAAATTAACTGAACAGATTCACCATTCTCTACACCTGTTAGCAAACAATCGTTTCTTTCAGTCCGTTTCTTCTTCTTTTCCTAAAAAATAAAGGGGGGCTTTGATTTCTTCTTAAAGATGAAAAACATTCTCTTGCATCTCATCGATGTATCGATACGGAAAATGTTTTCCACATTCATCTATAATCTACTCACGAATCTTTTAAATCCAAAAGGGTTAATGACGTATTTACCTGCCGTTTTACAGCTACAAAATGTCGAGATAATATGAAGTGAGCATTATTACCTGTACTGGACAAGATAAAGGGAATGCAATAGATTAGATGTGAGTTTCGATCTTTGTTTCATAAGCAACACTTGGAAAAACTACACCCTCCGATCTGTTGTGATTGCGTGATAATCTCACGGATGTTGCTAACGTCAGGTCCTGATTTAGATATGATTGCCTTAGGTGCAAAGGGGCGTCACTCAAGTAAAACTCCTCTTCATTTACATCAGAAATCTTTATTTTTCATCGTGACACCTTTTATAGGTAAATATTCTATCACAATTATTCACGTATAACATATATATATATATATATATATAGAGAGAGAGAGAGAGAGAGAGGGGAGATGACGTCGGTACGGTACATAGAGAGAGATGACGTCAGTATAGAGAGATGACGTCAGTACAGAGATGACGTCGGTACACAGAGAGAGATGACGTCAGTACAGAGAGATATGACGTCGGTACACAGAGAGATTACGTCAGTACATAGAGAGAGAGAGGGCGTCGGTACATAGAAAGATATGACGTCGGTACACAGAGAGAGGGCGTCGGTACATAGAGAGAGATGACGTCAGTATAGAGAGAGATGACGTCAGTACAGAGAGATATGACGTCGGTACACAGAGAGAGATGACGTCAGTACATAGAGAGAGAGAGAGGGCGTCGGTACATAGAAAGAGATGACATTAGTACAGAAACATGACGTCGGTACATAGAGAGAGATGACGTCGGTACACAGAGAGAGATGACGTCAGTATAGAGAGAGATGACGTCAGTACAGAGAGATATGACGTCGGTACACAGAGATAGATGACGTCAGTACAGAGAGATGACGTCAGTACATAGAGAGAGAGAGAGAGAGAGAGACTACAAGAACCATTAACTGTATATTCAGTATTGAGACATCTGTGTCCAAATTAATACGACTGTTACATTAGCACTGTACGGGTCTTGTTGTGACAGGGGTAAGTTGTAACAACAACGCTTATTCCAAAGAAAAGACACATGACTTTGACTATAGCCTAATTTATTCAGGAATTACTGGTGCCGTACAACTTATCCCCGTAACAACTAGTTCCATTGGTCTCCCTAACAACTAACTTAGAAATTTTTAAAAAATGCTAAAGATTATTTTTTTTTTTTAGAGTCACAAGTTTTCCTTATAATGTGATGTTCTAAATATATTTTTTTTTTTAATTTTGAAAAAACAGATACCCACATACGAACACCAAAGCCATGAAGCTGAAGAGACTTAACTACTTTACGAGATGCTGCTTTCCTTCCTAATTCAGAATTGGAAAATACAAATTTAACTTGCAATTTAAAAAAAAAAAAAGAAAGAAAAAGAAGAGGCGCGCTTGCCATCTTTAAGATCTGACAGCAATATTCTTAAAATCGCAAGCTCCCCATCTCCGAACCCCAGCATCTCCAGCAACGCAGTCTAATTGGTGTACATTTATATAATGACTTAAACAACAACAACAAAAAAGCGTTCATTAAATTCTCATGTGCGCCTCTTCTTCTTTGTGCGGGTAATGGGTAGATGCTACGAGGAGCAGTATCCGAACAAATGCGTCTCATTACTTACTCCGCTTGAATAATGTACATCCGATGTGCTAAGTCACCATGCAAGTGAAATAGTTTTGAATAAGGGTGCGAGGGAGGGGGAGCTTGGCTATCTTTAACGTTAAACGCCAATAAAGATAGGGGAACGTACTCACGAGATTACATAAAATCGACTGAAACAAGCCGACTTACGCTCGTCTGATTAGATTTACGGCGGCTTTCCTCTTCCCCCCTTTTTTTATTTAATTTTTCTTCCACGGAAAAAAAGGGGGGGATGGCAACTTTATTGTTGAAGACGGTCGGTTAGCTATGGAAAAGGGAGCTCTGGAAACACGAACAACGAGTTAGTCCGCACGGCTCGGAAGGTGGCCTCGCGGCTGACACCTTGGCGTGCTTTTAAAGTGGTTCTTTCGCGTCCAGCGAAAAACGTTTTTGTCTCTGTTTTAGTCTAATTTCTCTCAAACTTGGATCTGAAGAAAGGGGAAAAAAAGGTGGGGGCGAGGATACCTTAATGATAAGGCGCGTAGTTTACAGTAACAACCTCTGGCGTCGATAACTGGAAATAGGCGGGAGTTGTCACCGCTCGGAACTCTTCAGTATTCGAAGACGTGTAGCAAAGCCTCTCTCGGACATCTGAAACTGATAGGTGTATGCTTCAAATAATTAAAATCTGGAGGCTTTTCAGACAGTTGTACCGATCTTTTTTCCCAGTAATTCAAACCGTATCTTGAATATGGACTCCAGACCCGCTGCGGCACAATCGAGAATTTACCCATTGGTAGAACTAGAATTATGGCTGCAGTGTAAAATAACGGTGATGTAACAGTTGGCCGGACTCTTCCCCTACCTGTGGCAGACCTACGATTTCAGTAGGAAGGGGTTCGTTCTTTACCCTTTTTTTTTTTTTTTTATAAAGGCGTCAAAGTGGGGATTTCCTAAACATACTTAAGGTTTCTCTCTGGTGTAAATCTAGTTGTTGTTTGTTTTTTTTTTAAATTTGAGTTTGGCTGACTGAATGGGGAGAGGGTGTCTACATCTAACAGGCTTCTGGATCCATCACTGCCCGCGAATTATGCAAGTGGATCCAACTAGGCTTTCAGTACTTTGGATCTCACGCACACACGTACTTAAACTGGCTTAGAGCGCATCCGTCCTGCAGCAACAGGGCTGGCCGGCTGCACTCATGCGACTAGTCAGTCTGTTATTCAGGCTCGCTTCTGACAGCGAAGTGCCCGCCGCTCAGCGATTATTTCTAAAACCGTAATAATACCGAATAAATGGTTTGCCTTGTATGAAGGCTGCTCGTGCACAGTTATCTAATCCGTAGAGTTTTGGTATCGGGTGGCCTGAAGGCTGCGTGATGTGCCTTTCACTCTCAAAGAATGAATGTGTTGTCTTTGGTAGACTAGCATCACGGCGGGGTTTGACATTCTTGTGCCACAAAGCAAACGTGTTCAAACGTGTTTAGTAATTCTTCTACCTCCACACACACACACACACACACACACACACACCACACACACACACGCGGCAAAATAACGAGAACGAAACAACCTGGAGTCTGCCAATCGCTGCGGCAGCAGGAGGCTGGCGTACTGATGCAAGACAGCGTGAGAGTGTTATTATAGATGACTGCGTCTCTTTGCAAGCTTGCAGCTGCCTTATCGAATAATGGCTTCAAATTAGAAGAGGAGGAAGATATAAAGAGAGAGAGAGAGGGAGAGATGGTAGCTATTAAATTCCGGGCGAGTGCTTGGAAGCCGTGTTCTAGTTCACTTCACTGCCAGGGAGTGTCGCTTGTGACAGATTGTCGGAACAGCGTGCAATCGGCGGGTTTTAAAGGCGGTGTCACGTCGAGTCATTTCCCACCGAAAATTAGTGTTTGCTTTTTGAAGAACAGATTCTGGTTTGGTGCGTGATCCCGCAAAATCGGGGACCGCTTTACTTTATTTCTGAGCCAGAACTTAATCACCGCTCAATCAAATTTAAAAAAAAAAAATTTTTTTTTTTTTTAATATTTTAAATGATGCAAATTTTATTTTAGCAGCGCGGTGCCTGAATCGATAATTTCTGGGGTCGGAGTGATGGTCTCTGCCATCGGAGGAGGAGGAGGAGGAGGAGGAAACGCGCGCGCGTAAACATGATGGGGGAGAGGGAGGTGGTATTCTTCGAGCGACCGCTGCCTTATCTTCTCAACACAAGTCCACCCGGTCCGTGTGATTAAGCATTTTGTTTCTACACGTCAACAACTGCAATAAAAGAATATATCCCAGGCACAGTGGAGAACCTTATTCCGGCGAGTGCACTAAACTGCCCGGCCGACGCCAGTGTAGATAGAGAGTGGCCGGGGTTGTTGTTGTTGTTGTTGTTGTTGTTTTTTTGCTAACTGATTTTTATTATTATTATTATTATTATTATTATTATTATTATATTATTATTATTATTATTATTATTATTATTATTATTATTATTATTATTATTATTATTGCAATATATGAAACGCAACTTAAAATATTGAAATGAGAGATTCGCTGCCGAATAGCTTCCGGCGACTTTCGCTATAGAGTTCCTGACAATTCCCCAGCTAATTAGTCCGCGGTTGTGTGTATCGTTTTCTTTCGCCCACTCGGAAACCGCAAAGGAATTGGGGGGGGGGCTTTCCCCACCCCATTAATTCTGTTTTATCCAGAAGTCTTACTAAACAAAAAAAATAAAAGAAAGAAAGAAGGAAACAGCTTTGCACGGCCACCAGCTATTTTTTTCTTTAAAATCGAAGTGTTCTTAAATCTGCTAGTAGCTAAAGGGCTGCAGACACACTGTGTTAGTGATGCGCCCTTTGCGATCTGGGCTGTAATAATTTCTTAGATCCCGGTTATTGGTGCAAGACTGGAATCTTGTTTGATTTTATTTGCCGTTGCCCATCTCTCAGTATAAGTCTCAATGTTATTCCATTGTTCGTTTATTGAGAACTGGCTTGGGGGAGGGCACTCGAATGGGGTTAGAAAAGTCATTCCGACGTATGTCGGTCGGTCCGTGGACAGGTACAATGGTGGTAAAAATGACAAAAGTGATGCAAGAAAGAATTTTTAGAAAACAAAGCCAACCAACAAAACGCTTTAGATACTTACCCGTGACCTTTTCCTCCAACAGGCAATAAGCAATAATCGTTCTGACAGCTACTTTAGCTTATAGAGTGACACTGGAGAACAAGTCAGTAAACTTTTATTAAAGTAAAATTAAAAAAAAAAAACAATCAGTGAAGTATTCAACAAAAGGTTTGTTTACTAGTTATTTATTTACCATAGACAACCCTAACAGTCCCACTGACTGTCCGAGTAGTAAGCTAGATTGTGCACGTGGTTATTTAAACTGGCCCGGTTTCTTTTTGCGCATGCGTTGCAACCACTCGTTGAGGAAGTCCAGTGACGTGTCACGACCGGATTAGCTGACTGCACTAGATGACCAGTACGGTTTCAGTTTAGCATCCAGCAAGATCGGCTCACTATCTAGATTCATGGAGTTATCCCAAACTTTCTTTTCTTGGTTACTCGCCTTTCACATGAGTTTTATCCATTTTAGTTCCGCTTCATCTTCTTTTTTCTTTTTTTTTTTTTTACAGTAGCGTAGATGTTTTCGAAGAACTGTTTGATGTTAAATACACGTGCATCGCTCTACTTAAATCGACATAAAACCCGTCAGCGAGAGAGTGTTCTCCACCCCACGAACCGGTTCTGGCTGGCACCGTCGGACACCCCCGGCGAGGCGTTTTCTTGCTTAGATATACATCCGACAGTTTTGTCGTATGAATAAATACGAACGGGTTTTTCTTCACCCTGGCCGCCTTACTTCCGTAATGTCTTTTCCAGATCGTAGGAAGGAAGAGCTTAAACATTTTAATTCACCATAACCCTTTTATGCCAATAAAGTCTGGTCGCCAGTAGCACAAGTCTTATGGGATTTTCATTATTCTGAATTCTACTTTTAACCCCCCCACCTTTTCTTCACACAAGGCATTATTGGCGTAATAATAAAAGTAAATCTACACCAAAGCTGATATAAAAATTCTCTATAAATTCAAGATTCATCTGGGAAGTCGGTTTCACATTGTCTCTTCCGGAAGTCTTACTTGCTCTACTAATGACCTGTCTAACCTGGTCTCTGATGTCAATGGCATTTCCATATTTATAGAAGGAAGCCTTGTCTGAGAGCATTATCTGCGTTTGTATTTAAGACTGAAAAGGAAAGGATCCATATAATTCTCCTCGAGCCGAACCTTAGGCAAGAAAAAAAAAATATATATATATATATAGTGGAGCAGTTAAGTGAAACCCGATTTGTTAACTATCTATCTAAAAACACAATAGGCAATATTAAAGGCCTGTAAGATGAGAGCTAATTTGTTAACTATTTCTGTAAAAACACAACAGAATAAAGCTAACTTGTTGACTAACTGTGTCAATATTAAAAATAAAAAAAAACACAACAGAATATTTTAAAGGTCTGTGAGGTGAAAACTTATTCATTAACTATCTGTATAAAAATACATAATTACTTAGTAAACATGGTCCGACAATCACAAAAGAAGTAGCAATGAAGTTTTTTGCTGAGATCTGTATATAGAGAGCTACATTCGATTTGAGGAAGAAAAAGATACTCCACTTTTCTTATCTGTAGTAATCTCCCTTTGCCAGTTTATCGTGATGCTTCATATTTTATATTGTGCTGAGTTTCCAGTTTATACTTCACATCAATCCTGTTTATAATACTGATATTATAACTATAAATTATCAAAAAGATTGGTCTTCTATATTAATATCTAATTAGGCATTCTGTTATTTATAATAGATGGATGTCATCATATAAGCTTAATCACTGAGCGTCAACATTTTTGTTGTAATATAAAACATCGAGTTTCATAATTAAATAATAGAATGATTATTTTTAAGCTAATACGTTTTAATAGTATAAGTAGCTTTAGAAATCAGGAACCGGCACTATCATTTGCCAATAAAAAATAAATTATGGTATCATCGGAAGTTCAGCAGGACGCCAGCTACACGCCATCTAAAGTGATCATTATGTCATACATTACTGCCAGTTGCCGTGTAAGCGGGATGACGTCAATTATTTATATATATTAGTGTAGCCAGAGATACTTTTATATATAGCGCCAGTGCTTGTCGGATTATTTTCTTTATCAGATTTGCATTTTAAATTATTTTCAGATACGCTTCATGGTTAAATGCTAAGCACCACACGATTTAAAATAAAAGTTTTACCTTTTATAAGGAAAAAGAAGAAACCGAATTTTCTGGAGGAAGTCCACATGATCGGCTGGTAGAGAAGAGCGAAAAGAAGCCAATGCCAGAGCCGATTGCCGGGCCCTCGTGGCATTCTAGCGGATAACCGTGGAACTATGCTCCCTCGCGAAGTAGTCTCCCGTTTAGAGACCGGTGAACAAAAAAGAAGAAAGGGGATGGATGGGCTGTGAAGTGACAACTGATTGTTTACTACTATAATTTCATGTTTATATAGGTTTAAAAGAAAAAAAGAAAATCAAATACGAGCTGTGCAGGTGACCTACCTTCAACAGTAGACGATAAACAAGATAAACCTGACAAAACCCTAAGTTAAATTACTCAATTTAATATGCTCCAAAAAAATTCGAGAAAAAAGAGTATCATATGAAGCACGCGTTATAGTGACAGTGGCTCAAACAATTTCTCTACTCAAAAGTGTTGCTTTCGACAAAATCTCATCTTTAACGCGCCAGTATACATTGTGCACAAGTTTATCTTTATCCTTAAATGTCGTCTAAAGAAATGTTTTTTCCAGCCAATAGACGCGACACTACAGATGATATTCGCGCTAACTGCAAGGCAGAATTCGGAGTTCTTGAAGAAGCTGCTCACATGATACTTACGAAGGAGATTTGATTTTACTATTCACAGAAAGGTGTTTCTTTCAGTCGTTCTGTGCGTGGTAAAATCTCATAAAAGTGGAAACTTAAAACCAGCAGGTACGAAAGAATGGGTCCGCGCACTGACACTGACGGAAAACAAAGACAAGAAAATCGCTTGACAAAAGCGAGGTAGTTAAGAGTATCGGCAGAAACATCCAATTACATACAGCGAGAGTGCCAGTCGCAAACAAAAATGAATGGCTTTTGACAATAGCCACCAAGCTGGCATAGGCAACTACTGCCAACACATTTCAATTAAACCCACACCGAAGCTCAGAAATGAAGGTGTGTACTTGTGGAGTATCATCAAAGACAACGCAGTATGTGCTGCAGGATTGCCCCAAATTCTCCATTCAGGAGAAACACTGCCTAGAAAATATCAGCAGAAACTCCACGAGACTATGCTTGATCTTTAAACTAGTATTGCATTTATTATGGCTAACACGCTGCAACTGTAGACAGTTTCGAAGAAGAATGCAGTGATTATGACCATGTTTGATATCATGGCGGAGAAAGCTATTACTATTCGGAACACAATTATAATATCGAAATATTATGGAATCAACCGATGCCTTACTTTACGCTGACCAGAAATAATTTAATTATCCTGTTGCTGTTGTTTTTCTCATCTGTATTTCAAGCGTACATACATCCCAGCCACCCAATCCCTAAATGGTTCTTTGACGGATTCATCTGTGTAGGTTTGTAATCACTCTGCTAATGGATAAGTAACGTAGACACCTTCAAGGTAAGTGTTGTTAAACCAAAGGTTATATGCTCTTTACTTTCGATTCCTACAATTGTTGCCTTGACTTCAGAAAGTTTGTTTTGCTTCCTTTTGTTCGGTCCAGGATAGTATCAGAGAATAGAGAGGGATTTGTGCTTCTGTCTGTTACTAACTAGTTTATTTATCTTCTAATTTTTTTTTGCCCTATGGATAAAACTAACTCCATTTAGTCTTCTACTGGTAAGCTTGAGTATGGATGTATGGATGGGGAGGGTTTCCATCTGCCTGGTAACAGAAGCAACTTTCCGTCTTCCCTTTCTCGCAGTGATTGGATTACATTTTTATACTGGTGTGGATCCCGTTGTCCTTGCTGTGATCCTTATTTTGCACTTTACTAAATTTGCTGATATTTGGTTGGCAGACACTGATCCTGAAGCCATCCGTTGTGCCGCGATAGCACGAATTTCCACCACAAACACGACAATCTGCCAAAACATGTTGCCAGCTCTTGAAGGAATCTCCAGTTTCCTGAGATTAGAATGGTGCTTGATCCCCGTACTTTTAGCTGTACGGAAACCTGCCTGTTCACTGGCCTGCAATCGGTTCCACGTTACGTGCCACATTTATCAACTTTGGAAAATCCCCATCCATAAGTTTTTTCCACACAGCTGCTTAAGAAGATGGTCAATAGCTGGCGGCTTTAGTGTTATCTTTCTTAATATATAGATTGGAAATAATATACGCCTGTCTTTTATGGAATGTTACATTGATCCCAGCTAACAATAAATACTGCTGCAACCTTTTCTTTGACTTTAGGTTAGTGGTCTCATCAGGTTCACGAGCTTCCTTGACTCTCAACTTTTATAGCTACATCCAGTTCTTGGTGTTTCCACAACCCTCTTTTGTAGCAAATTCTGTTGTTTCCTTTATCCTTAAATGTTTCTTTTAGTCGAGCACTACTTCTGAGGTTTGGTTTCCTTCACCATTTAGCTATTTTATCAACCTCCACAGTTTCCTGATATTTTGTTCCGAGTTGAAACAGGATGATTTTCCATGCATACTTTCATTGTAATATTTAGCTGTGGTTCGACTACGAACAACAGCTTTATTGTAAAGTGGAAGTTGCTGCTTTGTTACTTGTTATTACCTAGGACCTAGGTCCTGCAATTGCTTTTGTCCAGTAGGGTTTGCAGCCCTTCTCGGTTATGATTTCTTTGGCTGCTTTTACTGGTGAACTCTGAATATAGTCTCGTCTGACTCTTTGAAGTTCACTCTTTTTTGGTCTGGTGTCGGTTCCACATAGATTACAATCGATCGATTGCCCACTTCACTTACGGGTTTTTCAGTATTATCAGTTTCAAAAAGCAAAGTCTGTTGCTGGTGTTGGGTGCCGTATTATAGAGTAGTATGCTTTTGGATCATAATTTCTGTTAATGAGGACGGCGTGGTGCCAGTTCTATTTCTCTTCCACTGTCGAGTTCTTCATAGCTCTAACTAGGTGAGTGGCTGTTAGCCACTTACATGAGATTGTTTTCTGAAAGTACCATAGATAAAAGTTGGCCTGTATTGAGTAGACATTATAGTGCTGGAATTGTTTCCACTTTAAGTTATTTGCTGATACTACAGCTTCCTTTCTGAAGATTCTTATCTTTTTCTGAATATTCAATTAATCAGTAAATCAGGCGATTTCATCTTTTGCAATAAAATCGGGCGCAGTTACCTTGGAAACGAAAAGAATGCTTTTTTTCTTTGTGCTGAGAATGTGATGTTGACCGTCACATACAATTATGTAAGTTATAGATAATATATAATCTAAAATCGTTTCCGTTAACAACAAACGCTACCGAATTATAAAAAAAAAAAAAAAATCACGCGCATTCAGATTCCATGTCTGCAAAAACGAATTAATATTTATTGTTGCTTTTACCTATCTTAAAGCTCGTAATTAAAACTGATTAATGGGTGTAAAACCAAAAATTAATACGCGGTGGCGCCATATCAGATATTCGTGATCGTTCAGCTCTGGTTTGTTAATTAAAGGTTGCGTCTTTATAAAATTCTTGTTTCCCCTTTAAATTTGTTTAAAGCTGCTCATTTAAAAAGCTGCCACCAAATGTTTTTTTTGTTTTGTTTTCCGGAAGGGTAAAGGGTTAGTGCATCCAACTAATATCAACACGGCTACGAGTTAACGTGGGAAAGTTTTACCGGAGCAGAGACAGAGAGCTCCACCAACAAAAGTTTCAGAAGATTGTTCGAAACTGTTATACCGCTATCAACGATTCCACTGGCGCCAGCGTTGTATAGATAGATCCTCTGACAATTAAGGAATCGTTGCGAAAGAATACATTATAGTTCAGTACGCAAAATAACCTATTGTAGTCCATTGAGGTAACCAGGCAGTTCCCCTCCCCCAATCTACTGCACTCGCGATGTGAATATGGCAGGTGATCTAAAGTAGCCGCATCTTCGCCGACCGAAAACTCTTGTCTTTTATTTTCTCACGGGAAATCTCTCGGCCAGCGCCTTGCGATCTTGCAACAACAACAAAAATATACAGAACTGGAAATAATTAAGAAAACACACAGCATATGTACAAATAAGGAGTAATGGCAACTGGATGCACAATACAATTGAATATGTTGCGCAATTGCTTTACATAGAACCTGATCACTTGTTTTCATGCCCATATATATCAGCGTATGACTGTGGAATGTTGCTCAAAATATCATATAACACTTTCATAATTTATCCATGATGTTTGTTTGCTGTTTGGCTTTCTCAGCAGCCATACGGCCTCATACAGCCTTGTTGTTGTTTATACCAAGACTCTGTGCAGGCCGAGGCATCTCTCTGTGAGTTTCCCATCGGTCTCTTCACGTTCCAGATAGTTTCCAATCACCCTGGCTGCGTATTTAAGGTTATTGTCACGTTGGAAGACAAATTCCCTCTCAACGAGATGTTATTTTCCTGAGGGAATGGCATGTGGGGATAAAAAAAAACCTGCCTGTACCTGTTG
>JACATO010000343.1:0-50000 GCA_018389105.1 Nautilus pompilius | reverse complement strand
AAAACGTCGGTTTAGTGCAGCGTTTTTGGTTACAAGAGTTTAGCCCGTCTAAAGCAAAACTGTACCAGTCGCGTATTGCGATCTACCAATTCCCGCAACGACACGTCGTCGAGTCTCCCAGCGAGCGACTATCAACGCAAGCTCTACAGACCAGTTTAGCTCCGTGCAGAATTCATTTTAACAAGTGGCCAGTTGAATTTACTACTTGAATAATCAATAACAAGACAGCAGCTGAGGGAAAACTAGTCAGACGACTGTGTTTTTATTTTGAAATTGGAGTGGCTGTTCGAGCGCGGCTACGCAGAAGAATATCCATATGTGATAAGGAAAAAGAGAAGATGCCATGAACCGGTGAGAATTCCCGGCACACACTCACTTCAGCATCCCCGTTTCTGAGTCTTTGGAGTTTAGGAATACCAGACTAACTTATCGAGAAGTAGAAACGTTAATGAACCGAAGCTGACAGTCGCTGCTGCTGCTGCTGCTGCCAAAAAAAGCCTATTGTATTCTGACGTTTGCTCTAAAGTTTGTCGCTGGCTCTCCTGCTTTTCAATACCAGTGAATCGATTTACAGAAGAGAGTGATTTTAAAATGGCAAAGTTTTCTCTTTTTTTCCCCCTTAATTGTTTAGTTCTATTCAAAAGCATTAAAAAAAAATTGGAATTACTTCTTAAAGTTTTACAGTCGTACTACCCGATATTTAAGATTGTACACGCTGCGCTTTCACCAATAAAATACCACAAGAGAATTTTAATGAAGCAGAGTCTTATGTGGTCAGAGTTCTAGCTGGCATCGACTTAATGTAACACGTTCTGTCGCGCATATTTCTTTTTATTATACATGTAGCTATATGCACCAGTGTTTAACAACTCCACCGCTAGGGCAGAGGAGAGCTCGAGTTCCATTTCCGCAGAAAACCGGCGGCGTACTTCGTATGACACGGTTTCTTTCCGCCATTCTCTCTCCAACATCTGAAAGTGAAGAGCTATCTGTAGGGATTGACAGCGGTGGTCGTTCTTGGGCAGATCATGGGGACCTGTCGGCCCCCAGGGGTCGGGAACGGCATATGGCGAGATGACATAAACTGATTGTGGACAAAACGGCGGATATTTTAGGGCAGCCTGCATAGAAAGCTATAAAGGCACTTTCCCCGTACCTTTAAAGAAATATTGAATGACAATAAGGAGAGAATATCCTTCTTGATTCTAAAATACGCAGCGTTCCAACACGAGATCGCGCGTGAACTTCCTAGGCAGAAATCAGAGATACATCTTTTGTAGGTTCAAGATTAAAATGAGGCCGAGGGGGAGAAAATGTGTTGTTGTTTTACGGTTAAAACCATATAATATTTCACTTTGGAATGTGTCTGGAGAGGCGGTGAAGACAACTGTACTACCAACCTTGCCTTACTTAGTTTAACGATCAACAGGTACTGTAGCTCATGTTTTCTCACCTCTCATCTGATCATCATGATAATTTAAGAAAATTTCATTATCTCTATAGCAACCTCCAGTTAATGACGTGGAACCTAAATTATCATAAACATCTGAGAGTTTTATATTTACGTAGTCTTTTAAATTATATACATTCTATAGGTTGCATTGTTACGGTAAATTATATAATTTTCCAATAGTGACAGACGTTTATAATGGAATCCATTCATACAAAGAAATAATATGGAGTAAACGAAAGCATCCGAGGCCTTAGATACAAAAAATTTTTTTAGAGAATTTGGCTTAGTATACCACGAGAAGTCTCTAGATTTTTTTGTTTGTTTTTTCTTCTTCCATACAGCAGGAAAAGACTTAGTGGGTGGTCTGCGAGCGGGACCTAACCGAAAGATCCAGGCCGGCTATCTTTCACCTGCCAGGAGGTGTCTCATCACCTAGTGGCGATAAACTTGTCTGGACTTTGGCTCCACACATCATCCCTGTTTTAAGCCGACTGGCTGGTGAAATTAATTAATCTGCTTTGTTGGTACGTGCGCACTGGGGAATTTGTCTCTTTCTCCTTCCTCTATATCTTTCTTATTCCGATGCTATTTTAAATTCAAATTCTGACCATTCTGTTTGTTTGTTTTTTTTTTTAGCCCGAACATAAAAGGTTAACTGAAGTATGTCAACAAGGAAAGTTGTCTTACTTCGCTACCAAAGACAAATTTTTATTGTCCGTTCATTTCCGTGGATTTTAGTCAATTAAAATTTTCGGTACATTTCAAACACTGGATGTGCGACGCCCTCGGTGGCGCTCTCCTGTCGAGGAGATCACGAACAATTTCATGTACCATATAGCTGCGCTCCGTGCTGATCGGCATTTGAATGAGTTCGCTTACTTGGAAAAAAAAACTTTAAAAAAGCAACAAACAACCACATAATAGTGGTTTCCGAAGTACCCTGCCATAATTAATTGTTTCTTGTGTGCATAATTTGCGATTAGTATTTCCAGTACTGAAATCGAATTGTAATAGTTGTAATAAATGTTCAGTTTCTCTGAAGGTTTGCAAGCTATTATACATAGATTAATGTTAGCAGAATGTCGTGAAGATCGAAGATGAAGAAAGAAGGATTTTCTTATAAGATGCATTAGATTTGAAATTACGGTTATGTCAGAACATTTCGTTGACGATCCGAGAGAGAGAGAGAGAGAGATATGACGTCAGTACAGAGAGAGAAAGAGAGAGATATGACGTCAGTACAGCGAGAGAGGGATATGACGTCAGTACAGCGAGAGATATGACGTCAGTACAGAGAGAGAAAGAGAGAGATATGACGTCAGTACAGAGAGAGAAAGAGAGAGATGACGTCAGTACAGCGAGAGAGAGATATGACGTCAGTACAGAGAGAGAAAGAGAGAGAGTTGTTGATAATGAAATTCTGAAATCCGTTAGTAAAGGATTATGTTAGTTCTCTATTAATTAATCACTTTTTTTTTGCTGTAAGTTGGGGGTGGGATCATAATACAAATAAATAAAAGCTACTTAAATCTGATAAAAGAACAAAGCCAGATGGTGTTTTAAATAATACTGAAATAAACGCTTCGGCTCGTTTGTTAAATGCTGGATGTTTTGCATAATCTATACATCTAACATGCAACAGAGACGAGTAAAACATATTTGGCTAAGTGATCTTGGGGTATGTTAAAAGTTTATATTTTCATAAATACAAATTCAAAATAGAATTTTAAGATAGCAAACTGCCCTTGTGCGCTGGCCAGTATAACAGACGGAAACCGAACTGGTCGCCTAGTCCAACCGACCTTGCAGCGACATGTCGACGACCACTCTCAAGCGCATGCGCTATATAGGATTTTTTTCTTCCTTTTTTAAAAAAAATAAAGCTCTTAATGTTATTTTTTAAAGAAAGATTAAGGATCAAGTGCTCGGTACAAGTAGCAACATACCTAAAAGATATGCTCGGAACGTTAATCCGCAAAGTAAACCAAAAGATGTTTGTTCCATCGCCGCCGCATCTTGGACACGCGTTCCGGATGTGTGCTGTCTTCGTTTCGAGAAAGGTTTTGCAGAAAACGCGCCTATTAGTCTCGCGAGACTTTCAGTCGGGGTCAGCTGGTACGATGGCCGTCGTCAACGACAGATCCGGTGGAGAAGTTACAAATTATCGATAGTTCTGAGCGGGATGACACCAATAAGTAGAATTTTAGAATGTATTTATAATCGAATTTCAAAAAAAAAAGAAAAGCTGAACCCTAACTATGCATCAGCCAAGTAAATCGCTGCAAGATCTGATGCGAGAAAGATGATGCAGTCCATCGTTATTTAACATCTGTGGATGAGAGGGGGAGACTGTTGACGGTAGTACCAGATAGTTGAAATGTCACTAATATATATTCGTTAGAGTATTGTTTGTGTGTGTGTGTGGGGGGTGTTTAGATCTCTGGTATCTGTGTATTAACCAAATTAAAAGTCTCAGGGCCCTTAAAAGCCACTCCTAAGAAAAAATATATTTAAAAAAAACAACAACAGAAAAGTGCCAAATAAATAAACTGCAGCAAGTTTTTCTGTAAGCGTTTCCAGTATAAATCTGTTAACACTTAGAGAAGACTGTCACGGAGAAAAAGAGACTTGGGTCGGAGTATATCGACTCGAAATCTATAGGAAGCACTTTCGGTCTGTTTTAATTTGCCATTGCACTTTCTGATGCTTCACGACCGTAAAACACATTTCTGCCCGCTCTGTGACTTTCCTATGGATGTCCCGTTGCGACTTATTCACTGTAACGTTGTCGGGTCTGTAGTCATAGTTACGGAATGAACATCTACGTCACCGTTTCATCAACAAGTTTTCTCTGCCCCCAACATTGCCCTTGTTTCATGAAGACTTTATTTCGGAAAACTGGAGCAAAATGTTTTGTATTATTATTATTATTATTATTATATTATTATTATTATGTTTTGTCTTTGCTGCAGAGTTTGTTGTTCGGTTGACTGACATTTCCCATTTCTCCGCAGCCACAACACTGGGGACAGCTTGGTGACATTGACGAACATTTCCTGCTGTGTCCCTCCCTTTATCTCACGTTGTTGGCATCATCTGAATCTCTACCATTAGTCCTACATATCCCCCCCCAAATATCAGTTACGAACAACGCATTTGTTTTTTTTTTTAACCTCCCCCAACTTTTGTCCGACTTATCCACCGGAATCCTAATGAATTTCGTCTGCTGCGTGACAACATGAATTTTCGATGAACGGAAACTTCTTCAAAAATACCGGCTTTCTGGAAATTTCCGCGATGGCAACAACTATCCTTTGAGAAAATCAGATTTCTCATCTGGTGTATATATATATAATATATATATATATATACTTTCACTTTCCTCGAATCTAACTTTAAATGTTTTTTGTAACAATTAAAAAGGAAAACCGGCTGTTATGAGATTGTCTGTCGTGAACCGAAATAAATCTATCGTCTACTAATCAGACGATTAAATCCAACTTTCTGTCACACTATAAAAAAAAAAAAAAGTTTCATAACCTTTATTATTTAAATAAAATCGAAATGTATTTTTTTTTTTTTACGAACCGTGTACAACAAGAGGAGTGTAGGAGGAGGGCCTTGTGAGTGATTGACGGGTGATTTTCCCGGCCTTGACAGCAGGTGGCAGCAGCTCGGAAAAGGCGGCGGCCCAACTGTATTTCCGGTCGATTCTCGAAGTTACCGTGCCACCCCACTACTAGAAACAAGGCGCCGGTTGTTGTTTTTTTTTTTTTTAAATTTGGTTTTGCCAAATTGTTTTAACGGCCTTTTAACCTGTTGCTGCGTTCATAAGTGTTACAGCAAAAATGGACATCGGTTTCCCGAAAGAAATTTTACACAACAAAAAAAAAAAAAAGGAGAGAGAGAGAGAGAGAGAAGGAAAAAACACCACTGAAGCGGCAGCTATTATCTCCCCTGATCCTGGACCCGGAAACACAAGAGCTGCGGGTGTCGTCATCCGCTCTACCGAGGTCAACATAATAGGTACTGCAAACCGCAACTATTTTCTTTTTTTTTAAAAAAAAAAAAAATTAATTCTAAATACTATAAAAAAAAGTACGAATATAATTTATAGATAGGCGGATTTAAAGCTATTGGTTAATATACCACCTACGACAACCGTTGGAGGGCTTGCGCGAAGTTCTCTCAAACACAGTTACTAAAGGACAGATCTCCAGCCAGGTTTAACCACACCCCCCCCCCACCAACCACAGACGGCTGTTCTTCCTCCTCCTACCGGCGAATTGAAAAAAAAAAAAAAAAATATTTTGTAGTTTCGCTGTAGCGTTGGATGGTTTGTTGTTGTTGTTGTTGTTGTTGCTGTTGTTGTCTTTTTAAAATCATTACAGAAACCGGCTCTGGTTAAGCTGTTTGGCGATGGAGAGAGGAGGTGGAAAAGCGTGGAGGGGGAGAGGGAGTGCAGTTTCGAGCCATGTTGGAAATCCAATAAAAGAGCAAGCGCAACACCGAATTCGAGAGCAGTTGTTTGGCGTTGTTGTCTTTTCTGAAAAACAAAACAACAAGAGCAATAAGAACATCCATCGATCGGTCTGGAATCACCACCCTCTTTGTGAACTAATGAAGGATGAAGCGCTAGAACCTGGCACTTTGCACACAGCGACTGACTGGCGGTGTAAGAAATGAACGAATTAAAAATCCTTTTGTCTTTATCGGTAAGGAGGGGCCCGCAGTCCTCCCAGTTTTTGGTTAACAGCAACGTGCGCGCACGCGCACACATACACACGCACACAGTCTCTCTCTCTCTCTCTTCTTTCCTCTGGGTCGAGTACCATTGGATGCCATTCACACCCAATCGCACGTTGCCGAGCTCAGGCCGGTACCGACATGTGGCTCCATTTCTGTTTCTTGATTCATTTGTCATCATGTCTGACGTAAGTTGTTGTTGTGTTTTGTTGTTTTTGCTTTTGAAGGGACTCGAGTTCTGCGCGGAGGTTCTGTTTCACTTCCGAGAAACCTACATCCACCTGCTCGTTTCCATGATAATCTTTCAAGTAAAATTTAGAATCTTGCTTACACGTTATTACAGTCCGCTGGCTTCGTGAACTACCCAAAATACGCCAGTTCAGAACAATAAACAGCTTTTGGGTTTTACCTCAAGACCAATAAAAATCGGAGACCTTAAAACCCGAAAATATATTATTATTATTATTATTATTATTATTATTATTATTATTAATGTGTTGTTGTCTGTTTTCTATCGTCTTTCTTTTTTACATCGGTTGTTCTGCATTCATTATAAGCTCATTCTGTCTCATATTTTCCCCCAGCTATCATCTGTCACGTCCAAATATCAAACGAAACACACACACATACAAACATGCGAGTAATTTTAGCTTCTCTATGTTCGTTTTCCTGATCCAAAGCCTGCAACGTCCCGTGGGTCTCTGGCCAGCTTTCCCCGCCGAGAAAATGTCGGTCTTAAATTTCGACTTTAAGGCTCTAACCAAGTCGGTTAGTATGAATTCTAAGGAATCAATATGCACGTAACAGGTCACGCACAATGCGCGCGATCTGCTAGAATCTCTCTCTCTCTATCTCTCTCTCTCTCTCTCTCTGTACTAACGTCAATCTCTCTCTCTCTCTCTCTCTCTCTGTACTAACGTCATCTCTCTCTCTCTCTCTCTCTCTCTCTCTCTCTCTGTACTAACGTCATCTCTCTCTCTCTCTCTCTCTCTCTCTCTCGCTCTCTCTCTCTCAGTACTGACTCTCTCTCTCTCTCAGTACTGACATCTCTCTCTCTCTCTCTCTCTCTAGTTAGCACAGACTTGGAATTCAGCTAGCTTGAGGAAGTTCTTGAAAATAACTGCCGTCATTGTTTGAGTCTATTGTGATCTGTCACATCCCGAACAATCTTGCAGCGTGCATAAAGCTAAGTCGCATGATTAAGGGGATCGTCTCAAAAGGTCTTTTAGGTGGGGAGGGGAAACCCCTATGTGCTATTTTTTTTCCCAGTTTTTGTATTATTTATTTAATATTAATCGTTTTGAATAAAAAATTAAAATTTTGGAAAAACAAAATTTATGAGATGCGTCATCTTTGAAAATTAATATATCTAATCACGTTTTCTTCGCGATGAATTTCGAATTCAAACTCGAATTACTAGGCAGACAGGGGGAAAGTGATCGTTGACACCGGAAACCACGTGAAGAACCCGAACATACCCGACACACTACGATTTCGGCCGAGCTAAGTGAGTTACTGAAAACTTAGACTTTAATGCTTCTTTTAAAAGTATCAGCCTTTCTCTGCATTAATTTGGTATTGAAATACTTTTTCTAGTGTTTAATATCACTGGTCAACAAAATTAAATGTATTATACTCATTATGAATGCAAACCAACTTTTTTAGACTAATTTTTCATGCTGATTTAAAATTTCACTCCATTTGTATGCAGCACGTATCAGTTTTTCAGTAGATACATGCAAATATTTACATATTTGTATATATTAAATCATTAACGTAATAAATAAGGACATATTATTTTTAGAAAGTAAATGAGTTTATTGAGTTAAAAATCATCACTATCATTCTACAAAGAGTGAATACACAAAAAATGGGTCAGACAAAACAGACAGTTAGAACAACAGAGTTAGAAACATTGTGATTTGGATTTCCTGCGGTGTTCCTGATCTGGTTGATCACAGTAAAGTGTTCAGCAGTAGTCAGCCAGCATACTGTCATTCCAGAAGTCTTGGTACCGTTTCTCCATAGCACTAATGTCCTGGTGAAATCTTTCACCATGTTCATCAGACACTGCTCCAAGGTTATCTGCGAAGAAATCCAGATGGGAGTCCAAGAAGTGAACTTTCAGTAACATGCGACAACCCATTGCTGAGTAACATTTCAGAAGATTCTCAATGCCATCCTTGTAGTCCATTGCCTTCTTGTTGCCCAAGAAATTCTCACAGATCCAATTGAAAGCATTCCAGGCAGGCAGTTCCAGTTCATCCAGTGTTGTCTTGAAGTTGACATTTTTGAGTACTTCTCTAATTTGGCGTCCGACAAAGATACCCTCTTTCAACTTCGCCTGTGTGATTTTGGAAAACTTTTCTACAATGTACTCAAACCCTCTGGCATTTCTCTTCCCTAGTGTCTTTAAAAACTGTTTCATCAGTCCAAGCTTTATGTGCAAAGGAGGCAATAGGACATTACATGGATCTACAAGAGGTGTATTCTTGACGCTAGACAGTCCTGGCTGGTATGATGTTCTTGTCTGCCAGTTTGATTCCGAATAATGTCTGTCAGTTGCCCAACTATCCCATAGACACAAGAAACAACAGTATTTTGTGAAACCTGACTGCATTCCCATTAACATTCCAATGACTTTTAAATCTCCACATATTTTCCATGAGTATCTTTCATAGGCATTGGCATGAAGTAAAAGTTCCATATTTTCATGGTCTTTCGACTCCCTCCATATCATTGGAATGGTAAAAGGCATGGACTTCTTCCTCTTATTGAACCAGTCACGTAAGCCATTTGAGCAAGCTGAGCAGATAAAATGTGGTGCCCATAACTTGTCCTGATCTCCAAGAGGACAGTCAAAGTATAGCTTATAAATCTTCTTGATCTCTGGTGTTATTGTACGTTTTTGAGCTTTCACAGTAAATTGTCCACAGACATAACAAAACACATCAGGAGGATTTCTACACTGTCTTGGCATTGTTAACACTTAAAACAAGTAAGGAAATAGATACAAACGGTTATACTTATATTGAATTTGAGATGATGAAATATTTCATCAGACCAATTATGACTGGACAATTTGAGATGTTGAAATACCTATTTCATCAGACAAAACTTGATTGGTTAATTTAAGATGATGAAATACTGCA
Organism: Nautilus pompilius; assembly: GCA_018389105.1. Classification (NCBI taxonomy): domain Eukaryota; kingdom Metazoa; phylum Mollusca; class Cephalopoda; order Nautilida; family Nautilidae; genus Nautilus; species Nautilus pompilius. The sequence continues at coordinate 40,649 of JACATO010000343.1, read as the reverse complement.
TCTGAACTGTGCAGCAATGAATAATGTAGTTTATTTTAAAGGTATGTTTCCATGATGTAAATGGAATACATGCATACACCTCATTAATTGGAATTTCTATATAATGCATGAGCTAAAACCAAAAAACTTTCTCATCTTGAAAACTGTACGTGATGTCAAAAAACTAATTGTATATTTGAAATCAGCATTAAAAACTACACTAAGTACACCTTGACATATGCTTGATGAAAAATACTTGTTGACCAGTGTATTCAGTCATCATTTTAAAATCATCACACAAGTCCACACAGGTTGGTTAAGTATCGTTATAAACTTTAACAGAGACAATCCTGCCATTTATTAGCATTCCAAAAGTGCCCAACGCTCGTGATAAAAAACATCAGATTCGAAACAATTTTACTTCCTTTTCTTTCTTCTCTTTGAATGCAAAAGGAAAAATAACCTGTTTTCATCCTGCAAGCTATTTTTGTAGCTACAAAATAAAATAGTACCGAAACTTTGCTGTATTTAAAACATTAAGTGGGTATAACAGCATTTTTGACGAAGGAGACAAAAGTCTTAACTGTCTGGTTAGCTGTGGCGAGTAAATTACCAACCCTGTGCACTTTCCATCATCGGCCAGTCGGATATACCCACGCACCTGACACGTTACCTTGCATCGTTAAGAAAGTCATGGCCGCATCTATAATTTTGCATAACTTTCACGATTAAATAACAAGAAAATGAGAGTGGATTACATCGCTTCTGTGGTCTAAAATACGTAATTTTACCAAACCTTCTTAGCTTTTGTTTGGCTTCAAGATTAAGTAAAATGAAATGGAATAAAGATCGTAACGTCAAAGATAGAAAACCTTAAAAACAAAAACGAAACAGGCTGAGGGAAAGCTAAGAGGGTTCTGATGAAATTCCAGTCTGTCGGAATGACGAAGCTGATGCAATAGATTTTTGGTTACAAACAAGTAATGCAAATGTGTTGGAATAACAAAAGAAAAAATTTTGCTTAAATTATACCTATGCATTTAATGATTTTTTAAAATAAAAAGATTTAATATAAATTTTATATTAATTTCAATAAGCTTGTCTTATTAAACGTAGAGTTGATGATGATGATGATGATGATGATGATGATGATGATGATGCTTGGGCATACTTAGACGATGCTTAATACATAAAGGAATCAACAGCACAGATTTTTCATCTGGTCAATTTGTGAAGCATTCCTCATAATTTTCATGGGTTTGTTGCATTATAGGAAAAAGAAGGTATCTTTTTTTAAAAAAAAATCGAATTCTAAATTACAGATTAGTTCAGAAAAATTCTTTACTTCTCATTCTTGTGATCGAGAATCACAACGTGTAAATAAGGTAGTTTTGGAAGAGGTTTCCTGGCGAATAACTCTACACTTAAGAACGGTAAAGGTCCTAGAAGGAACAATATAATAATTAAACCTATACTGGAAAAAAAGGGGGGGCATTAAAGAAAATAAAAATCCGAAATACCAGAAAATTTTCCAATCGACAAAGGGGATTATCGACAGCTAAGAACGTTTTAAATATCTAGTTTATTGAGCTCTGGATACTCTTCAACCATGTATTGGCGACGTCATACAATCAGAATCCCCCCAAACAACTTTGTGTACGTCATAGTTGTGCAGAATTACGTATAGCATAACGTTGGAGTGGATTCTGATGTTACTAATTTTTCTGCTCTCTCTCTCTCTCTCTTTAGAGGCTGAGAAAAAGGAAAAAAAAAGGTAGTAGACTCCAAAATCTCGATATATTTGTTTATTAATTTGTGATTAATAGTTTTAGCGCTAAAACTATAAGTAGTCCTGGTGAAAAAAATGTGCAGACTTCAGTTACGATATAAATTGAAGATCAATGGGTAACAAGTATCGTCCGCATACAACATTATCAGCACGTTGTTGTGTTCACATTCGGTTTTTGTTTTATTGTTTTAAGCATTATACCGGGTATTTAAATAAGCCTCGTTCTTATTTTGCAAAAATATCTTAAGTCCTTTGAAATTTTTTTTTTCTCGGTGAGTAGAGGGTTTAGATATCTTTCTAGATTCTATCTGGTAAAATATGGCACTCACTCAATCAAAGCTTATTCACAGTTGGTTTAAAAGGGAAAAGAGAAAAGATGTCAGATCAGTGCAAGTAGCTGAGCGAATATTCTCAGAGATTACGTTTCTCCATCCGGCAGAATTGTGTAAGTGGCACTTCCTGTGGAATGGTACGACAAATCTCGAGCAGAATCTGCTTCTCTCTCTCTCTCTCTCATCTCTCTCTCTCTCTCCATCTCTCTCTCCTTCTCTCTCTCTCTCCATGTCTCTCTCCTCTCTCTCTCCTCTCTCTCTCCATCTCTCTCTCTCTCTCCATCTCTCTCTCTCTCTCTCTCTCTCTCATGTCTCTCTCTCTCTCTCTCTCTCTCTCTCTCTCTCTCTCTCTCTCTCTCTCTCTCTCTCTCCTCTCTCTCTCTCTCTCTCTCTTGCGAACCAGTGGTTCGGAATTAAAAAAGGAGGCCTATGTATGCATCCTGTTCAGTTTGTTTTAATGTGTATATATTTCTTTATCACTTCATCAATTGAAATATTTTAATTTTGTTTTGGTTGTGTATTTAAACATATACATATACTTGTATGGACGCCACAAGGCTATTTTTGCATTTTCTTGTAACCCTGTCTTTCAATAGCCGGAAATTTAATAAAAACTTTAAATCTAAAAAAAAAAAAAAAAAAAGAGTACAAAATTAAGCTATTCAAAATAATTTTTTTAAAAAAAACAGGGTACGTGTGAGAAAACAGGTGGGCGGCTTCTGGAATGCAAGGAAAGTCGCCGGAATTCCATATTTAATTTAGTATTAAAACTTCAACCGTGTTTTTTTTTCTCTCTTTATCTTTGAACACACATACAAATATTTGGCCGCGGTCAGATTTCAACAGACTTCACATATTCCACAACATAACATCGCCGATTCAGAGAGAGGACATGTTGTTTAAAGCGCCCGTGTTGGCTCAAACATCGATACCCGATAACTCCCTCACAATACCCTGTAGATGCAGAATTACCTACCCTGTTATCTTGGTTGTTGTTGTTGTTTTTTTTTTAAATTATGGGTATTTTTGTTGGGGGTGTTTAAAAAGATATTTTCTTTAATTAAATATAAAATGGGCTTAATTTAAATATATTGTTTGTATGTTGTTGTTCTTGTATGTGAGGGAACTAACTTTTTTTAAAATTTTTAAACACTTGGAGAAAGTCGTTAAATAAAAATCTTGCGGGAAAGTAATTGATTTCTTTTTTAATTATATACACTGGCGTTCAAAATTATGAGCTTCACACGAAAACACGGTTCTTTATTGTTAATGAAAAATACATTATACCAGCAAAAATAAAATGAAATAAAATATGCGACAAACTATGTATTAGAACATACAAACTGGTAATTGTAACTCTGTGGTGGCTTCAGGCATCTAGCGTGTTTTGGATACAGCAAGTTATTTTTGTGAATGTTGAATTCAGCTAATCCAACATCGTTTCTAATCGCTACTTCTGATAATTGTTAGCTCTACTGTTCTTTCGTTTAAATGTTTATTAACCTTGTTTTTGATGTCTGATGGAAAGTTCACCTAAAATCGAAGTTCCGTGTAGAACAAGCCCTCTCTCTGTGAAGCCGGCTATTCCCGGCAGAGTTGTGGAGTAATTGGCAGTCACACGGGATATCCCGCCAGCGAGACCGTCCAGAGAACATAGTCGGCTGGTCGGACCACGTTGTTAGAGATCCGAGGAAGAGAGAAAAACCACGACACCGGGGTTGCTGGATCGGCTGTCTTAGTAGCCGCTGGAAAGCTCTTGCTCTGACCTGGTAGGAAGAAAGTCGAGGTTAGAACGATAGTAAGTACAGTGTACTGCGGTCAAGTCAGATCGGAACGAGTTTGGAATATTTGATTCTAAGCAGCCACAGTAGGTTAGGGGGAAAAGCTGGTGAGAGATATTTTGGGGGGCCTTTAAGCGAGCTGGCTGGATGGATGGAATTTTCACAGAAGAAAGACATGAGCCCTTAAATCTCCGGGTGTTCGTTCTTGTGTTCGATTTGCAAGTGTGTGCGTGTAGTTGTTTGAGTCCAGTCGTGCGCGTGAAACAAAAGTAAGATTAAAGCTTCACTGTATCAAATATATAGTTTTTTTCAAGAGTAAAAAGCTAGGAATATTGTAGATCATGAAGATATTTGTCTAAAAATGGGGGGGGGAATGTCGTTGCAGTTACTTAAAATGGTCATAAACGCTTCAGAATATTACTCTCATTGTCCTCGCAAGAAGCGGCAATAGGAGTCACAGTCCAGATTCGCCTTGGCTGGCCAAACCAGCTGGCACGGTGCGGGGCCCTGTCTTGCTCCCGGAGACGATGCGCTATTCCAGAAGAGGAAACATTCGGATCCACTCTTGCACTCCGTCACTGCAGTCTCAAACCACCAAGTCACAGTCGAAGAATCACGGAGCACGCGCGCACATACACACGTGTATGCGCCTGGAACATTTCCATTCGTCGCGCCCAATCGCTGGAAATTAACCACCGTTAGGCCGCGTCACTGGACAACGCCGCACAAGAGCCGCGGCCGTCGAACGAATCTCGGTCGCGGACTTCACTTATCTACTTGGTTGTAAGGTGATGCCCTTCTGTTGCAACGAGTTCATCCGAAAAGTGGCAGATTAGGCGTAGAATTACCCACTCTTAAAGAAAAAAAAAAGGGGGGGGGAAGAAGAGGTTGGCATGGCGGGTTTTTACTGACCAATCGACGCCACCAGACACCGCGGAATGGTTGCGGGGGCCGGTGGAACCCCGACGGAGGAAGAGGAAATCTCGCGACAACTTTTAACCCTTTCCCGTCCCCGTGGGGGGGAGTGGCTCGCCGAGTCCATAAATCGATAGAAGCTTTGCACGGGTCTGCAAATCCCCCCCCTCACCGAAGTCTTCACGTCGGTCTGAATGCCAGTTTAATTTTTTTTTTTTTACTTTCTGTGTAAAGAGGAGAACAAAAAACAAAAAAAAACCCCCTGTTTCTCTAATCAAAAAAACCCCTACTTCCCCCAGTCGTCGTTTTTTCTGGAGTCTGCTACAAGAAGATGGGCAGATCAGCGGCGTCTGCGATAACCGACTTTCGAAACGGGCGAGAAAATCCGTGTTAGCCCAGTGCGAATGAAATTCACTTTAATTATTATTATTATTATTATTATTATTTTATTATTATTATTATTATTATTATTATTATTATTATTATTCTCCCTTGAAGCGACGCTGAACAGGAAACTTCCATAATTCCTATTCCAATTATTCCGACTTAACGACATTATTGTAATGACGCTTCATAATCGTCAGATATGGACTCGCCATTCCCCCCCGCTGATGTTTAAGCATCTGAAGCAGGTTATCTTTTTTGTTTCTCTCCTTTTCGGCAGAGTTACAGAAAGAAAGAAAGAATAAAAACAAAAACTAATTTAATTTTTTTAAAAAAAAATGCAAATGCCGAAATTCTGCAGTAGAAAGAAGCTGGCAGCCGCGATGCCATCATCGTTTACCGTAATCGCCCTTAACTGTCGTTATCAAGCATCTGGAACATAACCGGGAGTTGACAACTGTTCAGAAGAAGAAGATTAAAAAAAAACATCTTAGAAGTCGTACTGTGTTCTATCGAAATTCCATAGACGGGTTTTTTATTTATTCTTCTTCTAAATATCTCAATTAGGGCGACGTGCAGTGCTACATCAGAATTACCGAGGGGAAATTTGTTAACGGAATTCACAGTGCGTGAGACTTTGATACTACAACCACTTAGATGACACGTTGGGTGTGTGTTCTTCGCAATGTAAGTCTTAATAAAACTATTTCAAAGCTTCTAAAAGCATCGCCCCTTTTTTAAAAAAAAAATTAAATAAAATCCTACTTTAAGAATTTCTATCGTGTAACAGGCGATTTTCTATTATTTTTTTTTAAAATGATGCCTTATTTTTTCCGCTTTAAAGTCGCCTTTCCCCAGTTCTCGCTCATTACTCTGTCTTCTACTAATGTCTTATTTATACCTTCTTTCTCAACCCCAATCCGCTAATCCCGCCTTCGTTCTTTATTTCCTGACCTGCTGTTTTATCATCATCCACTTTATATCAGTCGTCTGTTCTCTCCATCTTGGATTTTTTCTTCCTTTGCCTCCCCCTCCACACACACACACACACAAACTCTATTTCCAATTTTCCATTATTTCTAGTTACGTCTTCTTCTTCTTCTCCTCCCCCACTTTCTTTCGAATCGTCTTTTCCTCATCTCTACGAGTTCTTTCGCCTCTTCTATTATCTTCGTGTCTAGTCGAATTAAATTTTATCCGCGTAGAGAGAGAGAATGATTAATCTGGCCGCTCCGCTTTGCCAGATAATGCAGAAAGTTTTCCATCCCGCTGCTCTGTTGTTCTCCCATCTTATTAGATTTTGCTGCTTTTAGGCCGGCGTAGAATGCACCCCGAGGACAGAGGCTGTTTACTGGAAGCATCGAGAAAACCCGGCACGGGAGATTATTAACCGATATAGCAGAGGAGATAACCTACTGGTATCTCGAGGGCTGTCACGCTTCTCCGACATGTTTGTGGTTTTGAAAGGACGCAGTCCTTTATCTCCTGCAGCTGGAAACTCTGCACAAACAGAGCCACGTGCCAAGCAACATCGGCGACAATGGAGACATGATATTGCCTTACGAAGTCTCCTCGGTTTTTGTCTCTCCCTCCTCCCACTAATCGCTGTTTTGCGAAGACAGTTTTTCGAGAGTGGACGTCACTGACTAAAAGAAGTGTTTTCCGTTCCATGTTTTGTTTATCAACTAAAGTAAAAGGAAAATAATGGCTCTGGATTCAGATTCACCATTCTCTACATCTGTTAGCAAACAATCGTTTCTTTTAGTCCGTTTCTTCTTCTTTTTCTAAAAATAAAAGGGGGGCTTTGATTTCTTCTTAAAGATGAAAAACATTCTCTTGCATCTCATCGATGTATCGATACGGAAAATGTTTTCCACATCCATCTATAATCTACTCACGAATCTTTTAAATCCTAAAGGGTTAATGACGTATTTACCTGCCGTTTTACAGCTACAAAATGTCGAGATAATATGAAGTGAGCATTATTACCTGTACTGGACAAGATAAAGGGAATGCAATAGATTAGATGTGAGTTTCGATCTTTGTTTCATAAGCAACACTTGGATGGAAAAACTACACCCTCCGATCTGTTGTGATTGCGTGATAATCTCACGGATGTTGCTAACGTCAGGTCCTGATTTAGATATGATTGCCTTAGGTGCAAAGGGGCGTCACTCAAGTAAAACTCCTCTTCATTACATCAGAAATCTTTATTTTTCATCGTGACACCTTTTATAGGTAAATATTCTATCACAATTATTCACGTATAACATACATATATATATAGAGAGAGAGAGAGAGAGAGAGGGGGAGATGACGTCGGTACACAGAGAGAGAGGGCGTCGGTACATAGAAAGAGATGACGTCAGTACATAGAGAGAGAGAGGGCGTCGGTACATAGAAAGATATGACGTCAGTACAGAGAGATATGACGTCGGTACACAGAGAGAGAGAGAGAGAGGGGGGAGAGAGAGAGGGGGAGATGACGTCAGTACAGAGAGATGACGTCGGTACACAGAAAGAGAGAGAGAGAGAGGGGGGGAGAGAGAGAGGAGGAGATGACGTCAGTACAGAGAGATGACGTCGGTACATAGAGAGAGAGAGAGAGAGAGGGGGGAGAGAGAGAGAGGGGGAGATGACGTCAGTACAGAGAGATGACGTCGGTACATAGAGAGAGATGACGTCAGTACAGAGAGAGATGACGTCGGTACACAGAGAGAGAGAGAGACTACAAGAATCATTAACTACATCCTCAGCATTGAGAGACGTTTGGTTTCACATATAGTAATCCTATTACATCAGCAACTTTAAAGTACAGTTTACGGGACTTGTTGTCAAAGAGATAAGTTGTTATAATACCACTAATTCCTAATTAAACGTATAGATATATATGCAAAACACAAAGCACATAACATTAATTATAGCCTCGCTATACGTTTAATTTGGAATCACTGGAGCTGTAACAACTTATCCCTTTAATAGTTATCTCCGGTGGTCGCCTCTACTGTAATTTTTTATGTATAAAAATAGTAAAATGATTAGAACTGAAGTAGAATTCTGCAGATTTTATCTGTTTAAAAATAATCTCTACGATTCAGTCATTGAAAATAATTCATGGTGCTGTCAAATTTATGTTGTATAATAAATTATTATTTTGTATTAAAATCTTTTCGAGTATCCTGTTCATCTAAAGTCAACGTGAGATCATTATGCATTCTTGCTATAATCGGAGTAGCAATGCAAATATATTTCAAATAATGTTTGATTTTATCAACAAATGAAGTTATCTGTAAACGAGCAGGATGATTTTGTGTGTGTGTGTGTGTGTGTGTGTGTGTGGTGTGTGTGTGTGTTGCGCGAATGAAGTACTGTTTCCCGGTTTTAATCTTCTTCCATTTCTGGAGGCCCGCACCTGATACCGTTCTCGCGGCTTTCCTCTTCCTCCACCGTTGTTTAAAAAATTCGCCATTAACTGTCATCCAGCTAAAAGTACAAAAAAAAAAAAAAAAAACAGCAATGAAAATCCCACATCGATAAACATTCCTCTACCCCTGTGGCCTGGTACAAGCCATAACGGTTTTTCTACCTCATCGCATTATCTAATGGAAACAAATTACCATCTGTTGGCAAACTGCAGACTGACTGTCTTTTCATCGTCTGGTGAAGAAAAAACGGAAAATTTCTTCGTTTCTGAACATTAGAAGAACAACAACCACAACAACAGAAGAAATGAGAATCCCACAAAAAGTTCCACAAACTCAGTTGGCAAGTTGTGTTGGTTAACTTAGTAAATGTGTACTCTATCAGTTGGGTGCTTTTTTAACGTAAATTATAAACTTTTCAAGTTTCTAAATAAAAATCCGATGTTATTTGCGTAAATTGAAATAAAGACCCAATTATATCTACACACGAGAATGGCATCGTACAACCAATCAATCCATCTGTTTCATAATCTACACACGAGAATGACATCGTACAACCAATCAATCCATCTGTTTCATAATCTACACACGAGAATGACATCGTACAACCAATCAATCCATTTGTTTCATAATCTACACACGAGAATGACATCGTACAACCAATCAATCCATTTGTTTCATAATCTACACACGAGAATGGCATCGTACAACCAATCAATCCATTTGTTTCATAATCTACACACGAGAATGGCATCGTACAACCAATCAATCCATTTGTTTCATAATCTACACACGAGAATGACATCGTACAACCAATCAATCCATCTGTTTCATAATCTACACACGAGAATGGCATCGTACAACCAATCAATCCATTTGTTTCATAATCTACACACGACAATGGCATCGTACAACCAATCAATCCATTGTTTCATAATCTACACACGAGAATGGCATCGTACAACCAATCAATCCATTTGTTTCATAATCTACACACGAGAATGACATCGTACAACCAATCAATCCATCTGTTTCATAATCTACACACGAGAATGACATCGTACAACCAATCAATCCATCTGTTTCATAATCTACACACGAGAATGACATCGTACAACCAATCAATCCATCTGTTTCATAATAGTTTATTTTAAGTGAAAACCGTCAGTGCCTTTCGTCTTCCTCTGGTTAATCTGCTCAAAAATCGGCTGATTCTAAAAATTTTGCGTGTGTTAACAACGCACCGTTCCCATTGATGCAACTTCTGTACCTATTCCATTCTTTACAGGCTGAGAGTTTCGTCATCAATTCATTGGTTCTCCATTCTGTCACGTATTTTAAGCATGGTAGGAAACCGTGTGCGTGATGACGACCTGTGCGTTGGGGGTTCGACGGTCACATTGAATATTCCCGTCTTTCGTTGTCACCTCTCGTCGTATTTCCCGTCGTGAGGGTGGTGCGCAGAGACCCGTTAGATGTGCAGTCCTCGATGATAAAAGATGGTGCAGACTTGTCGAGTTTTTCAGATATGCGAAAGTCCTTGTCACGCAAACTACCCGCAGAAGAATCCAGCTGGTGACGAGGAACGAGTTTTCGGCGATACATATTAAAATCTGCTGGCTCTGCAAAAGGAATATGTCGGAAAGTTTGGAAACCTTCGAAAGTAAAAAAATACAACGAAGTTTGCGATTCACGAATGACAGCTTTGAAGATGAATAAATTAGTTAATTTTCTTTTTCCTCTCTTTTTTCCCCAAATACACCGGAGAATCGAATTGGATCGGACGTTAATCTGTCGAAGATTGTTTAGCATTTAATAACACCCCTTCTTTCCTCTAAAGTCTGATATGATCTCAGCGTTTGTTTGGCTACAGAAAGAGATCTACGCGAATGTTTTATTCGATAAAGATCGACTGGCTATGGATGTTCTGGTGCTGTTTACGCTCCAAAAGGCTACTTCACTATATGTATGTATCTATGGCGGAAAACCGTGGATTTTCTGCCAACCACGGGTTGCCGATGCACGACCGGATATGTATGACATTCATGCTCTCGTTCCGTCCAGGAGGTGGCAGCTCTGCTGCCATGACGGAAGCCGGTCGGCAAAAGCTTTTTCTGTTTCGATCAGAATCAATTATCCAGTTGGATTCTGAAACTGTCACTGAAACTGGCGGCCTGGAAGCAGTTTCAGTAACTCCTGTCAAAACAAATTCGCGTGCGCGACTCAGAAGTGGGATGCCCTGCCTTTGAGTTCGTGCGGCCGCGCATGCGTCACAATCGAGGTGACGTTTCCCATAATTGGCGTAGAGCTAAAACGAAGATTTTACTTGTCCATCGCCAAGAATCTTCCGCTCAAGCAGCAGCAGCAGTCCAACTCGCCCAACAACAACAGCAACAACACGCAAGAGTCTCGCCATTACAGTGCCAGATCCACGTAACAGAAAATACTCCACACCAAAAACGAAACCTTGACGTACTTTCCGTACAGCGCTAGAAAACACCTTCCCAAATCGCCGATTTCACCTAAATAAAGAAATTCTAAATATTCTCTGCCTCGGCATTACGCAGTCCACGCTAAACCACAGCAAGACGCATAGTAAACGGGGTTGGGTGGTGTGGAGGGTTTATACTATGCATTACTCTCGTCTTGCACCAGACAAAGCCATGCTGCCCGATAAAGAACTGCGCACGCCGATCTAAACTGTGAAGTCGCTTCCTGTTCTTCTAGAACAGTAGTAACACACGTTCTAAACAAGAGACTCTTTCATTGGCGGGAGGGGAGACGTAGCGCGAAATATCTATTGATCGAAAGTTGAGGTATTAGAAAAACAACGCCAAAGAAGAGCATTCGGCCTCAACTTTTAAGGGAAAGCAATTGAAAAGAAAACGGTAGAAAATGAAGTTTCCGTTGTTTGTTTCCTTTCTTTGACGTTTTTTGATTTTACCTCAAAAGACTTCGCCGAGTGCCATTCCTGAATTTGTAGTGCAGCTTCTTCGGTTGGATAATCCGATAACGGTGTCTCAAAAAACAAGTGGGGGAGAGGGAGGCAAAGCTTAGAGAAAACCCACAATTAGACTTCTTACCTCCTATATCATAGAGTCGTTTAAGAGCTGTGATTTTCAAATGCGATTTAAAGTAGTAGCGCCTATGACATTAAGTACATTGTCTTCCGAAAGGTATTTCGAAACTGCATATATTAAGATTATTAGAGCCGAACGATAATTATGAAGGTGTCACGTATTTGTGTTTGATAGTAAGTGTAGAGTTGGGGACGTTAGGGTTCAAATGCAATCTGGCAATGAGAGAAGGCTAACTAACACCCGTAGAGATTCAACAGCCATCAAAACTACGCTCCGCTCGGCCTCAACGCCGAGATCACATAAATTAAAAATTATCAAACGATTATTTAAAGAAACAAACGGTTATTTAAATATCTTTACGTCGATACTTTGGGAGACCGTCGTCCCTTGTCAGCTCTTTTATAAGTGAGAATAGGAAAAAGCGACAGCGTCAGAATTCCTGCCATTGCCCGGACTCATCTGGAAATCAGTGCCGTGGGTTGGCGGCTACAAGTAACGAAGTAAGTTAGGTTTGTTCGTGAACGGAGGTCGGACAAATGTGGTTTGAGGCGAAGAGGAATGAATCGGCAGGACATACAAACCTCTCCCCAGTAGGTCAGTAAGTAAATAAATAAATAAACGCAGATGTAAAAGGTTCGGCCAGTTCAGGGAAAATAGAAAGTTTTTGTGGTCATCTCCAACGGCCTAAATGGTTGTAGCTGATTTAGTTACTGCAAATAAAGAGGAAGGAAGGATGTCCGAATTAACCGCTTACCTCCCCTCCCACACGTAAAATCTTGCTCAACAAACCTACACTTTGTTGTTTGTTGCTTTGTGTTTTTTAGACTAGCGCACTGGATAGTGGTACGGATCGAGCTGAATAAATCGCCTATTTGTATCTTGATATTTGAGATTAAAAAAAAAAATGGATAAAATCAAGTTTATAGTTTTGTCATAAATAAATGATTTCTTAGAAAAGAAACGACGATAACGCGGTTTTAAACGTACGATTTCCATATCGCATGAGTCAGTCTCCAGTGGTGTACCGCAGGGTCTGGTTCTAGGACTCTTCTTAATAGCTCTGTGCTAGGCGTAGAGATAAGGAAGTTTGCGAGCAGACTCAGATCTAGGCTGTAGGTTAATAGAAACAACGACAGGACAAAGTTTCAAATGAACCATAATAATTCATTAGACTGGACCGTCAGGTGCTGAGGTGAGGGTTATCTCTGCAAAAATATGACCTTATTCAAATAAGGAATTGAGAAAATTATTATCTCTATTATATGAAATGCAGTTTTGGAAATGGATCTAGGAATGATTACTGTATAACAAACCATAATTGTAAAGAACAATATCGGTAAAGGAGATAAAACGCAAAGAGTAATTAACTAAACTTTCAGGTACACTACCAAACAAAACTTGGCTTTATAGCTCGTCTATCGGTTTCCCCCGACCTAGAGAACTGGGATGGCTGGGAAATGTTTACTGTGTGAAGAATGGTGAGCTGGTAAAATGTTCGCATCCCAGCGATGGGCTGAAGCTGCGTTACAAAGACCTCTGCAAGCGATATCTTACGGAGTTTGGGTTTGTCGGTGCTTCTTAACTGGGAGGAAGTCGCATCGGATCGCCCAGCGTTGGAGGCGAGCTCTGGAAAAGTGGGCGCTAGATCTGCGGAGGAGATGGCGGCTCCTGTTGCAACAAAGGAAGCGAGGAAAACTTCCAGAAACCATCCAATTACCACAGAGGACGATAATGTGAAGCGCCTTCTCGAAGTAACGGTCGCCGGCCGGCGTCGGTCTGAGAAAAAGCCCCCCCCCCCATCCCTGAGAAGAACGGTAGAGAGAGCCTTTCCGGGAACAGGGACCCACACCCACGAATGAATTCTGAAATATCGGGAAGGGTTCAGCAAAGTTTCTCTTCACTGTATCTAGATTCGAAGCGTATAGAATGCGCAACGATTGAAGATGGGGCACCGGACCGCCTTTGAAGATGGGTCTCGCTAGGCACCAACCAATACTTTCGGCTGTTTACATTAAAAAGTAATAATAATGATCCGTTTTAACGTTTAGCTCGGAAAAACGAACCTTTTTGTTGTTGTTGTTGTTGTTGTTTTTTTTTTAAAGTTAGAGTTCGAATAATTCCCAACTATTTATTTCCCTCGAGGGGACTGACTGAGTCATCGGCGGCAGGTTACTTACTTAAACAGAAAACAAATGTCACAATAAAGGAAGAAGAAAATAAGGATAAAGGAAAAAAAAAATTTTCGATTACCTTTATTCCAAATGCTTTGCTAAGGTGTGATGGCCCGTAGTTTTACGTTTTATTCTCTGAAAAGGTATTTACATCGGACTATAAATTGTCAGACAAACGCAAATACTCGTGGAATGCCCATGCTGTTTACGGACGTGTGCTAATGGCCAATAAAGTTTCCTAGAGTCCGTAGGTATGCATCGACTTCATTAATGCATGTAGTTGCATTTGTATGAGCAAACGGCTGACCGTGTTACGCGTAGAGGAAAGCTTATTTCCGAAGCATTGTCACGCAAGACTTTTCATCTTCAAGAGTTATCTTATTAACGGTGCCACGTTCAACGGTAGTCTGGTAAATGATGCCTAAACTGTCCCTTTCATAAAGCTCTCCTTTAAGCAGGGGGAAGTAGATGGGTTCGCGATCTTCCGGAAATATTTAGGTTATAATGCAGGAAAGCGAAGCAAGCAAAGAGGAGAGGGGCAAGAAGATAGCAACAAAGACAAACAAGTACTTTCTATCACTAAGGGGAAAGGTTCCGTCTATAAGGAAAACTCAGCAAGTGCCCACAAATGCCGGATCTTGCTCAACATCTGTAACCTGTTTCAACTTCTCTCTCTCTCTCCCGGAATTTCCACCTCTCAGCTGTGAACTCTGATTAGTCACCGGTGCGTGTTCAGCCCCCCCTCCCTTAAAAGGCTGGGTCAGATGTGATGGATGCGTCCTGAAAGCATGGTCAGCCGGCTCGACCCACGAGGCATTCTTCATTACATCGGCCTTATCCCCTTCTCGAGGGATCTTAAGTCGACGAAATGATTTATCGCTGAATATCGCATTACACGGAAATCGTCCGTCGTTAATTCTCTTTAATTAAAGATTAACACCTCACATCAATTAACGTATTCATCCAAAAGTGAACAAAAAAAAAAAAAAGAAGAAAATAGCTAACCGGATTGCATACTTACCCGAAGTGTATCAAGTAGTAAGTTCAGCTGGGCAGTTAGTAAGTTGGAATACGGGCACATATGAGCTGGCCCCAGTAAACATGCTTATTCGCTCCGACTCCGATGACGTGTCGCCACGGGATTGGTTTACTGACTGCACTAGACGACCGGCACGGTTTCGGTTCACTAGCCAGGAACCTCATCAAAGACTGGAAATAAGACGCTATTACGGTGCGGAAGAATCCCTTGGTGGGTGATGTCACGCTGTTTGATAAAGCTCGTATAATTTTTAAAGCACTTTTTTTTTTTTTTTGTAACGCGGGGCTCCCTGAATACAGAAATATAAGAGTTATTTCCGGCTCTTCAGCTTTTAATTTTTGTAAAACAAACATATCATCGCCTAAACATTTACATCTTTTAATAGATAGCCTATAAAGTTTAATGTTTTGGTGGGGGGGTGGTGTCTATCAGAATCAACGGTACGACGATATTATTATGTTTCTTTAATTTTTTTATGCAACTAACCTTTGAATGGGGGTATATTTTTAATTTAAAGTTTTGTATTTTTTTTAAAAAATAATTCCTTTTTACGTCATGCGATGAGGCAACCAACACCAGCACACACGGAGTCTCAGCGTAATGTCCGTAAGTGGCGAAACATTATACACGACGTCACCGTGGATAATTTTCTTATCAATTACTCGAGGTTTCGGAGCAAGAGTGAGATTTTAAGCGATGCTTCTCGGCAGAATAGACCCTTCAGTCCTTGTGGTGCTTCACGATCTGCTTCGTGAGCTGCTAAAAACAAGCACGGGTAATTATATCCTGATTTTACCTTTAATAAGAGAAACAGCGAGAAGTCTGAGGCCATTACAACAGCCCTCGTGGATAATGAGGCAACTTTTGTTTACATCTTAAAGTTCGAGCTCCGTCTTCTTCTTCTTCTTCTTCTTCTTCTTCTTCTTTTTACCGAGAGCTAACGTGTGTTATCCTAAACACTGGTAATCTGTCAGAAGAGTTCTTTGTAACGACAACTGCCAAGTGCCTGGTTGGTCAAAATAAATGGTGTAAAGTGAGAGTAGAACAAACAACTGTTAAAGCCATATACGAGGGTTCTTTTGGGAAAAAAAAATTCAGAACAGAAATACAAAACCTGTTTTCTTTTCTTTTTTTTCGAATGTTTCCCGGAATCGCCGCCTCACGATTCCCATGAGACCACGAAGTCAGTAGGTCCGTTTTTGTTGTTGTTCTCGTCTTAGTCTTGTTTTCTGTTTTGCTTTGGTGCGCACGTATTTTCTGTAACGACATCATCTTTTGATGACAACCGAAGGTTTGGTGGGTCGTATTACCAGGACATGTCAGGGTCCGCTCACGGAATATAAACAAGCAAACACACACACACACACACACACACACACAGGGGTTTGTTTTTTTTTTTGCACTCTACGATTTTTTGCGATGAGCCACTTAACTTTTATTTTGGTGCAACAACAACAAGAACAATACTACTACTACTACTACTACTACTACTACTACTACTACTACTACTACTACTAATAATAATAATAATAATAATAATAATAATAATACATTTAGAGAAAATACATTAAGAAATACAATATCTTCGCCAGGATGTGAGCGTGACAGTGTCTCTTTAAGGCAGAGATAGAGTGATGACCGCGTTCGCACACGTGACTTTACTTTTGCTTTCGACGATAAAGCTTGCGGAAATCACGTGACTCAAAAAGACGCCTCCCCCCCCCCCCACCGTGGCTCTTCCCGCCGGTTGAGATCGTCTTCGAACGAGATCACAGCGAAAACGCGCCGCCGCAACATTTGCCTCGGTCGGGGAGAGTGTGATAAATAAAAACATGATGAACAACAGCAGCCCCTAGGGACGAGTGAGTGGTTTACCGTCTGTCAGGGTAGGTCATCCCGTTGCGCCATTTATCGCCTCCTCCCCCCCCCAAGAAAAAAGAAAGGGTGGCCGCGGATAAAGATGTCAGGAGCGGAGAGCGGGACCGCGCTGCTCTGTCGTCTTCTCTCTCAGCCGGAGCCGCTCCTCGCTCGCTGATAGTTCCAACGGATTAATCGCAATATACACAAGCGACCGGTGGAGTTTCTTTCTTTTTTTGGTCTCGAAAACCTATACTTCTGAAATTTGTTTTCTTTCTTCCTACTTTGTAACTTTTGGTTTAGTAATGAAAGACTTAGGTTAGGGGAATCGTTGCTAATTTGGAAGGAACCCGGACCTTACTCAGCTTCCGAAACGTTTACACGAAACTCATAGTTGTATCTGCAACAAAAGACAAAAGAAAAGGGCAGCGCGAGACCAAATATGTTTTCGTGAGTTCTCCCGGCGACATCTAGATGGCGTTCGTGCAGATCTCAAAACGAGTGCAATTTCTACCGTTAGCAGGCACCACTGTTACTAGCTAAACCTCCATTCTTCTCCACCTTCTCAGGCCCTAGTAAGTACTGCTGGCTTACCAACATCAGAACAATTATCAATGGCGGTCAATACTAGTTAATTGCAATTTACTCTCGTCGTAACACTAATTTCGAACTAGACCCCAACATTAATTTTTAGGGATGTTTATTAAAAGTTATGAATGTTTATTTATAGATTACAAACTGAGTTTATTTAAAAGCTGGAAAATAGTGTGATCTGTACGGTTAAAAAAAAACAACAAAACAAACTGGCTTTAAGTCTTTGCAATTAACCAGATCAACAAAAATAGTGAGACACGTCGCATGAATAGAAATGTATTAAGTTGGGGGGGTGATTTTTCTACTAACTGGACAACAGACGCTATTTAGGTTGAAATAATCAGGGGAACTCACAAAGCAAATATCTGATCAACGATAGCGCTAAAGGTATGACGCGAGCTCTTGAGCTCATCGTGAACGCGCGGAACTCACAACGTGGTTGATCACGTGTCAAATAGGGCCTGAGTTGCGTCATTTTCGCATACGCGGTACTCTGTGGAATTAGTTCTGCCAGCAAAGTCCTTACTTCGAAAAATAGCCTGACTTAAAGAAGGTTTAATAGCTGCAAAACATCAGGCTGTTATTAGGAAAGTAAACGGAGAAAGGCGTTTTGAAGTCTCGGTAATGACGGAGTTCCCCGTTACGCATCGGCAGAAGGAAGGGCAACAACGATCCTTAGCGAGACAAAACATTCGCCAGACATCTACCATTTATTTTATTAGAGAAACTATTAATTCTCGCCGTCTGATGATGCCCTTCTTTCTTTCCTACTTCTGACCTGACACATGGGCACTTTCTCGGGATCTCACGTGACAGCGGGCTGGGAGGGGCCCACACTCTGCCCGGGTAACAGATACGACACAATGTGCGGTAGAACGTGCAAGATAAAGGAAGATTTCACGAGGAATATTTTTCCGTTTAGTCATTAATATTGTGCGCGTTGCGTGCAGCGAGATAAGCAGCGGGAGATCGTAATGGCGAATGTGTCTTTGAAGTTCATTCCACAGATGCCCAATCGGACTGAGATCCGGAAATTGTACTAGCCTCGTGTTAGATGCCTGAGATCTGCCTTGTTTCTCAAACCATGAACGCGCAATGTGGACACAGCGGATGGCTGCTCTTGCACATCGCTGGATTCGCATGATCGGGAATGATGCTGTGGTAAGCTTTGGCAGTTACCGTACCTTATAAAATGACCAAGGAGCCCAGAGTATGCCAGCGAACCACGCTCCAAACCAGGCTCCTACGACCAGAGGCGTGGCCGTATGGGACCAC
The DNA here is from genome assembly GCA_018389105.1 of Nautilus pompilius. Classification (NCBI taxonomy): domain Eukaryota; kingdom Metazoa; phylum Mollusca; class Cephalopoda; order Nautilida; family Nautilidae; genus Nautilus; species Nautilus pompilius. The sequence goes on along the minus strand of JACATO010000343.1, from coordinate 22,031 downwards.
GCAAGAAAGGTTGAGTGATCTGTGTAGTTTTGATCAAATTCGTCTTCTTCCACCTTGAGAGAGAGAGAGATGATGATGAGGATGATGTCAGTACTGAGAGATGGAGAGAGAAGGACAGGGAGACAGACAGAGAGAGAGAGAGAGAGAGAGATGATGATGATGAGGATGATGTCAGTACTGAGAGATGGAGAGAGAAGGACAGGGAGACAGAGAGAGAGAGAGGAGAGAGAGAGAGAGAGAGGAGAGAGAGAGAGAGAGAGAGAGAGAGAGAGAAGAGAGAGAGAGAAGAGAGAGAGAGAGAGATGATGATGAGGATGATGTCAGTACTGAGAGATGGAGAGAGAGGACAGGGAGACAGAGAGAGAGAGAGAGAGAGAGAGAGAGAAGAGAGAGAGAGAGAAGAGAGAGAGAGAAGAGAGAGAGAGAGAGAGATGGAGAGAGAGAGACAAATTGAGAAAGAGAGAGAGAGAGTGTGTGTGTGTGTGAAAGGTTCTTACACCACATGATTCTTTTTATCCTGTTAGTAACTATGATCGTTGGTTTTCATAATGGTCTTCTACTGTCATAGTTCATTTGTTGTAACGTTTATTGCAAGGCAAGAATGAAGATAGGCATGGATTGCTCTGCACTGAATAAGCCTTCTTCTTTGTTTTCACGTATTTTCAGCATCATTTCCTCCTCGCAACGAACAGTTTCTTTACCTTTTGCCATTGCTGATAATCCCGAATGACTGATGCCTTGGAAAAGCTCATAAACTGCTGTGACACCTGCTAGACACGCGCATACCCCTTTCGAACGCTGTAATGGCTTTGTCTCCCCCCAGCCCATATCTGTTAGAATGACTGCTGATGCGCTAATCGTCCAAATTTCCCGCAGAAAGTTCATTCATGTGGTCAACATTTGCATCTGCAACTCAGGTGAGGCCCAAGTCTACGTGGGTTTTAATAAAGTGGCCAGCTGGTGGCGTAGATCCTACGCTACATTTAGTTCTTGACAAATATTCAATGTTAAAATCTTTGGCGATATTCAATGAATACGCAAATCTACACAATAAGACCCGTACGTCGGCTATGTTGTTTATTCAGCATAAAATGACGGTACTCACTCGGCAGAAGTTACTTGGTACAGCGTGGTAATTGGCGTGCATTTGTATACCTGATGGCACGCATCTTATCCGTCATGCAATCCTGTGGATGAAGGACCTTAAATATCAGCTTGCACCCAGTACAGATTAGTGTCAAAAGTAAAAAGACAGCCTATGTGTAAACAAACCGCTTGATCGCTGTTTTTCTCTTTTTTTGTTTCCCTCGATGCGAGAAACATTTTACGACCAGTGTAGACGGTCTTCGCTATACCGCGACACGAACACACGACGCGTTGGTTCTGAACAAAAGAACAGAAGGTAGGAAGAGGTAACGTAAAAGTGCTTTGAATGCTTTAGTTTGTCTCACCTGTAATGGAATGACGTTGTCCGGTTTCGTCCGGCGACAAAGCTCGGAACTAGAATGGGAATAATGAGCCTATGAAAAGTATTAGGATATTAACGCAGTCCTCGGTCCACGGTGGCTTTCCTACGCCTACGATCGTTATAAAAAGTTCGTCAAAGGAAGACTGTTTCTTTCTGTTTTCTAAAAGGTATCTCTTGAAAGCCGATCAGGCCATGCCTCACGAGATTTCATATTCTTCTTACTAGACATCTGATCCCTCCCGTTATTATCATCCTGGGTAAAAAAAAAGAAGACAAACAGGTTTCTTGAACAGTTTATATATGGCTTCAAAACCAATCAATCGATAAGTGGGAATCCAGGGGGGCGTTAAAAATTATGCATCCCATCTTGTTGTTTGAAATAACGGATTCAAATTGTACTAATGTTGTTCTTCATAGCGTTTCGTATTTTATTTTTTTTTTACATTTAAAGGCATCATGTTTCCATAGTTCTCAGCAACTTGTTTTCTCTCTATTTCTTCCCTTTTCATTTTTTTTTTTTTAAAATTACAAAGTGCATAAAGTATCCAGTAAATAAGTAACAAATGATAAGGTAAGATCGTTGCTGTGCTATTTGAATTACTGATCTATAAATGTCTTTTTTACGTTAGAACGGCAATGGCAGAGTCTTTCATCCTACTGTTACGTTCAGACTTCAGATGCGGTCGTCGTGCTTGACCCCAAGACATTTGCATGCATTTTTAGTGCCCGGGACAAGAAGTAATACGTAATGCTCTTAATTGTAATTATAAGGAGAGAAAAAATAGATTGACTTAGTAAAAAGTGCGTTTGAACATAAAGTTGAAAACATAAACTTGGTAGATGCATATAACGGGGGGGGGAGTTTTCTAATCAACATAAAAAATTCTAAAGTTTGAATTTTAAAACTTGCCATTAGAACTTGGATTAAATAGAAAGGCCGCGAGTGCGTATATAGCGAAGGACTGGCAGCGGTGCGTCTTTGTTATCATTGCCTGATGGGAGATAAAGTAGCATCCAGCTTGTTCTAGTTCCTGTTGCTTGTTCTAGTTCCTGTTGTTGCACGTTTTGTTTACCTTTCTCTGGACATTCCGCACGCGTTGCAAGTCTTCTAAGCACACACACACACACACACACCCATATATGGGAGGGGGGGAGAGCTCTACTAGGGCCTTTCCCAACACCTTCAAAAATGGGTTCGCGTTGGAAAAGGATGGACTTTCGCTCAGAAGACAAAAAAAGGGGGGGCCATTGCATGCCGACTCATCCGAACATATTTTAGAACAACATCGGTATCCAGTGGCGCGGTTCTTCGTTGGCGGCTGCGGCCGGCCAGTCGTTTGTCGAAGTCTATCGCGCCTCGCTTTGTGGCGCCATGGTCAGGGATGGTTTGGAGCTTCCTCTCGGTTCCTCCGTCCGCTGCTGCGTCCTTGTACGAAACGGCGGCGGTCGTCGGCGTGAGTGCAACTGCTAACGAATGGATGAAACGATCTTTCCTCGGTAGAACGTCAGCCCAAAGCTCTGGCTTACTTACTTTCGTCGTCCCCACTATTGCGAGTTTTATCTGGAAAACTTCGGGCCCCTGAGTAGACGTGATGTGGAAATCCTTTCTCCACCGTCATCTAATGGTCTCGCGATCCTTAGGGCATTTCCTGATTGCGTTCCGGGGCTTAGCCAGGCAGCTTCCCAGTGTGCACCTACATGGACAGCACCCTTTAAAGACCACCAAACATTCATCCACGGTGCCATTCAGCTCTGGGTTGTATAGCAAAAGCAAAATCTCAACCCGTTTGTCCCATACTTCCCGAATGGCGGCCAGTTCGTCTTGTTTGAGCCGTCTTTTCCTGCTCTCACAACTGTCATACTGAATCAGCCGAGCCATCTTGTAGAGTGATTCCAGAGAAATGATGGCGGGTGGCCCCGAAAGTTTCGGCATTCCAAAGGCTAGTGGTTGTTTCTCCGTTAGACCTCTACACCCTTGCCAACAAATGTGATCCGAAATAAAGCTTGTAGTTACGCGTAGTCAATGTCATTCCAGTTTCCGCTGAAGATACGCCTGTCTTCTATGTTGGTCATTTCCAGGATAACACTAGTGGATTGTCGGTGGCGTGAAAAGATCGAACAACAAAGTTATGTTAAGTAAACGTGTTACAGCGTATCGAGTGAACCCTGGAACCACTTAGATAGCATTTGCATCCGACAGTCTGAGTTGACTTGATCGTAAAAATGCTCGACACTGTATTTTTCGTCTTTAGATCTCAAGATCTAATTTAGGCTCAGGGTAAATAGATTATCCAAATCTTCAGACTCTGGAGAAGATGAATCGAGGAAGTCAGAATCTTATGGATAATATTCTCAATTTCCGATAGTTCCTTCTCAACATCACCGTTTTTCTCCATCTCTGCTAAACCTTTTCCAACTGGAAAGCGTCTGCGACTGCTCATGTTTTACTTCAAACTCCGAAGGATACTGCTACAGTAATGCCAGGAGGAGACACGACACCGATAAGGTCACACAGCTGGAAATAAAAGCAATTAATTGAATTAAAAGTGCGAGAACAAAAATAACAAAAAAGCTAATTTTGCAAAAACAACCACATTAACACACACACACACACGTTTTGGTTCATTGTGATCCGAAACATGACGTACCTCGTTTTGCTAATATTTTTATCATCCATAATTAGGAGAGATCATACAACAACTGAGGCTAAAAAACATAATTTAACCGTGTCACATAGACCCAAAACGTAATATGTAGGATGAGGGTTAAACGTGTTTAAATTAAAAACAGATTATAAGTACCAGTGAACACAAAAGAAGATGGAGGAAGAAATAAACACACATTCAAACGTTATGTTAAAACACTGGCATGGTTTCTTCTTGCTCTTCTTTACCAGCCCAGTCGTGCGAGTTCCCTCAATCTCCCTTGTAGATAGGTTTTGTATATTGTAGAGACTCGAGCATAACAACAGATGGAGAGGACTCGGCCGCCCACCAAGTACCTACTATTCTCGGCTCGAGACGCGACGCCGAGGCCATTAGCATCTCTTTGTTGTAGGCTACTGCTCGGAGCTTGTCTTGCACGCAAAAACAAATAAATAAATAAAAGAATGGAGTACTACTTTGCGAGATAATTCTCGCAAATTTACAGTGGCCGTTACTGTTCTGAGTGACAGTTAAAAAAAAAAAACACAAATGCAATCGGTAAGAAAAAATACGTGGATTATGTTTACACCGTTCTATGCATACTCGCCGCTGGCACTTTTTTCCCGTAAATTCCTCTCTCTCTACATATGTCTTCTTGCGCATTGCAGGTCTGATAGCACTATTTCAGGTCGCCGTGCAAGGAAGGCATGAAAGTTTAACGTAAACCGGCAACACCATCTGAGGTCGTGAACAGCAGCAGCGCCACGTTCTTACAGCTAAAAATGCTTGTACTATACCGTCAGGCTCTTCGGAGTGTTGTTGCACTACTTTTTATACAGTGTGCTTAGGCCGAGAAGTTTGATTATCGACCTTGCAATTCTTGGACGGTGAGATTTCTTTTCCTTGAAAACCTCGTGCTCGATCGGGTCGTAGGCAACAATCCTAAAATTCTCGGTTTTCAGTCTTCGTGCCACGCTGGAATATATACAACAGGAAACACGTGTTAATCCGGGTTACTGAAGTAAGGAACGCGCATTCTGATCCACTGTGCAGCATTCAATGGCTGTGACCGCCATGTTCCAAGAATGAAAATTATATTTAAATTAGATTGAAAGATGATTTTAATTATTTAAAAATTATCTGCTAACATTATCAGTATTTAGCTATGGTAAAAAAATTACAATTATTTTTTTTTTTAAATCCAGGAATATTTCGCTTAATCCCCATTTTCCCCCCCTTTCTGTCTCAAAAGCGTTTTATTCGTCTGTTTGGTTGTTTTTGTTTCACACATTTTTTTCCGGGTTACTGTAGGAAAAGATAAAGTAAAAGCTTTTATTAAATGAATAAATACTTTACCATAAAAACCGTGAAATAGTAACACCAAATGTGCTCCAGCTGTGAGAAGCATAAAATAAGACAAAAAAATTGTCACAAACTGATGCAAAAGAGAGGGGACAGAAATCCCTTTAAAAAATAAAAAAAAAAAAAATCGAGCAGAGAGAGAGAGAGAGAAGGAAATGTTCTGATTCGTCGAAGAGACGTCGCTGTTGAGGTGCATCCTTACAGAAGCACTTCAAGCCGTTCAGGTGTTCTGGAACTAAGGGGCAGCACTCAGGCAGGACCTGTCTACAAAATGGCGATCGATTTGAAGAGAAAGACAAAGACCGATTATAACCTCGTTTTAAAAAAAAAAAAAAACGCAAGCGCGCGGCCGGACTCGTTCCGCTTGGCTTGCTGGTCGTACGACACTCTCTTTCCTCCGTAAAGTTATTCAGGGGTAGGAAAAAGTGTTCCAAAGTAGTCGCAGGTAAGTAAGTTAAACTAAAATCCGCCCGGCTCCGTGACAGTGGGATAAGGCGGAAGACGTCGCCCTTTAATTTCTCTTCGATGACTTCGTTGGCCCCCCCTTCTTTTTAATGTAAATTTTTGATGAACGATTGAATTATGAAAGGGTTAATGGGTTTAGCCGTGTATATAAAAGTTTTAGGAAAATGCAACAAAAAACCTCGCGCTTAGTGAGTTCGCGACAGTTAACCGAGTGCAAGCGTCAGAAATGCCACACCACTGTTGGAGTGTGACCGGGGGTTTACGGAGATTGATTACTCTTCTGCCCCCCCCCTGTTGCCTTGAGAGAACGCAACGACGACCAATGAAAGGTTTCGAGGTGGCAACCAATGAGGGCCAATCGTAAGAACTCGTTCTGAATAATCCAAGTGGCCGGGGCGTTTGGTTGGTAGCATGACCCGCTTTTTTGTTGTTGTTGTTGCCATCTCAGCGAACAAGGAACTGTTTTCCAATGAGTAATTCTGAACAAAAATAAAAGAAATACCCCAAGGGCACTCAACACAAAAGACTGTTGGAACAATACCTCGAAAAGACTAGTTTATTATATCCCTTGGTTTACAGCGACAGTCAACGGAAACCAGTATCCAAGATATTTCCCAGCGTTTTCTTGACGTACTTTTTAGTTTGTCTTTGGTATTTTTATGTTGTTATGGCAGGGACCGACTGAAGAAGATCTGGGCCACAAACCCGCTTTTTATCTTGACACAGCTCTCTGTTTCCAAAACCTACAGCAAGAAAACACGAAGTATTTAAATCAAAATGTCGTTAATCACAGTTGAGTCCAAACAACGTGCATACGAGGCTACTTAACAGAGCAGTGAAATCTGATGGTAAATAGGATGATTAATTTTAAAGAGAAATGGTATAGAAACTTCAGTACAAAAAGACATTTAGTTTTTGTTATTACACCGAACTATTTAACAATTAAAAAAAAAAAACTATTTTATGAATTTAACATTCTTAAAACACGATTTTGCACCTCGTTAGCTACCACTGCAGGCATCGATGTATGTACCCTGTAAAGCTGAGCGATGGGTAGCGTACGTAATTTCTCTCCATTTCAACTTTAAAGTCTAAGAAAACTTACAGATTTTTACAGCAACAGTTACTTTGATAAGATGGATAAATAAAGACCGCAGGAAATAATGGCAACATTCTAAAATCATTCTTATTTTATAAACACTATAAAAATACTGGTGAACGTTAATTTCGTTGCGGATTGCCTACTCAGCTTTGTTTGTATGTTTATCTTTATGGTATTTCATTTGAAAGCCTGCAGATCCTTGCCATCATTATTTGAATGACGTAAACTTATAACAAGTATATCTATCCTGTAGTGTATATAAATAACTGTTTGAGAAGTAATTTGCAGTAGTTGTTATGAGCACTTTTAGCATCGTGTAGAGACAGTTGGGTCTAGGGTTGGAAAACAGACTGCCAATAGTGTGACCTGGTCCAGATTTTCCCCACGAAGTCTGTTAAGTTTAAATTTTTCTTTCTGCGAAGACGGTACTGGCTTTCAGCCCCAAGATCCTCATCATGTCGCTCTCATAAGTGCTGAATATAGATGCTGCTATCCGGACTCTACGGAACCGATAAATATATGCAGTCTGTTCAGGCAGCTTCCACGCTGTAACGACTCTGGGTTTATAGCTTGTTGCTTCATCTTCCTATAGGATGTGGTGGTCACGGCCTAGCGATTCCCGACCAACTACGAACGAGATAATATTGGAAAAAAATAAATACGTAACCGGGCACGGGGTAATGGAGGGTTAGATGGGGCAACACGGCGTGTGGACTGATCGACTGACAGTCTCGGGCTACTTTAACTACCCCAAGGGGCCTCGCTGATTTATATTGTGGTTAGGAACTGTTTAGTTCAAACAGACATTTTTCTCCACAACACGTATTTAAAAACCACAATGTTTTAGAATAACCCTAACCCTGACGAAGATTTATTTAAAAGGAAAAAAAATTTGTTCCCTTGACTGCAATTCTTCCACAAAAGATTGTCGTAGATGGTATCTCTCCCTACTGACGTCACATATCTCCCTACTGACGTCACATATCTCTCTACCGACGTCGTCTCTCTCCCTACTGACGTCGTATCTCTCCCTACTGATGTCACATATCTCCCTACTGACGTCGTCTCTCTCCCTACTGATGTCACATATCTCCCTACTGACGTCACATATCTCTCTACTGACGTCGTCTCTCTTCCTACTGACGTCACATATCTCCCTACTGACGTCACATATCTCTCTACCGACGTCGTCGTCTCTCTCTCTCTCTCTAAACGAATACATTTAATTAAAAAACAATTAGTTAAATTCTTAATAATACGGAGATCCCCTGCGTCTTTTTTATTGTTTTATACCCCGCTGAAATCCATTCGCTGATGCTGTCAGTCCAGAATCTTCCGCGCAAAGCGATTCATTTCTTTCCACCCCGAAGCTGTCGACAAAAGGCTGATTTACTACGAGTCTGAAACCAAATCTTATTCTTCGCACTGACGATTTTGCTTAAAAAGAACTCCCCCTTTTTTAATGAGCGAGGAAGGTAATAGATTAGCGTCAGTGTGGTGAAAGTAGCACCCGGCCAGCAGGTAAGCTAGCGGTACGATGCACACCTGCTCGCGCCTGTACATTATACAGCCCCTCCCCCTCCCGCAGAGACGAGCAGGCAAAACGAATAAATAAATAAATAAGCCGACATTACAAATTTAAGCCTTCTCTCCTTTTTTTGCTGCGCGCGCGGATGTTTTTGATCCGACTCCCTCCAGGGATTAATATCCCACGCGGTTCGATATTTTCCGACGAGATGTAAGCTGATTTAAACATTAACGTGCTTAGTCACGTGAAACTAGCCGTGTTGTTTGTTTTCACAGGAATTAGGTCGTCTTACCAGCAAATTCCGGCAACCTATAAATCCGCTTCTAAGGGGAACGGTGACGGGTTTCACCGAAACCTTGTAAACTTAAAGCGGTGTACACATTATAATGTTCCTTCATAACGCAATAAAAACATTTCGCATTATTCCCTCTCCAGTCTGCGGAAGTGGCCTAACACTCTTCCTGTGTGGTTCTTCTTTCTCGCAGTGGAATTCCTCGTTTTCAGCCAAAGAGACATCACAGTCTCTGTCTTCTTACTTAGGCGAGTAAACATTAACACTTACTTTTTGTTTCTTCGGAGTGATAAAACTGCTCGGTAATTACAGGTATGCTATTTATTTTTGAGCAACCGCTGACCGTTTCACCCGAAAGAATCGACCCATCGGATTTTTACAATATACATTTCATGCAAATTTGAAGTGGATTCCTTGTATCATTTTTATTTTTTATTTTTTTTTTAAAAAAAAAAACGTTTTAGGTATTAACATTTGCTCGTGTACGAGCTCGTACATATGTCTAAAAATGTCCTGCGCCCACCGTTTTCTCATATAATGAATCGGCAGTAGGCCTGTCCTGACGCCCATCTAATTCCGTCCGACACAATCTATTTACAACAGGTGCTTTCCGTGATACCAATAACCGCAACTACCTGATAACGCAGCCAAAACCGGTCGGTAACTATCCAAGTTTCAAATTCTGTTTGCTTGCTTGTTTGTATTTAACTGGCGCATTTTTGTGGTTAGGCGGCGGGCACAAACGTTCACCAGTAAGCAATGCTTTGTTTAGCCCACTTATTACTTTCATGAAAAGTGGTGTAAATAATGCATTTTTACGCTTTTGAAAATAGATTTTATTGGGAGGCAACGTCTGTTAAATGCGTGAATCAATACGTCAGTTATTTCTGATTGTGGTCGCCCCCCATATACTGAACAAAATGTAATCCGATTAATATCAATAGACTTCTTAATAACTGAACGATATTTTGATATACATAGATGGGTGCCTTATTCCTTATTGTGCTTATTTTAAAAGCCAATAATTCTCTCTCTCTCTCTCTCTCTGTACTGACGTCATATCCATCTTTGTCTGTACTGACGACATCTCTGTACTGACGTCATCTCTATCTTTGTCTTACAGACGTCATCTCTCTCTGTACTGACGCCATATCCATCTTTGTCTGTACTAACGTCATGTCTGTACTGACGCCATATCTATCTTTGTCTTACTGACGTCATATCTCTCTCTGTACTGACGTAATATCTCTCTTTACATAAAAATTAGAAAAAAGTTCATCTTATATGGCTGTCAAGCCGTTCGAGATTGGTTTGTATGATGAAAAAATAACACGTAAAAGAAAAAGTGGTTTGTTTATACATGAATTACCTTCTGCACATATTATGATTTTATATGTATAGAAAAATAATAATTTAACTATACAGTTATAATATTATCACTGTATGTCAAGACGAACAAATAATCCATTGAGTGATATCGAGTTCGTTCGCACTAATTATCAAAATAAGAACGGAACCGTTCTTTTAGTGTTATAGAAACAAAAGGATTCTTTTGACCTCTTTTTACCACTTCGTTCTTTTCTTGAGACCCACGTACAGACGTCGGCACAAAAAGCATCGACCGAAAGAAACTCCCCCTGGTGTCAGTTTCCTAAACCAAGTGGAGTGCAGAGATTGGGTGCACGCCTTTTTACTACGTAGCTAATAGAATAAGCTAACATTAAACAAAAGTCGGCACATATAAAATCAACCACCAATATTTGCATACCAAAAAAAAAATCCGTTCTCAGAACTAACCCTTGATGATGGCCGCATGCAATGGTCGTCGAAATGCTGGCTTATCAGCTAAATAATAAGCTGGCGTGGAAAGCCTGTCCTAACTCTCTTGTTTCTATCCTTACTGTAGTTAACAGACAGTAAAAACAACAAATCAAAAACATTTATTCGCTCATCGTGAAAGGAGAATTTTAGAACAGCTTCTGCTCTTTGGAATGCTATCACCATCACCCCATCACCGTGTGGCGCGATCCAGCTCTTCGGTTCACCTCCGCGAAGTTTTCATGGAATTTTGCCACTTGGAGTCACTTCTGGATGCAGAATTCTTATCCTTCTCGTCTTTTCCGTCTTTCTACCTGTCAATTATGAAATCGAAAAAGATGTTCTTTTTGCTTTCTGTTACTCGATGCATTTCTTTTTCAAGGTCTCTAGCCAATAGGCTAAAAAAAAAATCACAAAATAAACGAGTTTTCCGATTCCCTGACCCTCGAGACTAATATGTCAGAGAGAGAGGGAGAGAGAGAGAGAGATGTTTTATTTCTCGTCAAGAAATTCGTAAACAAAAACCATTTTTAAATGACTTTCTGACTTTTTTGCGAGGGAGAATAAATTCAATCTGTGGGAGTAAATAAATACCGTAGAAGATTCAACTCTATGGTCATACGATGCTAATTTTTAATAAATGGAGACATTGTCTACTCTAAACCATCCATTGTTCTGATGACGTAAACAGATTTAAGACGTTTTTAATGTCAAAAATTAATTGTTCTATAATATAAATTCATCCCCAGACTTAGTAAATGTTGTTTGGACATTTCCTGGCGGGAACGTTATCACTAATCAAAGTTATAACCCAATAGTCCTTATTTGGACAACCATCTCCATGAGTGGCTTCTTTTGTAAGTTTTTTCCAACTATCGACATATATGCATCTTATATTAAGAACAGGATCGCTTCCCGCTTCAAAAATCTAAAAAAAAAAATGGTCTTTGTCTTCTTCCCTTCTGGTCTGGCGGAGTGCGTGTGACCTTACTTCCTTGTCTCTTGAAGTAAGAGAGCGCGCAAACACTCCTCGGCTCCGGCAGCGAGGCTAATAACCCCGGAAGTCGTTTGTCGGTGTCCAGCTGAAGGACGGACAGATGGATGAGGACTCTTGCTTGCCGGTGATCTAAAACCATACTCGCATCAGCCACGGTGCAGCAACCGCCCTTCTCCGTCTGTTCCCAAACGGTCGCGGCTGGTGTCCGGCAGTTTTCGCCCCGTACACAAATTAAGGCGAAGATCGTCTCGATCTGACAATGTTCCACAATCTGTTCTGTAACATATGCTAACTTAGTTCGAATTAAAGTAACGCGAGACGGTGTTGTCAGACGGCGGAAGGGGCAAAAATGGTTTGTTTGTTGTTTTAACGTTCGCCTGATTGTAAGTAATGGCGGTCTTTGGCGCTGTGTGTTTGAGGTTTTTCTCTTCGGACGCCTGCTCGATACCAGATTCTTACGGCTTGCTTACTTTCTAAACCACTTGATATAAAAGATGGCTTTCCTACGTACTGACGACTAGCGGCGTTACGGTGCAGACGAAAACCCGGCGAGGGGTCGCCTAGAACGCGCCTTCTATTGAGGTTGGTTATCACGTGGTTTCCCATACCGTTACTAATCGCCGGTTATTGCCAGTCACCTAGCGGTACAGCCGAACTGAGGTCTTCACGCACTCGTCTTTGTACCGCCTGACCTCGTTTTCGTTGTTGTAAACAAATAGCTACCCAGCCGAGCCAAACCAGAACACACACCCCCCCTTCCCCTCTCTCTCTCTCTCACCCCCCCCCGCCACACCTCATCCTAGCACGCCTCCACAATACCTACCTACACGGCACGTACTCACGGGTTTACCTGGAGAATTTACGAACTGTCAAATAACCACGCGGAGCGGGTTAGTAGTAGTAGTTGTTGTTGTTGTTGTTGTTGTTGTAGCGGCAGTCTTGCGAGAGGAAATAATGCACACGTCTGGGTGGGAAAGCGGCTGATTGTGGTCCGCTCGCACGACATTCTCCGTCGGCGCCGCTTCAAAGGCTGTACGTGTACAGCCCGCAGATACCTTTGGACCCAGGTCAGGCCCCGTCTGGCACAACGTGTTCGTTTGATTTCGTGGCGTAACGCAGGCTGAGTGTGTTTCTGGGGGTGACCAAGAGCACGTGACGACGAACCACGTAAAACCTCTAGGTCGTGTCCTTAGATAAACCAACAAAAAAAGAGAGAAAAGAAATAAAACTATAATATATCGTCTCCCTGGCAACGTAATTTTTTTTCTGGAGAAGAAGAAGCTTACTTGTCAATACTTGGTGCTTTTATTTATCTTTTTTTTTTAAAAGAAATAAAAAAGTTTGGTTGGTAAAGCTTATCGAAGATTGTTTATCTAAAAGAAAGTCTGGCATTTTTGCTGCTCCGGTAGTTCATAGGTTTTGAAAATCGTCCTCATCCGAAAATGTTTCAGGAGTTGCGGTTTTGTCTGGTTGGGGTTAGCAACGACAGGACCCCTCTCCCGTCCCTCTTCCCAAACGCTTGAGCTTGCAATCAAACGGTCATTGCACCTGGTCAGGTGTTTCGTTTAGTGAAAATTGTTAACTGCTGCATCCTTTGCAACATCACAAACCTTTATTAACCTGAAACTTCGAGGCCGATAGCGCAACACATTTATCTGTCTCAGTATAAACGTGAAAATTAATGTGCAGGGGACTAGGTACATTTTGAATAGTTGCTCATCTAATTACAATCTGTCTCACTACCTTAAGTGGCTAACAGTAGCTTTTAGCCTCCTTGGGTTTTGTTCTATTTCTGGCTGGCTTTCAAATCCCGGTTCTGTAGGTATAATAGTTCTTTGATGCTACATCGACGCAAACCGTAGATGTACTCATTTATATCTTTACTAAGAATTAGGAAGCGTTTTCGTGAAGTGGGATAATTGGGCTAATCAAGAAATCCCATTTAAAATTCGATGAAGACAGTCAATCAATTTCCGTCCCAAATAACTCAAGAGGATGAGGTTTCTTCTCTTGTAGGTAAGAAACCTAGTAGACCACAGCTAAATATAATTGCTGTGCGTGGCTTCGTTTTGGTGTTGTTCTGAAAATCGTTTTTTTTTTAAAGAACCCTATATCTTCTATGTGAAACGCGTTCTAACTTCAAAGGTATCGTCACAGGTCACCGCCAGAAAATATACACATAATTTTCCTTTGCATTCATTTTATATGAACTAAATGACACGACAAAGAAATCTGCATTTTTCAGAGAACGTAAACAAGAAGCCGTTACCTTAGCTATTTCTCAGTTTTTAACAGCAATATTTCGGCTAATACTTTCTCGCCGGACTAAAATTAATGTTTACTTTATCTGTAATGGCTCACGTAAAGACCATATTTACTCGATGTTTCATAACGCCGAGAACGAAAGACGGTACATTTCATGTGAACACCACATGAGGACGGAGGTTTACTACGTAAAATCACCAAAGCTGACTTTCCGACTGGTACGTATGAAGAAAAGGAAGTGTTAGCTATTATTCGGAAAAGAATGGATTATTAACGATCGTACGGAATCTACCCGTAAAAACACCGGCAAAGAATATTCTCAAAGTTAGGAAATTACGCGGACGCGATAAGAAGTTTAAGTGTTTAGAGACCTCATCTCGTCTCATGGAAAGAGGCAGAAGGAGATCGATCGTAAAGTTGAGCGACAATAAACTGAAAGAAGGAAAAAAACTATCAAATTTGTTTTTGTTAGTTTTGGAGGCAGATTTCTTGTTCGGTTGGACAAGGATCCACCTTTACCTGCCCCTTAATGACTGCCACCCGAAACTAAGTATATTTGCTCTGTTCAGTTATGCATGGCTGTCTCCAAGTTAATTTATCCCTACCCTTCCCAACAAAGAGAAGAAATTGCTTTGTCACTCCAGAAGGGAATAAATTCTATTAGTTGTAGCGAGATACAGATACCATGATTGCACTTGAGCGCCAGTGTGAACTAAGCACAAAGGACAAGCCAGTTTTCCTTTTCTTTAGAGGTAAGAAATAAATATGCAGATAAGAGCTTTTAGATAAGTATAATCAGTACTGTAGACCTCTCTCTCTGTACTGACATCATCTCTCCCCTCTGTCTGTACTGATGTCATATCTCTCAGTCTGTACTGACGTCATTTCTCTTTTTGCCTGTACTGATGTAATGTCTGTCTGTACTGACGTCATCTCTCTCTTTCTCTGTCTGTACTGACGTCATATCTCTCGGTCTGTACTGATGTAATATCTCTCAGTCTGTACTGACGTCATCTCTCTCTTTCTCTGTCTGTACTGACGTCATCTCTCTCTTTCTCTGTCTGTACTGACGTCATATCTCTCGGTCTGTACTGATGTAATATCTCTCAGTCTGTACTGACGTCATCTCTCTCTTTCTCTGTCTGTACTTACGTCATATCTCTCTCTGCAAATCTTTTTTTAAAAAAACGAAATGGATAAATTTTCTAAATTTTGATTAACATATTGAATGTAAAGAACAAAAAAATGTTTTTTCAAAGTTGAAGGAAAAGTAGAAGCAATGTCTTTCAACTAAAAGTAAAAGAACACTTGTGCAAAGCTAAAATTGTTTGGCAGTAAATCGTTTTGAAATACTATTAATAAGATCTTTTCTTTTTAAAGCGTAATTTTTTGTATTTCAAGTTTTGAATAATAGATATCATAAAAACTCGTAGAAAATGTCTTATCTCTGAATTTTTAAAAATCAAAGCCAACAAGAAAATAGAGAAAATGTTTAAAGCGTTCTAAGTATAGTAATATACGTTTTGTGCTGTAAATATAGTAATGTTTGTCTGTAAGAATGATGACGGCTCTGCTGGATGGTTTTTCTCTAAAATGATCATATTATAAAAACGAGCTATTGCTGTAAAAGATGTGCTTAGGGTTTTCTGGGAGTGCCGCAAGATAATTCGTTCTAAAGTGATAGATCGGCCTGGATGTGTGTGTGTGTGTTGTGTGTGTGTGAGTGTGTGTGTGTGCGCGCGCTAGTTGTCGGTTTCAGTGATACTATTTCACTCTTGTAAGCTGATCACTGGTTTACTGAAGCTGGAAACTTAGCTGATTTATTGAAACCAACTAACGACCACCTCAAGCGTCAGCCAGGTTTATTTTTGAAACTGACTACTTCCGTTAATCCCCCCGCCCACGGTAATCTGTTCTTTTTTCTTTCTCGATTCTTCACTGCGCAGCGCCAGAAAGCGATGGCGGGCGTCCGAGGAACGACCCATTGTTCCGCCCAATTGGAGGTCAAGTCGGTGCTGGATTTGGTTTTGAAAGTAACGCAAAACCACGGCCTAGAGTCGTTCTGTCCTCGACTGAGGCGCTGTGGATCAGACACCGGCCAGGGAAGGTCGAAGGAAACGACGCTGGAGTGGGTTCTCGAAAGTCTAACGTCTTTATGCTACTTTCACGCCAGCTTCCGTACCATCCCTTAATCTCCTTGTCAGAAACTCCGTATTTTCTTCTTCTTCTTCTCTCTTTCACAAACAAAAACAGAACGGACTAATGGCAGTAATACCAGGACATACACTCATGCCTTAGAGCCAGATTGACGGGAACAAAAGCGGTGTTTGGTTTAAGGAGTAACTGGAAAAAAGAAAAAAACACCGGAAGAATATAAGATGTGATCAATGGATACAAAGGTTTGGTTGTTACCCTCACGCTCTAAGATTAATCTAAACTTGGTGCAACTTTAGACGGATGTAACGAAGCTTGAGACTCAAGAAACTGCACCAAAAGGCTAGTTGGGATCCCTGTAGGAAAGGACAAAAAAAAATTTTTTAAAGGTCCATATGTTTTTCGGTCGGAGTGGAAATCTGCTTGTCTGTGCTGAATGAGATCTTCTATACGTGGGGCTTTCTTAATTTTAGATTGCTTTCTTTTAATGACTTATTTCACACAGGTTTGGGGGGTGAACAAACTCCTTAAACTCGTTAATTATAAAGAAAAACACCAAATTATAGTTTACGTTCAAAAATAAAATCTTAATTATTAGTTGTTAAATCTGCGAGTTCTTTCTTCAATATTTTCTAGAGCGAAGGAGAAGAGGAAAATTAATCTTATGGAATTTACAAGACGAGATATTCGTTTTGTTTTTGGTTATTTAGGGGGCAGATAAATACAAGGGGCAGTGACTTAAATTGGCTTGAAGACAAATTTTAATCTGCATCGGGTTCTAGAGTCCTCGCAGATTGGTCGGTGAAGAACTACCACCCGATTAATGTTAAAATAATCTAGATTTCTACAGAATAGAGAGGATAGCAATTTCGCCGTGTTTTAGTCAGCTGACACCAAGAATTTATGCTATATTAACATTAAATATATATTATAATTTATAGCCATTAGTTTATAGTCATTAAATCGCTTTTGTCGCGTAGACCCGCATGCATAGGGCAAGTAACGATAATAATCGTTTTAACACGTCAACAAGGTGAGTATTTAATAATCTCATGGTCCACCCAAGAGATGATGATTTAACCCGAGAAACTGTATCGTCGATTTAGCGTTTTTAAGTCATTTCGTCAGTGCTGGGAACTGAGCTTCCTCAACAGATTTGTCTGTGCCAGCTTCAGTAGTTTCAGCCTCTCTGTGACTGCGCTATGTATTGGAAGTGGCCACTTGAGTCTTAGGGGTTTGGAAATTCAACAGGAGATAGATAACCAGTACATATTCTGCTAATCTGTACCTGTAGATCCCCGAGTAGCTTGTAAAAATTCCTTTATATATTTGTTGATAATAATTTTTTTTTTTCAGATCAACTTATATGACTTTTCATTGTCTGGTAGACCAACGTGTCCTGGTACCCCTTATGTGAATGGAACAAACCCCTGTCAGATCGTAGCTCTGTGAACAAAGTATTATGCATTCATTGCCCTTGTAACGCCAACCATAATAATAATAATAATAATAATAATAATAATAATAATAATAATAATAATAATAATAATAATAATATCGCGCCAAAATAAAAATTAGCGTTAAGTTCCACAGTGAGTCTGAAGGTCAGGTGATCGAGAGATCCTAGTGGGATACAATCTTGATTTAGATTAATCTCGAAGCACTTTTACTAAAAGTGCGTTACACCGCTAGCTGGCCGGTGTAAACGAGTGTCCCGGTACAGGTGTATCATCCACAGCTCATCGCGTATCCAACAAAGACATTCGATCTGCTGGCGCCTCACCTCTAGTGCGGGCGCCGTCGTCGTGCCGGTCTACCCATCGTTATTGTTATTCACCGACAGGTTCGGTCCGAGTGAAAGTGCTCTGTATGTAAAGAGATGCTGTCGAAAGAATTATATGCGTGGTATTATCCCTTGAAATAGTTCGGCAGTCATAGTTGTCATGCACGATACAGACCGTTTGCCCGTGTAAGTAAAGCTCAGAGGCTCATACTTCAAATGTCAGTACGGCTTCCTTCCTGCTTAGAAGACGCCACGGAAAGCTTCGTTCACATTCTGCATCGTGCTGCCATAGAATGGCTGCCACTATATCTTTACGCGTTCAGTAGCCGATCTTCTACGCTGAAGTCATGGCCTCTTCAGCTACTCTTACCTAGCCGGTGCCAATAGAGAGGAACAACGACGTTACAAGCGGAAGTGGAGGTTTCGAAATTAGAGTAGTAGTTGTCTTTTGGGGTTTACTGAACGAAGACAATGTCAAGAACTGATTAGAAGGCCTTGATAAAAGACAGAAGGTTTAACAGAAATTGTTTTCAGTTGTCTCCACTTTGGAGTACCGCAAACGACGCCGAGAGAGGTTATCTCGCTAATAACTTTGAAGCTACCGTGGATCTAACCATCCGTTAAAAAAGATAATAAAATAATAACTTTGTGGGGGTAAACCGTGGTACGGGAAATATTAATGATAGAGAAACTGTTCTCAGACTAAAACTGCAATAATAATAATAATAATAATAATAATATAATAATAATAATAATAATAATAATAATAATAATAAAAACGGGGTTACGGAACACAAGAAAAGCTGGTGCAAAATTCGAGATGAAATACCTCTACTTCAGACAGATGAGAAGACAAAAGTAAACGTTGAGAACAAATGGACCGTAAAGCTGTGTTCAAAGCAAAAGATGTAATTGTTTGGTATTCTACACAACCGGCTATGGTCGGACACGCAGTTGAATAACATTCCAGACGAATTGGGGTCGTATCGTTCTTGATAAACCACCTGACACCGCTACTTCCAAATGCACTGCAAGACCCGACACCCGAGGCAGCGAAGAACATCAGTGCAAAAGCCTGGTTAGAGACGAATTTAACTACTGACAAATTTATGGATATTTACTTTCTTCTTAAGAGAAAACTGGTTTGTTGTAAGGTCTTTTTGTGCGAAGCCGTCTCTAATACGGATGCTGTTGCTATCAATGAAAGTCCTTGATAAAATAGAATTAACAAGTGCGCTACACTTGACGGCTTTATGAATTAAAGACTTTTAAAACGATCTTGATCGGGGCTGCCGAGTTCTCGGTGGACAACCCCTCGAGAGCGCATAGCCATGAGGCGTCGCTGGGACTGACGACAAACTCGGAATGGTCCGTTTTGAAACGTCACGCAAAGCCCAACGTACGTCCGACGCACACAATGGAAAGTTAATCGAATAGTATTAGTGCAGTTTAGAAAGTAATAAAAAGGCCAATTGGAATTAGAAAGACACGAGCACATAGGAAAACCTAAGTAAATACGTAAAGCTAAAAGATGCTTAATACTCTTCCCGCACGGAAAATGTTATTTATTATAAAACAATATATTGCTTGTTGCAAAGTCCGATTGCAGACTGTGATAGAGGTGGCGGATTAAACACCAGACATTCCAGCCACATTCCCTTGCCTTACGAAGGCCCTAATAACATATTCAAGATGTATGGCGGTCTGGGTTAGTTATAAGAAGATCCGGATATCAAGAGAAACGAAGGACGGGGAGTTTTCTAGCGGTGGGCTGTAGGAAGCTTCGAACCTCCTGCCAAGATATGCAGGAGAAGCCGAATGTCTGATGAACGGTTTTAAGTCTTAATAAGATGGGAGAGGTGGAGATTTTAATATATTTCGGAAAATGTTGTGTTTTCTTCCTTAGCCTCTAAACGCAACCAATTCCTCCTCCTCCCCCATCCTCAATCCTCCTCCTCCTCTCTCTATCTCTTTCACTTCTACAACTAAAAACACTGCAACGAGTTCTTTGGCTCAGGAAAGGAATCAGAGAGATGGCGCTAGGCTCTGAATGACCGAGTGCGGGGTGGCTGCGAGAGGGGGCGCTGCTCGAGGCGGCGCCTACCAATGAACGGGCGCCGGTCGACGCGATGCGAACCGAAGATTCCAGCCGACCCGTCACTTCGCGTGCGATTTCCGCCCATGATACCGTCCCCCCCACCTCCCAGCACCAAGGCGAACACACCCACTATTTTGTATGCTATCACTGCGTCTGGCTGGCTCGTCTCGCACCCTGTTTAGAAGAACAGGGCCGAGCTGGTAGCTCTGCAGAATACCAGAACCCACCAAGGAAACAACAACAACAACAAACAGGTAAGCAGGTGCGCTGAAACCGAGAGCGGGTAATAAACACCGCGGCTCGTGAGAAGTGAAAATTCTTTCTTGAAATATTAGATGTCAGACAAATTGTGGTATGTCCGGATTTCCTGAAAAACAACAATAACACCCAAACAGCAACAAGTTCAAGTTATTTTCAAAATACTGTATATCATTACAGATAGCTTAACGCCTTGGACCGCAATCATCAGACTCTCTCTCTCTCTCTCTCTCTCCTCTCTCTCTCTCTCCTCTCTTCTCTCCTCCTTCTCTCTCTCTCCGGTCCTCCGTCTCTCTCTCTCTCTCTCCGCCTCTCATCCCTGTCTCTCTCTCTCTCTCTCTCCATCTCTCAGTACTGACTCCTCCCCTCTCTCCCTCTCTCTCTCCTCTCTCTCGCTCTCTCTCCTCCTCTCTTCTCCCTCTCTCTCTCCTCTCTCCTCTCTCTTCCTCTCCCTCCTCTCTCTCTTCCTCTCTCGCCCCTCTCTCCTCCTAATCCTCTCTCCCTTATCTCTCTCCTCTCTATCTCTCCTCCTCTGCGCTCTCTCTTTTCCTCCTCTCCTCTCTCTCTCCGCTCGCTCTCTCCTCTCTCTCTCCTCTCTCGTTCCTCTCCTCTCTCGCTCTCTTCTCTCTGTCTCTCCTTCCTCCGCCTAACTCTCGCTCCAAAATCTCTCTCCCCTCCTCTCTCTCTCCTCCTCTCTCTTCTTAATATCTCTCTCTCTCTCTCTCTCCTCCATCCTCTCTCTCTCCCTCTCCTCTCCTCGTTCCTCGCTCTCGCATCTCTCCTCTCCTCTCTCTCCTCTCTCCTCTCATCTTCGCTCTGTCTCTCTCTCTCCCCCTCTTCTCTCGTACGGCCTCTCTACTCGCTCTCTCTCTCCCGCGGTCTCTCTCGTCACCTCACTCTATCTCCATTATCTCTCTCTCTCCACTCTCTCTCTCTTCTCACTCTCGCTCCCTTCCCTCTTCCCTCGTCTCCACTATCTCCTCTCTCTCTCTCCCTCTCTACAAGTCTCTCTCTCATGTCCTCTCTCTCTTTCGCTCTACTTCTTCCTTTCTCTCTCTCTCCTCTCTCCTCCTCCCCTCCTCTCCGTCTCTCTCTCTCTCCTCCTCTCTCATCTCTCTCTCTCTCTCTCTCTCTCTCCTCTCTCCTCTCTCTCTCTCTCAAAAATATAAAAATAGAACTGATTAGGTTGCTACATAATCACTTGCTGATATATGTAGTAAGTTCCATTACTGTTATAGGAATTTTTGGCCTAAATATTTTTAAAAAAACCCTCAAGCTGAATAGTACAGCGAAATTATCGGTTAAACTTTCTATTAGTTAGTGGAACTGTAAAATCTACGCGGCTTCTTGAAGTATTTCCACTGTCCACGTTGACATAAGTTAAGCACCAACGGATTTTCCATAAACTAATTTCCTACAGAACTGCTGCATAATCGTAAAATGTATTGCTGATCGAAATCGTGACCTGGTGCGACGAAATACCAATATTTAAAAAAGGAAAATAAGAAGAATAAATGACGAGACTTGCTTATATTACGGTATTAAACAGTATATTGTAAAGTGGCATCAAAACGTAGAAAGTG
The DNA here is from genome assembly GCA_018389105.1 of Nautilus pompilius. Taxonomy (NCBI): domain Eukaryota; kingdom Metazoa; phylum Mollusca; class Cephalopoda; order Nautilida; family Nautilidae; genus Nautilus; species Nautilus pompilius. The sequence goes on along the minus strand of JACATO010000343.1, from coordinate 213 downwards.
ACTACTGAAAAAGTTTCATTAGAAAATACTGATGTGCGTCTGACATGCATTTTACAATGAAATGTCAGTTGATGCCATAGAAGCTGGGTTTTGATGTCAATATCGAGTGTAGCCTGCTCTTACATTGATGGTTTCATCATACATAACTCCTACTCCTGCTGATCACAAACACAGGTTAAGCAATGGATGTCCAACAAACAACTATTGGGAGTT
>JACATO010000342.1:2137500-2142072 GCA_018389105.1 Nautilus pompilius | reverse complement strand
ACACCTTTTGCACGTGCACAAACGATGATGTAGCTTGAAAGCGGTGCTTTAAAAATGTCTGTGCAACGAATACAACAGTAACGTTGAAAAAATAAAGATCATGTATTGCATGACATACGTTTGTTTTTTTAAATATTATAGCGTATCTTTTCGCAAAACTCTGCCCCCAAACCGCCTGGCGATTATCGTTTATATTCTTCTTCTTTGCTAGTAGATGTCTTCAAAACATTTCTACGCGTGTTTTTTTTTTTAAGGAAGAGCAGTGGAAATTGGTATTCATGATGAAGTTAGTATAAGAAATCCGAACGTCTCCTTTGGTAGCCGCGATGGCATCAAATGCTACTCGGATTTCCACTTGCCCAGTTTTTTATTGCGTGCAGGTCACCCCCAGGGTGTTCTGTTGTAATTGTTTGTTACTTTTATTGCTTATTATTATTATATCTCTCATGTCTGGGTTTGGTTTCGTGATTTTTTAAATGAGAAACAAAACATTTCCTCATTAGAATATCTGATTAATTTCCAACATACAGACGGCGAATATTCGCGTCTTGGAATCCTTCTAAAATAAAAGAACAAGACAAAGCAGCTAAGTAAACAAACCTTAAAATACCAAGCAAAGCCAGATTCCTGAGAAATGAACAAACAAGATGACTGTTAACGTTCACATGACCGTTAAGTACAACAAATACCAACAATATGCTTTTACCTTATCAGATGATCCTTTAATCGCGGGTCGAACGGTCTGCTGACAGATGGCGCTTTGTTATATACTGGCGCGCTTGTCTTATCTTCGCTCGCAACTGAAAAGTTCAAATCTGAAAAATTTTGTCAGCCTACGGTTCAGATTTTGCTCAGGTTTCCATTTTAAAAAAAACACACATACACAGAGGGAAATTAATTGTAACTCTCGATCTTTAACTTCTTCTATTCGTCTTAATCATCTATTTACACGTTTTAAATGAATTATAATTAATTGCTTATTTTAAATGTGCAAATAAACTGAAAGATAAAGTGATTAGCATAAAAGCAGAGAATTACAACTGTCACGTGTTACGATATTTGAGATGAAACTTTGACATCTCCGCTTCAGAAGGAACCGTTCGATACTTCAAAGAACTTTTTTTTAAAATAAAAATCGTATATCATTTTTGCATCGTTTATTTACTAATAGAAGAGTCTGAGATTTATTATTAAAATATTTTTTTTTCCAGTTTATTACTTTAATTAATTTTATTTCGTTTGATAATTCATACCATAGAAGACAACGGCTTAAACGGTTTTTATAAACGCATAAACTTATTAATGAATGAATTGATTTTAATTATTGTATTTTGGAAAGGCTTTGCGTCATCCAAAATTGGTTATTGATGCTTTTCCGAAATAACTGAATTCGATCATGATGATTCAGAAATTGCTAAACTGCTGTTTAATTCCGAAGTAAAGCAAAAGCCAAAACAGTTTGTTTTTTTTTTTTTTTGCCTTTTAAAAGTGTACTAACATCTGATTGTACAGTACTTGTATCTCTCTCTCGTGAGTTTTAAATCTATTTGTTATAATCATAGAGACTTTGTTGATGTTCGTTTAAAAAAAACAACAACAAACAAACAGATTCTCAGTTCTGCTCCAATAGCTGAAATAATGGAGCTGCTTAATCTGTTTTGAAATACTATTCGGAAATAGAATGTTCTTCTGTTTTACCGTTGCAATTCATATACACAACTTTTCGGGCTGAACTCGTATTTACAGCTGACGAAGCGACAGCTGTGGTTTAGGTAGGTAGCACCGTGACACGGATTCGAACCGTGGAGAATCGTGCGAGATCACACGAGTCAGGGAAAGGCCGAGCGAGAAGCCGTTGTGGCCGTAGTAATCCAGACCCGTAAGACGACGGAGCGGACATCCTCAAAACAAAGTATGGTAAATATATGCCAAATAAAACTGTCCGCGAGAGCGATAGCACAGGCTCCGGGCGTTCATCTGACTCAATTCACTTTCCATGTCATCCCGCAAGAGAGAATCGCTGTGCGCCTGGCAGCCACACTGTACCATACTTCCTATACGTCACCCTCTTCAACGGGTGGCGTCTACGTTAATCAGAACGACTCGAAGATGCTGTTGTGATTTTCCGACGAAATAACTGCACCCGCTATCAGCAAGTAAGTCATTTCGCGTACCTGGGAGTTAATACATGGACTGAAAAAACTGAGGTTCGAGCATTCAAAACGAGATCATGCAAATTAAGATATTCGGAGTATCACAGAAAATCTGTCAGGCAGGTGTACAATGTTTATCTATAAACGACGGTTGAGGAAACCACTGATATCGTGTGCATGTTTGCCTCGGATGGGTAGATGGTTGTCTAAATATGCCAAGATTTTATCGGTCTCTCAGAAGACGCATCTTCGTCCCACATACAGACCACCGTTGACCTCCTCTTCAGAATAAATCTGTCGATTTCGAGATGTCATCGCCAATTCTATAATGGTGCTAGCACACCGGCCGGACCTAAAAATGATGTTACAATAAATATTATAAAGAAGGGGAGAAGAACTGTGTATGTACATCGCTATGGGCACGCTCTCTGGCAATGAGCTTACCAGAAACGTCTGGCCATAGTATTTGAAATGAACAAATCGATTAGAGAATCACCAAAACGTCTGGTGGCATTTGAAAAGGTCCAGATTGACGTGACTGAAAATCTTTTCGGAAGCAGGGTATCGGATCCGACACGACAGACAGTTCGAGCGGATTTCACGACTTGCATATCCGAAATCTACGACGTTTTGATGCCAGCGTAGGAGACTGCTGAGGAAGAAATCTCAGACTCTGAAATGAGAGCGAGGATAAATACAATATTAAACACAATAAAGCCGCTTAAACTTCATTTTAGACAATGAGCTGTGCAGAACTGCTTTTCAAATAACAGACAACTTTTCGCATACGTTGCAACCCCCTCCCACCTTCAGGGATCTTATAGACAGAGTCATGATAACGAAAGTCACCATTTTAGCATAAATTTAAAGAGAAAAAAGTTCTAGCTCGATCTAAAATAAGGTAGAAATCGAATGTAAGTCTCCACAAGGAGCCGAAAGCTCCACGTTACCTTAGAAAGACAAAAAAAGACTATGCAAATTTGAAGCATGGACAGGTGAACCTCGACATCTTTCTACAGTTCAAGATCATTATGTTTACCATCTCAGCATTGCCATTAAGTTCCGGTCTGAGTGAGATGGCCAGAAGGTGCTGCGAAAGCTAAAAGATATTTTGGTGAAATTCAAAGCATGTCGGGAAGTCAGATTTTTTTACTAAGATACCAAAAATAGTTAAGACAAAGCGCAAAAAATATAACTTTTCTTCAAAATATCTGTTTGGAGATGGGAGAGACTAAAAGTTCTTTTGACCCCCCCTCTCGCGGCTAGTTTAGTCCTTAATTAAACTATCGTAACATTGCATTTATAATGATGTTACAAATAAGCAGACAGCATTAAGTCATTTGAGATAGCTGACATTTGCAACTTTTATCCGAAATGGAAAAAAAAAAAAAATAATAATAATATAAACTTTGCGCTGTAGTTCAGTGGTCAGCCTAGCAAATTGCTAAGACTGAGTTCCCGGATTCCAGTTCCGCTGGGTTCAGTTTGGTCTCGATCTTCGCGTGCCGGTCGCGTGACTTTTTTTCTGAGTTCTCCGGTTTCCCTTCTCATTAAAAAAAAAACGAATAGTGTTTGCAGAGCTTCTCAATGCAGATGATATTGAAAACCCACTGCATTTTAAAAAAGGAAAAAAAAATTGATAGAGCTAAAAAAAGGGTAATACAAATTTGGCGATGGTCCCCTTGCATTAATTTACATATTGTGGATTTTAAAATTCTATTCTTATTATTTAGTGGAGACGAAAAGAAATGTCTTTCACAGCCGGCGACCATAAAAATGCGAAGCTATCAATAATTAAACAAAAAAGCTGTAAAAAAAAAAAAAATCAGCACAGGCACAAAATTGCGTCTTTTTAAATTAGATTTCCGAATAAGGAACAACCAGTCCAGTATTAATTCTCTATCTTGGTCCAGACAGTGTCGCTTTATCTTTGTCCGAATTGCACAGGAAACCTAGAACTATCTGACTTGTAGTGATATATGATTTTATATTCCTGTTAAACTTGATATCATAGATCTTACTAAAATCACGTTGTACTAGCACATGTGATTATGTGATCGTCTCGCGTTCTCCAAACACATTGAATCCGGAAGTAACAGAATGTATCTTTGAATTACTGCTGAAATTTAATAAAAACATACGTTTTTTTTTTAAAAAAAATGCTGTCAGTTTAACATTATTTTCAAACATTTTTTTCTTAAAAGTAACTTTTTTTGTAAATAATGGGTAGACGATGAACACAATAGTTTATCATTTTTTAAAAGCCAAATAAAATTTCGAAAGCAGAAGAAATAAAAAATAAAAGATGTTATTTTAGAAAATATCTACCGAAAAGAGAGAGAGGAGAGAGAGAGAGAGAGAGAGAGGAGAGAGAGAGAGAGAGGATGGAGCGAGAGAGAGAGAGAGAGATGGGGAGAGA